>OX155902.1:21915068-22353806 GCA_944588485.1 Phosphuga atrata | reverse complement strand
TCAAAAGTCCCCATCAGTTACATGTGAGCTTAGGGACTTATTCGGGGCCCAAGGTCAAAATTTTAGGTTTTTTGGATTTTTCTCGAAAACGGTAAGTTTTATCGAAAAAGTACCTCAGAGCAAAGTTGTAGATCTTAAAATTCTCTATAAAAATGGTCTCTATGATTTTTTCTCTAAGACCCACTATTTCCCAGATATTGCGCTTGTAAGAATCATGTTCTACATAGTATGCACACATATGCCACAATTTTAGACAATTGAAATAAAGAAAATTCCGACAAAGCCAAATCTTCGGAGAGACCTTAGGTTTACCACAAGGAATAAAGTGTCAAAAGTCCCCATCAGTCCCATGTGAGCTTAGGGACTTATTCGGGACCCAAGGTCAAAATTTTATGTTTTTTGGATTTTTCTCGAAAACGGTAAGTTTTATCGAAAAAGTACCTCAGAGCAAAGTTGTAGATCTTAAAATTCTCTATAAAAATGGTCTCTATGATTTTTTCTCTAAGACCCACTATTTCCCAGATATTGCGCTTGTAAGAATCATGTTCTACATAGTATGCACACATATGCCACAATTTTAGACAATTGAAATAAAGAAAATTCCGACAAAGCCAAATCTTCGGAGAGACCTTAGGTTTACCACAAGGAATAAAGTGTCAAAAGTCCCCATCAGTCCCATGTGAGCTTAGGGACTTATTCGGGACCCAAGGTCAAAATTTTAGGTTTTTTGGATTTTTCTCGAAAACGGTAAGTTTTATCGAAAAAGTACCTCAAAGCAAAGTTGTAGATCTTAAAATTCTCTATAAAAATGGTATCTATGTTTTTTCTCTAAGACCCACTATTTCCCAGATATTGCGCTTGTAAGAATCATGTTCTACATAGTATGCACACATATGCCACAATTTTAGACAATTGAAATAAAGAAAATTCCGACAAAGCCAAATCTTCGGAGAGACCTTAGGTTTACCACAAGGAATAAAGTGTCAAAAGTCCCCATCAGTCCCATGTGAGCTTAGGGACTTATTCGGCGCCCAAGGTCAAAATTTTGGGTTTTTTAGATTTTTCTCGAAAACGGTAAGTTTTATCGAAAAAGTACCTCAAAGCAATGTTGTTGATCTTAAAATTCTCTATAAAAATGGTGCCTATGATTTTTTTTCTAAGACCCATTATTTCCCAGATATTGCGCTTGTAAGTATCATGTTCTACATAGTATGCACATATATGCCACGTATTAGTCCGGTAATTTTAGACAATTGAAATAAAGAAAATTCCGACAGAGCCAAAACTTCGGGGAGGCCTTAGGTTTACCACAAGGAATAAAGTGTCAAAAGTCCCCATCAGTTACAAGTGAGCTTAGGGACTTATTCGGGGCCCAAGGTCAAAATTTTAGGTTTTTTGGATTTTTCTCGAAAACGGTAAGTTTTATCAAAAAAGTACCTCAGAGCAAAGTTGTAGATCTTAAAATTCTCTATAAAAATGGTCTCTATGATTTTTTCTCTAAGACCCACTATTTCCCAGATATTGCGCTTGTAAGAATCATGTTCTACATAGTATGCACACATATGCCACAATTTTAGACAATTGAAATAAAGAAAATTCCGACAAAGCCAAATCTTCGGAGAGACCTTAGGTTTACCACAAGGAATAAAGTGTCAAAAGTCCCCATCAGTCCCATGTGAGCTTAGGGACTTATTCGGGACCCAAGGTCAAAATTTTAGGTTTTTTGGATTTTTCTCGAAAACGGTAAGTTTTATCGAAAAAGTACTTCAAAGCAAAGTTGTAGATCTTAAAATTCCACTATTTCCCAGATATTGCGCTTGTAAGAATCATGTTCTACATAGTATGCACACATATGCCACAATTTTAGACAATTGAAATAAAGAAAATTCCGACAAAGCCAAATCTTCGGAGAGACCTTAGGTTTACCACAAGGAATAAAGTGTCAAAAGTCCCCATCAGTCCCATGTGAGCTTAGGGACTTATTCGGGACCCAAGGTCAAAATTTTAGGTTTTTTGGATTTTTCTCGAAAACGGTAAGTTTTATCGAAAAAGTACCTCAAAGCAAAGTTGTAGATCTTAAAATTCTCTATAAAAATGGTATCTATGTTTTTTCTCTAAGACCCACTATTTCCCAGATATTGCGCTTGTAAGAATCATGTTCTACATAGTATGCACACATATGCCACAATTTTAGACAATTGAAATAAAGAAAATTCCGACAAAGCCAAATCTTCGGAGAGACCTTAGGTTTACCACAAGGAATAAAGTGTCAAAAGTCCCCATCAGTCCCATGTGAGCTTAGGGACTTATTCGGGACCCAAGGTCAAAATTTTAGGTTTTTTGGATTTTTCTCGAAAACGGTAAGTTTTATCGAAAAAGTACCTCAGAGCAAAGTTGTAGATCTTAAAATTCTCTATAAAAATGGTATCTATGTTTTTTCTCTAAGACCCACTATTTCCCAGATATTGCGCTTGTAAGAATCATGTTCTACATAGTATGCACACATATGCCACAATTTTAGACAATTGAAATAAAGAAAATTCCGACAAAGCCAAATCTTCGGAGAGACCTTAGGTTTACCACAAGGAATAAAGTGTCAAAAGTCCCCATCAGTCCCATGTGAGCTTAGGGACTTATTCGGGACCCAAGGTCAAAATTTTAGGTTTTTTGGATTTTTCTCGAAAACGGTAAGTTTTATCGAAAAAGTACCTCAAAGCAAAGTTGTAGATCTTAAAATTCTCTATAAAAATGGTATCTATGTTTTTTCTCTAAGACCCACTATTTCCCAGATATTGCGCTTGTAAGAATCATGTTCTACATAGTATGCACACATATGCCACAATTTTAGACAATTGAAATAAAGAAAATTCCGACAAAGCCAAATCTTCGGAGAGACCTTAGGTTTACCACAAGGAATAAAGTGTCAAAAGTCCCCATCAGTCCCATGTGAGCTTAGGGACTTATTCGGGACCCAAGGTCAAAATTTTAGGTTTTTTGGATTTTTCTCGAAAACGGTAAGTTTTATCGAAAAAGTACCTCAGAGCAAAGTTGTAGATCTTAAAATTCTCTATAAAAATGGTATCTATGTTTTTTCTCTAAGACCCACTATTACCCAGATATTGCGCTTGTAAGAATCATGTTCTACATAGTATGCACACATATGCCACAATTTTAGACAATTGAAATAAAGAAAATTCCGACAAAGCCAAATCTTCGGAGAGACCTTAGGTTTACCACAAGGAATAAAGTGTCAAAAGTCCCCATCAGTCCCATGTGAGCTTAGGGACTTATTCGGCGCCCAAGGTCAAAATTTTGGGTTTTTTAGATTTTTCTCGAAAACGGTAAGTTTTATCGAAAAAGTACTTCAAAGCAATGTTGTTGATCTTAAAATTCTCTATAAAAATGGTCCCTATGATTTTTTCTCTAAGACCCATTATTTCCCAGATATTGCGCTTGTAAGTATCATGTTCTACATAGTATGCACATACATGCCACGTATTAGTCCGGTAATTTTAGACAATTGAAATAAAGAAAATTCCGACAGAGCCAAAACTTCGGGGAGGCCTTAGGTTTACCACAAGGAATAAAGTGTCAAAAGTCCCCATCAGTTACATGTGAGCTTAGGGACTTATTCGGGGCCCAAGGTCAAAATTTTAGGTTTTTTGGATTTTTCTCGAAAACGGTAAGTTTTATCGAAAAAGTACCTCAGAGCAAAGTTGTAGATCTTAAAATTCTCTATAAAAATGGTCTCTATGATTTTTTCTCTAAGACCCACTATTTCCCAGATATTGCGCTTGTAAGAATCATGTTCTACATAGTATGCACACATATGCCACAATTTTAGACAATTGAAATAAAGAAAATTCCGACAGAGCCAAATCTTCGGAGAGACCTTAGGTTTACCACAAGGAATAAAGTGTCAAAAGTCCCCATCAGTCCCATGTGAGCTTAGGGACTTATTCGGGACCCAAGGTCAAAATTTTAGGTTTTTTGGATTTTTCTCGAAAACGGTAAGTTTTATCGAAAAAGTACCTCAAAGCAATGTTGTTGATCTTAAAATTCTCTATAAAAATGGTCCCTATGATTTTTTCTCTAAGACCCACTATTTCCCAGATATTGCGCTTGTAAGAATCATGTTCTACATAGTATGCACACATATGCCACAATTTTAGACAATTGAAATAAAGAAAATTCCGACAAAGCCAAATCTTCGGAGAGACCTTAGGTTTACCACAAGGAATAAAGTGTCAAAAGTCCCCATCAGTCCCATGTGAGCTTAGGGACTTATTCGGGACCCAAGGTCAAAATTTTAGGTTTTTTGGATTTTTCTCGAAAACGGTAAGTTTTATCGAAAAAGTACCTCAGAGCAAAGTTGTAGATCTTAAAATTCTCTATAAAAATGGTATCTATGTTTTTTCTCTAAGACCCACTATTTCCCAGATATTGCGCTTGTAAGAATCATGTTCTACATAGTATGCACACATATGCCACAATTTTAGACAATTGAAATAAAGAAAATTCCGACAAAGCCAAATCTTCGGAGAGACCTTAGGTTTACCACAAGGAATAAAGTGTCAAAAGTCCCCATCAGTCCCATGTGAGCTTAGGGACTTATTCGGGACCCAAGGTCAAAATTTTAGGTTTTTTGGATTTTTCTCGAAAACGGTAAGTTTTATCGAAAAAGTACCTCAAAGCAAAGTTGTAGATCTTAAAATTCTCTATAAAAATGGTATCTATGTTTTTTCTCTAAGACCCACTATTTCCCAGATATTGCGCTTGTAAGAATCATGTTCTACATAGTATGCACACATATGCCACAATTTTAGACAATTGAAATAAAGAAAATTCCGACAAAGCCAAATCTTCGGAGAGACCTTAGGTTTACCACAAGGAATAAAGTGTCAAAAGTCCCCATCAGTCCCATGTGAGCTTAGGGACTTATTCGGGACCCAAGGTCAAAATTTTAGGTTTTTTGGATTTTTCTCGAAAACGGTAAGTTTTATCGAAAAAGTACCTCAGAGCAAAGTTGTAGATCTTAAAATTCTCTATAAAAATGGTATCTATGTTTTTTCTCTAAGACCCACTATTTCCCAGATATTGCGCTTGTAAGAATCATGTTCTACATAGTATGCACACATATGCCACAATTTTAGACAATTGAAATAAAGAAAATTCCGACAAAGCCAAATCTTCGGAGAGACCTTAGGTTTACCACAAGGAATAAAGTGTCAAAAGTCCCCATCAGTCCCATGTGAGCTTAGGGACTTATTCGGCGCCCAAGGTCAAAATTTTGGGTTTTTTAGATTTTTCTCGAAAACGGTAAGTTTTATCGAAAAAGTACTTCAAAGCAATGTTGTTGATCTTAAAATTCTCTATAAAAATGGTCCCTATGATTTTTTCTCTAAGACCCATTATTTCCCAGATATTGCGCTTGTAAGTATCATGTTCTACATAGTATGCACATACATGCCACGTATTAGTCCGGTAATTTTAGACAATTGAAATAAAGAAAATTCCGACAGAGCCAAAACTTCGGGGAGGCCTTAGGTTTACCACAAGGAATAAAGTGTCAAAAGTCCCCATCAGTTACATGTGAGCTTAGGGACTTATTCGGGGCCCAAGGTCAAAATTTTAGGTTTTTTGGATTTTTCTCGAAAACGGTAAGTTTTATCGAAAAAGTACCTCAGAGCAAAGTTGTAGATCTTAAAATTCTCTATAAAAATGGTCTCTATGATTTTTTCTCTAAGACCCACTATTTCCCAGATATTGCGCTTGTAAGAATCATGTTCTACATAGTATGCACACATATGCCACAATTTTAGACAATTGAAATAAAGAAAATTCCGACAAAGCCAAATCTTCGGAGAGACCTTAGGTTTACCACAAGGAATAAAGTGTCAAAAGTCCCCATCAGTCCCATGTGAGCTTAGGGACTTATTCGGGACCCAAGGTCAAAATTTTAGGTTTTTTGGATTTTTCTCGAAAACGGTAAGTTTTATCGAAAAAGTACCTCAGAGCAAAGTTGTAGATCTTAAAATTCTCTATAAAAATGGTATCTATGTTTTTTCTCTAAGACCCACTATTTCCCAGATATTGCGCTTGTAAGAATCATGTTCTACATAGTATGCACACATATGCCACAATTTTAGACAATTGAAATAAAGAAAATTCCGACAAAGCCAAATCTTCGGAGAGACCTTAGGTTTACCACAAGGAATAAAGTGTCAAAAGTCCCCATCAGTCCCATGTGAGCTTAGGGACTTATTCGGGACCCAAGGTCAAAATTTTAGGTTTTTTGGATTTTTCTCGAAAACGGTAAGTTTTATCGAAAAAGTACCTCAAAGCAAAGTTGTAGATCTTAAAATTCTCTATAAAAATGGTATCTATGTTTTTTCTCTAAGACCCACTATTTCCCAGATATTGCGCTTGTAAGAATCATGTTCTACATAGTATGCACACATATGCCACAATTTTAGACAATTGAAATAAAGAAAATTCCGACAAAGCCAAATCTTCGGAGAGACCTTAGGTTTACCACAAGGAATAAAGTGTCAAAAGTCCCCATCAGTCCCATGTGAGCTTAGGGACTTATTCGGGACCCAAGGTCAAAATTTTAGGTTTTTTGGATTTTTCTCGAAAACGGTAAGTTTTATCGAAAAAGTACCTCAGAGCAAAGTTGTAGATCTTAAAATTCTCTATAAAAATGGTATCTATGTTTTTTCTCTAAGACCCACTATTACCCAGATATTGCGCTTGTAAGAATCATGTTCTACATAGTATGCACACATATGCCACAATTTTAGACAATTGAAATAAAGAAAATTCCGACAAAGCCAAATCTTCGGAGAGACCTTAGGTTTACCACAAGGAATAAAGTGTCAAAAGTCCCCATCAGTCCCATGTGAGCTTAGGGACTTATTCGGCGCCCAAGGTCAAAATTTTGGGTTTTTTAGATTTTTCTCGAAAACGGTAAGTTTTATCGAAAAAGTACTTCAAAGCAATGTTGTTGATCTTAAAATTCTCTATAAAAATGGTCCCTATGATTTTTTCTCTAAGACCCATTATTTCCCAGATATTGCGCTTGTAAGTATCATGTTCTACATAGTATGCACATACATGCCACGTATTAGTCCGGTAATTTTAGACAATTGAAATAAAGAAAATTCCGACAGAGCCAAAACTTCGGGGAGGCCTTAGGTTTACCACAAGGAATAAAGTGTCAAAAGTCCCCATCAGTTACATGTGAGCTTAGGGACTTATTCGGGGCCCAAGGTCAAAATTTTAGGTTTTTTGGATTTTTCTCGAAAACGGTAAGTTTTATCGAAAAAGTACCTCAGAGCAAAGTTGTAGATCTTAAAATTCTCTATAAAAATGGTCTCTATGATTTTTTCTCTAAGACCCACTATTTCCCAGATATTGCGCTTGTAAGAATCATGTTCTACATAGTATGCACACATATGCCACAATTTTAGACAATTGAAATAAAGAAAATTCCGACAAAGCCAAATCTTCGGAGAGACCTTAGGTTTACCACAAGGAATAAAGTGTCAAAAGTCCCCATCAGTCCCATGTGAGCTTAGGGACTTATTCGGGACCCAAGGTCAAAATTTTAGGTTTTTTGGATTTTTCTCGAAAACGGTAAGTTTTATCGAAAAAGTACCTCAAAGCAATGTTGTTGATCTTAAAATTCTCTATAAAAATGGTCCCTATGATTTTTTCTCTAAGACCCACTATTTCCCAGATATTGCGCTTGTAAGAATCATGTTCTACATAGTATGCACACATATGCCACAATTTTAGACAATTGAAATAAAGAAAATTCCGACAAAGCCAAATCTTCGGAGAGACCTTAGGTTTACCACAAGGAATAAAGTGTCAAAAGTCCCCATCAGTCCCATGTGAGCTTAGGGACTTATTCGGGACCCAAGGTCAAAATTTTAGGTTTTTTGGATTTTTCTCGAAAACGGTAAGTTTTATCGAAAAAGTACCTCAGAGCAAAGTTGTAGATCTTAAAATTCTCTATAAAAATGGTATCTATGTTTTTTCTCTAAGACCCACTATTTCCCAGATATTGCGCTTGTAAGAATCATGTTCTACATAGTATGCACACATATGCCACAATTTTAGACAATTGAAATAAAGAAAATTCCGACAAAGCCAAATCTTCGGAGAGACCTTAGGTTTACCACAAGGAATAAAGTGTCAAAAGTCCCCATCAGTCCCATGTGAGCTTAGGGACTTATTCGGGACCCAAGGTCAAAATTTTAGGTTTTTTGGATTTTTCTCGAAAACGGTAAGTTTTATCGAAAAAGTACCTCAGAGCAAAGTTGTAGATCTTAAAATTCTCTATAAAAATGGTATCTATGTTTTTTCTCTAAGACCCACTATTTCCCAGATATTGCGCTTGTAAGAATCATGTTCTACATAGTATGCACACATATGCCACAATTTTAGACAATTGAAATAAAGAAAATTCCGACAAAGCCAAATCTTCGGAGAGACCTTAGGTTTACCACAAGGAATAAAGTGTCAAAAGTCCCCATCAGTCCCATGTGAGCTTAGGGACTTATTCGGGACCCAAGGTCAAAATTTTAGGTTTTTTGGATTTTTCTCGAAAACGGTAAGTTTTATCGAAAAAGTACCTCAAAGCAAAGTTGTAGATCTTAAAATTCTCTATAAAAATGGTATCTATGTTTTTTCTCTAAGACCCACTATTTCCCAGATATTGCGCTTGTAAGAATCATGTTCTACATAGTATGCACACATATGCCACAATTTTAGACAATTGAAATAAAGAAAATTCCGACAAAGCCAAATCTTCGGAGAGACCTTAGGTTTACCACAAGGAATAAAGTGTCAAAAGTCCCCATCAGTCCCATGTGAGCTTAGGGACTTATTCGGGACCCAAGGTCAAAATTTTAGGTTTTTTGGATTTTTCTCGAAAACGGTAAGTTTTATCGAAAAAGTACCTCAGAGCAAAGTTGTAGATCTTAAAATTCTCTATAAAAATGGTATCTATGTTTTTTCTCTAAGACCCACTATTACCCAGATATTGCGCTTGTAAGAATCATGTTCTACATAGTATGCACACATATGCCACAATTTTAGACAATTGAAATAAAGAAAATTCCGACAAAGCCAAATCTTCGGAGAGACCTTAGGTTTACCACAAGGAATAAAGTGTCAAAAGTCCCCATCAGTCCCATGTGAGCTTAGGGACTTATTCGGCGCCCAAGGTCAAAATTTTGGGTTTTTTAGATTTTTCTCGAAAACGGTAAGTTTTATCGAAAAAGTACTTCAAAGCAATGTTGTTGATCTTAAAATTCTCTATAAAAATGGTCCCTATGATTTTTTCTCTAAGACCCATTATTTGCCAGATATTGCGCTTGTAAGTATCATGTTCTACATAGTATGCACATACATGCCACGTATTAGTCCGGTAATTTTAGACAATTGAAATAAAGAAAATTCCGACAGAGCCAAAACTTCGGGGAGGCCTTAGGTTTACCACAAGGAATAAAGTGTCAAAAGTCCCCATCAGTTACATGTGAGCTTAGGGACTTATTCGGGGCCCAAGGTCAAAATTTTAGGTTTTTTGGATTTTTCTCGAAAACGGTAAGTTTTATCGAAAAAGTACCTCAGAGCAAAGTTGTAGATCTTAAAATTCTCTATAAAAATGGTCTCTATGATTTTTTCTCTAAGACCCACTATTTCCCAGATATTGCGCTTGTAAGAATCATGTTCTACATAGTATGCACACATATGCCACAATTTTAGACAATTGAAATAAAGAAAATTCCGACAAAGCCAAATCTTCGGAGAGACCTTAGGTTTACCACAAGGAATAAAGTGTCAAAAGTCCCCATCAGTCCCATGTGAGCTTAGGGACTTATTCGGGACCCAAGGTCAAAATTTTAGGTTTTTTGGATTTTTCTCGAAAACGGTAAGTTTTATCGAAAAAGTACCTCAAAGCAATGTTGTTGATCTTAAAATTCTCTATAAAAATGGTCCCTATGATTTTTTCTCTAAGACCCACTATTTCCCAGATATTGCGCTTGTAAGAATCATGTTCTACATAGTATGCACACATATGCCACAATTTTAGACAATTGAAATAAAGAAAATTCCGACAAAGCCAAATCTTCGGAGAGACCTTAGGTTTACCACAAGGAATAAAGTGTCAAAAGTCCCCATCAGTCCCATGTGAGCTTAGGGACTTATTCGGGACCCAAGGTCAAAATTTTAGGTTTTTTGGATTTTTCTCGAAAACGGTAAGTTTTATCGAAAAAGTACCTCAGAGCAAAGTTGTAGATCTTAAAATTCTCTATAAAAATGGTATCTATGTTTTTTCTCTAAGACCCACTATTTCCCAGATATTGCGCTTGTAAGAATCATGTTCTACATAGTATGCACACATATGCCACAATTTTAGACAATTGAAATAAAGAAAATTCCGACAAAGCCAAATCTTCGGAGAGACCTTAGGTTTACCACAAGGAATAAAGTGTCAAAAGTCCCCATCAGTCCCATGTGAGCTTAGGGACTTATTCGGGACCCAAGGTCAAAATTTTAGGTTTTTTGGATTTTTCTCGAAAACGGTAAGTTTTATCGAAAAAGTACCTCAAAGCAAAGTTGTAGATCTTAAAATTCTCTATAAAAATGGTATCTATGTTTTTTCTCTAAGACCCACTATTTCCCAGATATTGCGCTTGTAAGAATCATGTTCTACATAGTATGCACACATATGCCACAATTTTAGACAATTGAAATAAAGAAAATTCCGACAAAGCCAAATCTTCGGAGAGACCTTAGGTTTACCACAAGGAATAAAGTGTCAAAAGTCCCCATCAGTCCCATGTGAGCTTAGGGACTTATTCGGGACCCAAGGTCAAAATTTTAGGTTTTTTGGATTTTTCTCGAAAACGGTAAGTTTTATCGAAAAAGTACCTCAGAGCAAAGTTGTAGATCTTAAAATTCTCTATAAAAATGGTATCTATGTTTTTTCTCTAAGACCCACTATTTCCCAGATATTGCGCTTGTAAGAATCATGTTCTACATAGTATGCACACATATGCCACAATTTTAGACAATTGAAATAAAGAAAATTCCGACAAAGCCAAATCTTCGGAGAGACCTTAGGTTTACCACAAGGAATAAAGTGTCAAAAGTCCCCATCAGTCCCATGTGAGCTTAGGGACTTATTCGGCGCCCAAGGTCAAAATTTTGGGTTTTTTAGATTTTTCTCGAAAACGGTAAGTTTTATCGAAAAAGTACTTCAAAGCAATGTTGTTGATCTTAAAATTCTCTATAAAAATGGTCCCTATGATTTTTTCTCTAAGACCCATTATTTCCCAGATATTGCGCTTGTAAGTATCATGTTCTACATAGTATGCACATACATGCCACGTATTAGTCCGGTAATTTTAGACAATTGAAATAAAGAAAATTCCGACAGAGCCAAAACTTCGGGGAGGCCTTAGGTTTACCACAAGGAATAAAGTGTCAAAAGTCCCCATCAGTCCCATGTGAGCTTAGGGACTTATTCGGGACCCAAGGTCAAAATTTTAGGTTTTTTGGATTTTTCTCGAAAACGGTAAGTTTTATCGAAAAAGTACCTCAGAGCAAAGTTGTAGATCTTAAAATTCTCTATAAAAATGGTCTCTATGATTTTTTCTCTAAGACCCACTATTTCCCAGATATTGCGCTTGTAAGAATCATGTTCTACATAGTATGCACACATATGCCACAATTTTAGACAATTGAAATAAAGAAAATTCCGACAAAGCCAAATCTTCGGAGAGACCTTAGGTTTACCACAAGGAATAAAGTGTCAAAAGTCCCCATCAGTCCCATGTGAGCTTAGGGACTTATTCGGGACCCAAGGTCAAAATTTTAGGTTTTTTGGATTTTTCTCGAAAACGGTAAGTTTTATCGAAAAAGTACCTCAAAGCAAAGTTGTAGATCTTAAAATTCTCTATAAAAATGGTATCTATGTTTTTTCTCTAAGACCCACTATTTCCCAGATATTGCGCTTGTAAGAATCATGTTCTACATAGTATGCACACATATGCCACAATTTTAGACAATTGAAATAAAGAAAATTCCGACAAAGCCAAATCTTCGGAGAGACCTTAGGTTTACCACAAGGAATAAAGTGTCAAAAGTCCCCATCAGTCCCATGTGAGCTTAGGGACTTATTCGGCGCCCAAGGTCAAAATTTTGGGTTTTTTAGATTTTTCTCGAAAACGGTAAGTTTTATCGAAAAAGTACCTCAAAGCAATGTTGTTGATCTTAAAATTCTCTATAAAAATGGTGCCTATGATTTTTTTTCTAAGACCCATTATTTCCCAGATATTGCGCTTGTAAGTATCATGTTCTACATAGTATGCACATATATGCCACGTATTAGTCCGGTAATTTTAGACAATTGAAATAAAGAAAATTCCGACAGAGCCAAAACTTCGGGGAGGCCTTAGGTTTACCACAAGGAATAAAGTGTCAAAAGTCCCCATCAGTTACAAGTGAGCTTAGGGACTTATTCGGGGCCCAAGGTCAAAATTTTAGGTTTTTTGGATTTTTCTCGAAAACGGTAAGTTTTATCAAAAAAGTACCTCAGAGCAAAGTTGTAGATCTTAAAATTCTCTATAAAAATGGTCTCTATGATTTTTTCTCTAAGACCCACTATTTCCCAGATATTGCGCTTGTAAGAATCATGTTCTACATAGTATGCACACATATGCCACAATTTTAGACAATTGAAATAAAGAAAATTCCGACAAAGCCAAATCTTCGGAGAGACCTTAGGTTTACCACAAGGAATAAAGTGTCAAAAGTCCCCATCAGTCCCATGTGAGCTTAGGGACTTATTCGGGACCCAAGGTCAAAATTTTAGGTTTTTTGGATTTTTCTCGAAAACGGTAAGTTTTATCGAAAAAGTACTTCAAAGCAAAGTTGTAGATCTTAAAATTCCACTATTTCCCAGATATTGCGCTTGTAAGAATCATGTTCTACATAGTATGCACACATATGCCACAATTTTAGACAATTGAAATAAAGAAAATTCCGACAAAGCCAAATCTTCGGAGAGACCTTAGGTTTACCACAAGGAATAAAGTGTCAAAAGTCCCCATCAGTCCCATGTGAGCTTAGGGACTTATTCGGGACCCAAGGTCAAAATTTTAGGTTTTTTGGATTTTTCTCGAAAACGGTAAGTTTTATCGAAAAAGTACCTCAAAGCAAAGTTGTAGATCTTAAAATTCTCTATAAAAATGGTATCTATGTTTTTTCTCTAAGACCCACTATTTCCCAGATATTGCGCTTGTAAGAATCATGTTCTACATAGTATGCACACATATGCCACAATTTTAGACAATTGAAATAAAGAAAATTCCGACAAAGCCAAATCTTCGGAGAGACCTTAGGTTTACCACAAGGAATAAAGTGTCAAAAGTCCCCATCAGTCCCATGTGAGCTTAGGGACTTATTCGGGGCCCAAGGTCAAAATTTTAGGTTTTTTGGATTTTTCTCGAAAACGGTAAGTTTTATCAAAAAGTACCTCAGAGCAAAGTTGTAGATCTTAAAATTCTCTATAAAAATGGTATGTATGTTTTTTCTCTAAGACCCACTATTTCCCAGATATTGCGCTTGTAAGAATCATGTTCTACATAGTATGCACACATATGCCACAATTTTAGACAATTGAAATAAAGAAAATTCCGACAAAGCCAAATCTTCGGAGAGACCTTAGGTTTACCACAAGGAATAAAGTGTCAAAAGTCCCCATCAGTCCCATGTGAGCTTAGGGACTTATTCGGGGCCCAAGGTCAAAATTTTGGGTTTTTTAGATTTTTCTCGAAAACGGTAAGTTTTATCGAAAAAGTACCTCAAAGCAATGTTGTTGATCTTAAAATTCTCTATAAAAATGGTGCCTATGATTTTTTTTCTAAGACCCATTATTTCCCAGATATTGCGCTTGTAAGTATCATGTTCTACATAGTATGCACATATATGCCACGTATTAGTCCGGTAATTTTAGACAATTGAAATAAAGAAAATTCCGACAGAGCCAAAACTTCGGGGAGGCCTTAGGTTTACCACAAGGAATAAAGTGTCAAAAGTCCCCATCAGTTACAAGTGAGCTTAGGGACTTATTCGGGGCCCAAGGTCAAAATTTTAGGTTTTTTGGATTTTTCTCGAAAACGGTAAGTTTTATCAAAAAAGTACCTCAGAGCAAAGTTGTAGATCTTAAAATTCTCTATAAAAATGGTCTCTATGATTTTTTCTCTAAGACCCACTATTTCCCAGATATTGCGCTTGTAAGAATCATGTTCTACATAGTATGCACACATATGCCACAATTTTAGACAATTGAAATAAAGAAAATTCCGACAAAGCCAAATCTTCGGAGAGACCTTAGGTTTACCACAAGGAATAAAGTGTCAAAAGTCCCCATCAGTCCCATGTGAGCTTAGGGACTTATTCGGGACCCAAGGTCAAAATTTTAGGTTTTTTTGGATTTTTCTCGAAAACGGTAAGTTTTATCGAAAAAGTACTTCAAAGCAAAGTTGTAGATCTTAAAATTCCACTATTTCCCAGATATTGCGCTTGTAAGAATCATGTTCTACATAGTATGCACACATATGCCACAATTTTAGACAATTGAAATAAAGAAAATTCCGACAAAGCCAAATCTTCGGAGAGACCTTAGGTTTACCACAAGGAATAAAGTGTCAAAAGTCCCCATCAGTCCCATGTGAGCTTAGGGACTTATTCGGGACCCAAGGTCAAAATTTTAGGTTTTTTGGATTTTTCTCGAAAACGGTAAGTTTTATCGAAAAAGTACCTCAAAGCAAAGTTGTAGATCTTAAAATTCTCTATAAAAATGGTATCTATGTTTTTTCTCTAAGACCCACTATTTCCCAGATATTGCGCTTGTAAGAATCATGTTCTACATAGTATGCACACATATGCCACAATTTTAGACAATTGAAATAAAGAAAATTCCGACAAAGCCAAATCTTCGGAGAGACCTTAGGTTTACCACAAGGAATAAAGTGTCAAAAGTCCCCATCAGTCCCATGTGAGCTTAGGGACTTATTCGGGGCCCAAGGTCAAAATTTTAGGTTTTTTGGATTTTTCTCGAAAACGGTAAGTTTTATCAAAAAGTACCTCAGAGCAAAGTTGTAGATCTTAAAATTCTCTATAAAAATGGTATCTATGTTTTTTCTCTAAGACCCACTATTTCCCAGATATTGCGCTTGTAAGAATCATGTTCTACATAGTATGCACACATATGCCACAATTTTAGACAATTGAAATAAAGAAAATTCCGACAAAGCCAAATCTTCGGAGAGACCTTAGGTTTACCACAAGGAATAAAGTGTCAAAAGTCCCCATCAGTCCCATGTGAGCTTAGGGACTTATTCGGGGCCCAAGGTCAAAATTTTAGGTTTTTTGGATTTTTCTCGAAAACGGTAAGTTTTATCGAAAAAGTACCTCAGAGCAAAGTTGTAGATCTTAAAATTCTCTATAAAAATGGTATCTATGTTTTTTCTCTAAGACCCACTATTACCCAGATATTGCGCTTGTAAGAATCATGTTCTACATAGTATGCACACATATGCCACAATTTTAGACAATTGAAATAAAGAAAATTCCGACAAAGCCAAATCTTCGGAGAGACCTTAGGTTTACCACAAGGAATAAAGTGTCAAAAGTCCCCATCAGTCCCATGTGAGCTTAGGGACTTATTCGGCGCCCAAGGTCAAAATTTTGGGTTTTTTAGATTTTTCTCGAAAACGGTAAGTTTTATCGAAAAAGTACTTCAAAGCAATGTTGTTGATCTTAAAATTCTCTATAAAAATGGTCCCTATGATTTTTTCTCTAAGACCCATTATTTCCCAGATATTGCGCTTGTAAGTATCATGTTCTACATAGTATGCACATACATGCCACGTATTAGTCCGGTAATTTTAGACAATTGAAATAAAGAAAATTCCGACAGAGCCAAAACTTCGGGGAGGCCTTAGGTTTACCACAAGGAATAAAGTGTCAAAAGTCCCCATCAGTTACATGTGAGCTTAGGGACTTATTCGGGGCCCAAGGTCAAAATTTTAGGTTTTTTGGATTTTTCTCGAAAACGGTAAGTTTTATCGAAAAAGTACCTCAGAGCAAAGTTGTAGATCTTAAAATTCTCTATAAAAATGGTCTCTATGATTTTTTCTCTAAGACCCACTATTTCCCAGATATTGCGCTTGTAAGAATCATGTTCTACATAGTATGCACACATATGCCACAATTTTAGACAATTGAAATAAAGAAAATTCCGACAAAGCCAAATCTTCGGAGAGACCTTAGGTTTACCACAAGGAATAAAGTGTCAAAAGTCCCCATCAGTCCCATGTGAGCTTAGGGACTTATTCGGGACCCAAGGTCAAAATTTTAGGTTTTTTGGATTTTTCTCGAAAACGGTAAGTTTTATCGAAAAAGTACCTCAAAGCAATGTTGTTGATCTTAAAATTCTCTATAAAAATGGTCCCTATGATTTTTTCTCTAAGACCCACTATTTCCCAGATATTGCGCTTGTAAGAATCATGTTCTACATAGTATGCACACATATGCCACAATTTTAGACAATTGAAATAAAGAAAATTCCGACAAAGCCAAATCTTCGGAGAGACCTTAGGTTTACCACAAGGAATAAAGTGTCAAAAGTCCCCATCAGTCCCATGTGAGCTTAGGGACTTATTCGGCGCCCAAGGTCAAAATTTTGGGTTTTTTAGATTTTTCTCGAAAACGGTAAGTTTTATCGAAAAAGTACCTCAAAGCAATGTTGTTGATCTTAAAATTCTCTATAAAAATGGTGCCTATGATTTTTTTTCTAAGACCCATTATTTCCCAGATATTGCGCTTGTAAGTATCCTGTTCTACATAGTATGCACATATATGCCACGTATTAGTCCGGTAATTTTAGACAATTGAAATAAAGAAAATTCCGACAGAGCCAAAACTTCGGGGAGGCCTTAGGTTTACCACAAGGAATAAAGTGTCAAAAGTCCCCATCAGTTACAAGTGAGCTTAGGGACTTATTCGGGGCCCAAGGTCAAAATTTTAGGTTTTTTGGATTTTTCTCGAAAACGGTAAGTTTTATCAAAAAAGTACCTCAGAGCAAAGTTGTAGATCTTAAAATTCTCTATAAAAATGGTCTCTATGATTTTTTCTCTAAGACCCACTATTTCCCAGATATTGCGCTTGTAAGAATCATGTTCTACATAGTATGCACACATATGCCACAATTTTAGACAATTGAAATAAAGAAAATTCCGACAAAGCCAAATCTTCGGAGAGACCTTAGGTTTACCACAAGGAATAAAGTGTCAAAAGTCCCCATCAGTCCCATGTGAGCTTAGGGACTTATTCGGGACCCAAGGTCAAAATTTTAGGTTTTTTGGATTTTTCTCGAAAACGGTAAGTTTTATCGAAAAAGTACCTCAGAGCAAAGTTGTAGATCTTAAAATTCTCTATAAAAATGGTATCTATGTTTTTTCTCTAAGACCCACTATTACCCAGATATTGCGCTTGTAAGAATCATGTTCTACATAGTATGCACACATATGCCACAATTTTAGACAATTGAAATAAAGAAAATTCCGACAAAGCCAAATCTTCGGAGAGACCTTAGGTTTACCACAAGGAATAAAGTGTCAAAAGTCCCCATCAGTCCCATGTGAGCTTAGGGACTTATTCGGCGCCCAAGGTCAAAATTTTGGGTTTTTTAGATTTTTCTCGAAAACGGTAAGTTTTATCGAAAAAGTACTTCAAAGCAATGTTGTTGATCTTAAAATTCTCTATAAAAATGGTCCCTATGATTTTTTCTCTAAGACCCATTATTTCCCAGATATTGCGCTTGTAAGTATCATGTTCTACATAGTATGCACATACATGCCACGTATTAGTCCGGTAATTTTAGACAATTGAAATAAAGAAAATTCCGACAGAGCCAAAACTTCGGGGAGGCCTTAGGTTTACCACAAGGAATAAAGTGTCAAAAGTCCCCATCAGTTACATGTGAGCTTAGGGACTTATTCGGGGCCCAAGGTCAAAATTTTAGGTTTTTTGGATTTTTCTCGAAAACGGTAAGTTTTATCGAAAAAGTACCTCAGAGCAAAGTTGTAGATCTTAAAATTCTCTATAAAAATGGTCTCTATGATTTTTTCTCTAAGACCCACTATTTCCCAGATATTGCGCTTGTAAGAATCATGTTCTACATAGTATGCACACATATGCCACAATTTTAGACAATTGAAATAAAGAAAATTCCGACAAAGCCAAATCTTCGGAGAGACCTTAGGTTTACCACAAGGAATAAAGTGTCAAAAGTCCCCATCAGTCCCATGTGAGCTTAGGGACTTATTCGGGACCCAAGGTCAAAATTTTAGGTTTTTTGGATTTTTCTCGAAAACGGTAAGTTTTATCGAAAAAGTACCTCAAAGCAATGTTGTTGATCTTAAAATTCTCTATAAAAATGGTCCCTATGATTTTTTCTCTAAGACCCACTATTTCCCAGATATTGCGCTTGTAAGAATCATGTTCTACATAGTATGCACACATATGCCACAATTTTAGACAATTGAAATAAAGAAAATTCCGACAAAGCCAAATCTTCGGAGAGACCTTAGGTTTACCACAAGGAATAAAGTGTCAAAAGTCCCCATCAGTCCCATGTGAGCTTAGGGACTTATTCGGCGCCCAAGGTCAAAATTTTGGGTTTTTTAGATTTTTCTCGAAAACGGTAAGTTTTATCGAAAAAGTACCTCAAAGCAATGTTGTTGATCTTAAAATTCTCTATAAAAATGGTGCCTATGATTTTTTTTCTAAGACCCATTATTTCCCAGATATTGCGCTTGTAAGTATCATGTTCTACATAGTATGCACATATATGCCACGTATTAGTCCGGTAATTTTAGACAATTGAAATAAAGAAAATTCCGACAGAGCCAAAACTTCGGGGAGGCCTTAGGTTTACCACAAGGAATAAAGTGTCAAAAGTCCCCATCAGTTACAAGTGAGCTTAGGGACTTATTCGGGGCCCAAGGTCAAAATTTTAGGTTTTTTGGATTTTTCTCGAAAACGGTAAGTTTTATCAAAAAAGTACCTCAGAGCAAAGTTGTAGATCTTAAAATTCTCTATAAAAATGGTCTCTATGATTTTTTCTCTAAGACCCACTATTTCCCAGATATTGCGCTTGTAAGAATCATGTTCTACATAGTATGCACACATATGCCACAATTTTAGACAATTGAAATAAAGAAAAATTCCGACAAAGCCAAATCTTCGGAGAGACCTTAGGTTTACCACAAGGAATAAAGTGTCAAAAGTCCCCATCAGTCCCATGTGAGCTTAGGGACTTATTCGGGACCCAAGGTCAAAATTTTAGGTTTTTTGGATTTTTCTCGAAAACGGTAAGTTTTATCGAAAAAGTACTTCAAAGCAAAGTTGTAGATCTTAAAATTCCACTATTTCCCAGATATTGCGCTTGTAAGAATCATGTTCTACATAGTATGCACACATATGCCACAATTTTAGACAATTGAAATAAAGAAAATTCCGACAAAGCCAAATCTTCGGAGAGACCTTAGGTTTACCACAAGGAATAAAGTGTCAAAGTCCCCATCAGTCCCATGTGAGCTTAGGGACTTATTCGGGACCCAAGGTCAAAATTTTAGGTTTTTTGGATTTTTCTCGAAAACGGTAAGTTTTATCGAAAAAGTACCTCAAAGCAAAGTTGTAGATCTTAAAATTCTCTATAAAAATGGTATCTATGTTTTTTCTCTAAGACCCACTATTTCCCAGATATTGCGCTTGTAAGAATCATGTTCTACATAGTATGCACACATATGCCACAATTTTAGACAATTGAAATAAAGAAAATTCCGACAAAGCCAAATCTTCGGAGAGACCTTAGGTTTACCACAAGGAATAAAGTGTCAAAAGTCCCCATCAGTCCCATGTGAGCTTAGGGACTTATTCGGGGCCCAAGGTCAAAATTTTAGGTTTTTTGGATTTTTCTCGAAAACGGTAAGTTTTATCAAAAAGTACCTCAGAGCAAAGTTGTAGATCTTAAAATTCTCTATAAAAATGGTATCTATGTTTTTTCTCTAAGACCCACTATTTCCCAGATATTGCGCTTGTAAGAATCATGTTCTACATAGTATGCACACATATGCCACAATTTTAGACAATTGAAATAAAGAAAATTCCGACAAAGCCAAATCTTCGGAGAGACCTTAGGTTTACCACAAGGAATAAAGTGTCAAAAGTCCCCATCAGTCCCATGTGAGCTTAGGGACTTATTCGGGACCCAAGGTCAAAATTTTAGGTTTTTTGGATTTTTCTCGAAAACGGTAAGTTTTATCGAAAAAGTACCTCAGAGCAAAGTTGTAGATCTTAAAATTCTCTATAAAAATGGTATCTATGTTTTTTTCTCTAAGACCCACTATTACCCAGATATTGCGCTTGTAAGAATCATGTTCTACATAGTATGCACACATATGCCACAATTTTAGACAATTGAAATAAAGAAAATTCCGACAAAGCCAAATCTTCGGAGAGACCTTAGGTTTACCACAAGGAATAAAGTGTCAAAAGTCCCCATCAGTCCCATGTGAGCTTAGGGACTTATTCGGCGCCCAAGGTCAAAATTTTGGGTTTTTTTAGATTTTTCTCGAAAACGGTAAGTTTTATCGAAAAAGTACTTCAAAGCAATGTTGTTGATCTTAAAATTCTCTATAAAAATGGTCCCTATGATTTTTTCTCTAAGACCCATTATTTCCCAGATATTGCGCTTGTAAGTATCATGTTCTACATAGTATGCACATACATGCCACGTATTAGTCCGGTAATTTTAGACAATTGAAATAAAGAAAATTCCGACAGAGCCAAAACTTCGGGGAGGCCTTAGGTTTACCACAAGGAATAAAGTGCCAAAAGTCCCCATCAGTTACATGTGAGCTTAGGGACTTATTCGGGGCCCAAGGTCAAAATTTTAGGTTTTTTGGATTTTTCTCGAAAACGGTAAGTTTTATCGAAAAAGTACCTCAGAGCAAAGTTGTAGATCTTAAAATTCTCTATAAAAATGGTCTCTATGATTTTTTCTCTAAGACCCACTATTTCCCAGATATTGCGCTTGTAAGAATCATGTTCTACATAGTATGCACACATATGCCACAATTTTAGACAATTGAAATAAAGAAAATTCCGACAAAGCCAAATCTTCGGAGAGACCTTAGGTTTACCACAAGGAATAAAGTGTCAAAAGTCCCCATCAGTCCCATGTGAGCTTAGGGACTTATTCGGGACCCAAGGTCAAAATTTTAGGTTTTTTGGATTTTTCTCGAAAACGGTAAGTTTTATCGAAAAAGTACCTCAAAGCAATGTTGTTGATCTTAAAATTCTCTATAAAAATGGTCCCTATGATTTTTTCTCTAAGACCCACTATTTCCCAGATATTGCGCTTGTAAGAATCATGTTCTACATAGTATGCACACATATGCCACAATTTTAGACAATTGAAATAAAGAAAATTCCGACAAAGCCAAATCTTCGGAGAGACCTTAGGTTTACCACAAGGAATAAAGTGTCAAAAGTCCCCATCAGTCCCATGTGAGCTTAGGGACTTATTCGGGACCCAAGGTCAAAATTTTAGGTTTTTTGGATTTTTCTCGAAAACGGTAAGTTTTATCGAAAAAGTACCTCAGAGCAAAGTTGTAGATCTTAAAATTCTCTATAAAAATGGTCCCTATGATTTTTTCTCTAAGACCCATTATTTCCCAGATATTGCGCTTGTAAGTATCATGTTCTACATAGTATGCACATACATGCCACGTATTAGTCCGGTAATTTTAGACAATTGAAATAAAGAAAATTCCGACAGAGCCAAAACTTCGGGGAGGCCTTAGGTTTACCACAAGGAATAAAGTGTCAAAAGTCCCCATCAGTTACATGTGAGCTTAGGGACTTATTCGGGGCCCAAGGTCAAAATTTTAGGTTTTTTGGATTTTTCTCGAAAACGGTAAGTTTTATCGAAAAAGTACCTCAGAGCAAAGTTGTAGATCTTAAAATTCTCTATAAAAATGGTCTCTATGATTTTTTCTCTAAGACCCACTATTTCCCAGATATTGCGCTTGTAAGAATCATGTTCTACATAGTATGCACACATATGCCACAATTTTAGACAATTGAAATAAAGAAAATTCCGACAAAGCCAAATCTTCGGAGAGACCTTAGGTTTACCACAAGGAATAAAGTGTCAAAAGTCCCCATCAGTCCCATGTGAGCTTAGGGACTTATTCGGGACCCAAGGTCAAAATTTTAGGTTTTTTGGATTTTTCTCGAAAACGGTAAGTTTTATCGAAAAAGTACCTCAAAGCAATGTTGTTGATCTTAAAATTCTCTATAAAAATGGTCCCTATGATTTTTTCTCTAAGACCCACTATTTCCCAGATATTGCGCTTGTAAGAATCATGTTCTACATAGTATGCACACATATGCCACAATTTTAGACAATTGAAATAAAGAAAATTCCGACAAAGCCAAATCTTCGGAGAGACCTTAGGTTTACCACAAGGAATAAAGTGTCAAAAGTCCCCATCAGTCCCATGTGAGCTTAGGGACTTATTCGGGACCCAAGGTCAAAATTTTAGGTTTTTTGGATTTTTCTCGAAAACGGTAAGTTTTATCGAAAAAGTACCTCAGAGCAAAGTTGTAGATCTTAAAATTCTCTATAAAAATGGTATCTATGTTTTTTCTCTAAGACCCACTATTTCCCAGATATTGCGCTTGTAAGAATCATGTTCTACATAGTATGCACACATATGCCACAATTTTAGACAATTGAAATAAAGAAAATTCCGACAAAGCCAAATCTTCGGAGAGACCTTAGGTTTACCACAAGGAATAAAGTGTCAAAAGTCCCCATCAGTCCCATGTGAGCTTAGGGACTTATTCGGGACCCAAGGTCAAAATTTTAGGTTTTTTGGATTTTTCTCGAAAACGGTAAGTTTTATCGAAAAAGTACCTCAAAGCAAAGTTGTAGATCTTAAAATTCTCTATAAAAATGGTATCTATGTTTTTTCTCTAAGACCCACTATTTCCCAGATATTGCGCTTGTAAGAATCATGTTCTACATAGTATGCACACATATGCCACAATTTTAGACAATTGAAATAAAGAAAATTCCGACAAAGCCAAATCTTCGGAGAGACCTTAGGTTTACCACAAGGAATAAAGTGTCAAAAGTCCCCATCAGTCCCATGTGAGCTTAGGGACTTATTCGGGACCCAAGGTCAAAATTTTAGGTTTTTTGGATTTTTCTCGAAAACGGTAAGTTTTATCGAAAAAGTACCTCAGAGCAAAGTTGTAGATCTTAAAATTCTCTATAAAAATGGTATCTATGTTTTTTCTCTAAGACCCACTATTTCCCAGATATTGCGCTTGTAAGAATCATGTTCTACATAGTATGCACACATATGCCACAATTTTAGACAATTGAAATAAAGAAAATTCCGACAAAGCCAAATCTTCGGAGAGACCTTAGGTTTACCACAAGGAATAAAGTGTCAAAAGTCCCCATCAGTCCCATGTGAGCTTAGGGACTTATTCGGGACCCAAGGTCAAAATTTTAGGTTTTTTGGATTTTTCTCGAAAACGGTAAGTTTTATCGAAAAAGTACCTCAGAGCAAAGTTGTAGATCTTAAAATTCTCTATAAAAATGGTATCTATGTTTTTTCTCTAAGACCCACTATTACCCAGATATTGCGCTTGTAAGAATCATGTTCTACATAGTATGCACACATATGCCACAATTTTAGACAATTGAAATAAAGAAAATTCCGACAAAGCCAAATCTTCGGAGAGACCTTAGGTTTACCACAAGGAATAAAGTGTCAAAAGTCCCCATCAGTCCCATGTGAGCTTAGGGACTTATTCGGCGCCCAAGGTCAAAATTTTGGGTTTTTTAGATTTTTCTCGAAAACGGTAAGTTTTATCGAAAAAGTACTTCAAAGCAATGTTGTTGATCTTAAAATTCTCTATAAAAATGGTCCCTATGATTTTTTCTCTAAGACCCATTATTTCCCAGATATTGCGCTTGTAAGTATCATGTTCTACATAGTATGCACATACATGCCACGTATTAGTCCGGTAATTTTAGACAATTGAAATAAAGAAAATTCCGACAGAGCCAAAACTTCGGGGAGGCCTTAGGTTTACCACAAGGAATAAAGTGTCAAAAGTCCCCATCAGTTACATGTGAGCTTAGGGACTTATTCGGGGCCCAAGGTCAAAATTTTAGGTTTTTTGGATTTTTCTCGAAAACGGTAAGTTTTATCGAAAAAGTACCTCAGAGCAAAGTTGTAGATCTTAAAATTCTCTATAAAAATGGTCTCTATGATTTTTTCTCTAAGACCCACTATTTCCCAGATATTGCGCTTGTAAGAATCATGTTCTACATAGTATGCACACATATGCCACAATTTTAGACAATTGAAATAAAGAAAATTCCGACAAAGCCAAATCTTCGGAGAGACCTTAGGTTTACCACAAGGAATAAAGTGTCAAAAGTCCCCATCAGTCCCATGTGAGCTTAGGGACTTATTCGGGACCCAAGGTCAAAATTTTAGGTTTTTTGGATTTTTCTCGAAAACGGTAAGTTTTATCGAAAAAGTACCTCAAAGCAATGTTGTTGATCTTAAAATTCTCTATAAAAATGGTCCCTATGATTTTTTTCTCTAAGACCCACTATTTCCCAGATATTGCGCTTGTAAGAATCATGTTCTACATAGTATGCACACATATGCCACAATTTTAGACAATTGAAATAAAGAAAATTCCGACAAAGCCAAATCTTCGGAGAGACCTTAGGTTTACCACAAGGAATAAAGTGTCAAAAGTCCCCATCAGTCCCATGTGAGCTTAGGGACTTATTCGGGACCCAAGGTCAAAATTTTAGGTTTTTTGGATTTTTTCTCGAAAACGGTAAGTTTTATCGAAAAAGTACCTCAGAGCAAAGTTGTAGATCTTAAAATTCTCTATAAAAATGGTATCTATGTTTTTTCTCTAAGACCCACTATTTCCCAGATATTGCGCTTGTAAGAATCATGTTCTACATAGTATGCACACATATGCCACAATTTTAGACAATTGAAATAAAGAAAATTCCGACAAAGCCAAATCTTCGGAGAGACCTTAGGTTTACCACAAGGAATAAAGTGTCAAAAGTCCCCATCAGTCCCATGTGAGCTTAGGGACTTATTCGGGACCCAAGGTCAAAATTTTAGGTTTTTTGGATTTTTCTCGAAAACGGTAAGTTTTATCGAAAAAGTACCTCAAAGCAAAGTTGTAGATCTTAAAATTCTCTATAAAAATGGTATCTATGTTTTTTCTCTAAGACCCACTATTTCCCAGATATTGCGCTTGTAAGAATCATGTTCTACATAGTATGCACACATATGCCACAATTTTAGACAATTGAAATAAAGAAAATTCCGACAAAGCCAAATCTTCGGAGAGACCTTAGGTTTACCACAAGGAATAAAGTGTCAAAAGTCCTCATCAGTCCCATGTGAGCTTAGGGACTTATTCGGAACCCAAGTTCAAAATTTTAGGTTTTTTGGATTTCTCTCGAAAACGGTAAGTTTTATCGAAAAAGTACCTCAGAGCAAAGTTGTAGATCTTAAAATTCTCTATAAAAATGGTATCTATGTTTTTTCTCTAAGACCCACTATTTCCCAGATATTGCGCTTGTAAGAATCATGTTCTACATAGTATGCACACATATGCCACAATTTTAGACAATTGAAATAAAGAAAATTCCGACAAAGCCAAATCTTCGGAGAGACCTTAGGTTTACCACAAGGAATAAAGTGTCAAAAGTCCCCATCAGTCCCATGTGAGCTTAGGGACTTATTCGGCGCCCAAGGTCAAAATTTTGGGTTTTTTAGATTTTTCTCGAAAACGGTAAGTTTTATCGAAAAAGTACTTCAAAGCAATGTTGTTGATCTTAAAATTCTCTATAAAAATGGTCCCTATGATTTTTTCTCTAAGACCCATTATTTCCCAGATATTGCGCTTGTAAGTATCATGTTCTACATAGTATGCACATACATGCCACGTATTAGTCCGGTAATTTTAGACAATTGAAATAAAGAAAATTCCGACAGAGCCAAAACTTCGGGGAGGCCTTAGGTTTACCACAAGGAATAAAGTGTCAAAAGTCCCCATCAGTTACATGTGAGCTTAGGGACTTATTCGGGGCCCAAGGTCAAAATTTTAGGTTTTTTGGATTTTTCTCGAAAACGGTAAGTTTTATCGAAAAAGTACCTCAGAGCAAAGTTGTAGATCTTAAAATTCTCTATAAAAATGGTCTCTATGATTTTTTCTCTAAGACCCACTATTTCCCAGATATTGCGCTTGTAAGAATCATGTTCTACATAGTATGCACACATATGCCACAATTTTAGACAATTGAAATAAAGAAAATTCCGACAAAGCCAAATCTTCGGAGAGACCTTAGGTTTACCACAAGGAATAAAGTGTCAAAAGTCCCCATCAGTCCCATGTGAGCTTAGGGACTTATTCGGGACCCAAGGTCAAAATTTTAGGTTTTTTGGATTTTTCTCGAAAACGGTAAGTTTTATCGAAAAAGTACCTCAGAGCAAAGTTGTAGATCTTAAAATTCTCTATAAAAATGGTATCTATGTTTTTTCTCTAAGACCCACTATTTCCCAGATATTGCGCTTGTAAGAATCATGTTCTACATAGTATGCACACATATGCCACAATTTTAGACAATTGAAATAAAGAAAATTCCGACAAAGCCAAATCTTCGTAGAGACCTTAGGTTTACCACAAGGAATAAAGTGTCAAAAGTCCCCATCAGTCCCATGTGAGCTTAGGGACTTATTCGGCGCCCAAGGTCAAAATTTTGGGTTTTTTAGATTTTTCTCGAAAACGGTAAGTTTTATCGAAAAAGTACTTCAAAGCAATGTTGTTGATCTTAAAATTCTCTATAAAAATGGTCCCTATGATTTTTTCTCTAAGACCCATTATTTCCCAGATATTGCGCTTGTAAGTATCATGTTCTACATAGTATGCACATACATGCCACGTATTAGTCCGGTAATTTTAGACAATTGAAATAAAGAAAATTCCGACAGAGCCAAAACTTCGGGGAGGCCTTAGGTTTACCACAAGGAATAAAGTGTCAAAAGTCCCCATCAGTTACATGTGAGCTTAGGGACTTATTCGGGGCCCAAGGTCAAAATTTTAGGTTTTTTGGATTTTTCTCGAAAACGGTAAGTTTTATCGAAAAAGTACCTCAGAGCAAAGTTGTAGATCTTAAAATTCTCTATAAAAATGGTCTCTATGATTTTTTCTCTAAGACCCACTATTTCCCAGATATTGCGCTTGTAAGAATCATGTTCTACATAGTATGCACACATATGCCACAATTTTAGACAATTGAAATAAAGAAAATTCCGACAAAGCCAAATCTTCGGAGAGACCTTAGGTTTACCACAAGGAATAAAGTGTCAAAAGTCCCCATCAGTCCCATGTGAGCTTAGGGACTTATTCGGGACCCAAGGTCAAAATTTTAGGTTTTTTGGATTTTTCTCGAAAACGGTAAGTTTTATCGAAAAAGTACCTCAAAGCAATGTTGTTGATCTTAAAATTCTCTATAAAAATGGTCCCTATGATTTTTTCTCTAAGACCCACTATTTCCCAGATATTGCGCTTGTAAGAATCATGTTCTACATAGTATGCACACATATGCCACAATTTTAGACAATTGAAATAAAGAAAATTCCGACAAAGCCAAATCTTCGGAGAGACCTTAGGTTTACCACAAGGAATAAAGTGTCAAAAGTCCCCATCAGTCCCATGTGAGCTTAGGGACTTATTCGGGACCCAAGGTCAAAATTTTAGGTTTTTTGGATTTTTCTCGAAAACGGTAAGTTTTATCGAAAAAGTACCTCAGAGCAAAGTTGTAGATCTTAAAATTCTCTATAAAAATGGTATCTATGTTTTTTCTCTAAGACCCACTATTTCCCAGATATTGCGCTTGTAAGAATCATGTTCTACATAGTATGCACACATATGCCACAATTTTAGACAATTGAAATAAAGAAAATTCCGACAAAGCCAAATCTTCGGAGAGACCTTAGGTTTACCACAAGGAATAAAGTGTCAAAAGTCCCCATCAGTCCCATGTGAGCTTAGGGACTTATTCGGGACCCAAGGTCAAAATTTTAGGTTTTTTGGATTTTTCTCGAAAACGGTAAGTTTTATCGAAAAAGTACCTCAAAGCAAAGTTGTAGATCTTAAAATTCTCTATAAAAATGGTATCTATGTTTTTTCTCTAAGACCCACTATTTCCCAGATATTGCGCTTGTAAGAATCATGTTCTACATAGTATGCACACATATGCCACAATTTTAGACAATTGAAATAAAGAAAATTCCGACAAAGCCAAATCTTCGGAGAGACCTTAGGTTTACCACAAGGAATAAAGTGTCAAAAGTCCCCATCAGTCCCATGTGAGCTTAGGGACTTATTCGGGACCCAAGGTCAAAATTTTAGGTTTTTTGGATTTTTCTCGAAAACGGTAAGTTTTATCGAAAAAGTACCTCAGAGCAAAGTTGTAGATCTTAAAATTCTCTATAAAAATGGTATCTATGTTT
Organism: Phosphuga atrata; assembly: GCA_944588485.1. NCBI lineage: Eukaryota > Metazoa > Arthropoda > Insecta > Coleoptera > Silphidae > Phosphuga > Phosphuga atrata. The sequence continues at coordinate 22,325,070 of OX155902.1, read as the reverse complement.
TTTCTCTAAGACCCACTATTTCCCAGATATTACGCTTGTAAGAATCATGTTCTACATAGTATGCACACATATGCCACAATTTTAGACAATTGAAATAAAGAAAATTCCGACAAAGCCAAATCTTCGGAGAGACCTTAGGTTTACCACAAGGAATAAAGTGTCAAAAGTCCCCATCAGTCCCATGTGAGCTTAGGGACTTATTCGGCGCCCAAGGTCAAAATTTTGGGTTTTTTAGATTTTTCTCGAAAACGGTAAGTTTTATCGAAAAAGTACTTCAAAGCAATGTTGTTGATCTTAAAATTCTCTATAAAAATGGTCCCTATGATTTTTTCTCTAAGACCCATTATTTCCCAGATATTGCGCTTGTAAGTATCATGTTCTACATAGTATGCACATACATGCCACGTATTAGTCCGGTAATTTTAGACAATTGAAATAAAGAAAATTCCGACAGAGCCAAAACTTCGGGGAGGCCTTAGGTTTACCACAAGGAATAAAGTGTCAAAAGTCCCCATCAGTTACATGTGAGCTTAGGGACTTATTCGGGGCCCAAGGTCAAAATTTTAGGTTTTTTGGATTTTTCTCGAAAACGGTAAGTTTTATCGAAAAAGTACCTCAGAGCAAAGTTGTAGATCTTAAAATTCTCTATAAAAATGGTCTCTATGATTTTTTCTCTAAGACCCACTATTTCCCAGATATTGCGCTTGTAAGAATCATGTTCTACATAGTATGCACACATATGCCACAATTTTAGACAATTGAAATAAAGAAAATTCCGACAAAGCCAAATCTTCGGAGAGACCTTAGGTTTACCACAAGGAATAAAGTGTCAAAAGTCCCCATCAGTCCCATGTGAGCTTAGGGACTTATTCGGGACCCAAGGTCAAAATTTTAGGTTTTTTGGATTTTTCTCGAAAACGGTAAGTTTTATCGAAAAAGTACCTCAAAGCAAAGTTGTAGATCTTAAAATTCTCTATAAAAATGGTATCTATGTTTTTTCTCTAAGACCCACTATTTCCCAGATATTGCGCTTGTAAGAATCATGTTCTACATAGTATGCACACATATGCCACAATTTTAGACAATTGAAATAAAGAAAATTCCGACAAAGCCAAATCTTCGGAGAGACCTTAGGTTTACCACAAGGAATAAAGTGTCAAAAGTCCCCATCAGTCCCATGTGAGCTTAGGGACTTATTCGGCGCCCAAGGTCAAAATTTTGGGTTTTTTAGATTTTTCTCGAAAACGGTAAGTTTTATCGAAAAAGTACCTCAAAGCAAAGTTGTTGATCTTAAAATTCTCTATAAAAATGGTGCCTATGATTTTTTTTCTAAGACCCATTATTTCCCAGATATTGCGCTTGTAAGTATCATGTTCTACATAGTATGCACATATATGCCACGTATTAGTCCGGTAATTTTAGACAATTGAAATAAAGAAAATTCCGACAGAGCCAAAACTTCGGGGAGGCCTTAGGTTTACCACAAGGAATAAAGTGTCAAAAGTCCCCATCAGTTACAAGTGAGCTTAGGGACTTATTCGGGGCCCAAGGTCAAAATTTTAGGTTTTTTGGATTTTTCTCGAAAACGGTAAGTTTTATCGAAAAAGTACCTCAGAGCAAAGTTGTAGATCTTAAAATTCTCTATAAAAATGGTCTCTATGATTTTTTCTCTAAGACCCACTATTTCCCAGATATTGCGCTTGTAAGAATCATGTTCTACATAGTATGCACACATATGCCACAATTTTAGACAATTGAAATAAAGAAAATTCCGACAAAGCCAAATCTTCGGAGAGACCTTAGGTTTACCACAAGGAATAAAGTGTCAAAAGTCCCCATCAGTCCCATGTGAGCTTAGGGACTTATTCGGGACCCAAGGTCAAAATTTTAGGTTTTTTGGATTTTTCTCGAAAACGGTAAGTTTTATCGAAAAAGTACCTCAAAGCAAAGTTGTAGATCTTAAAATTCTCTATAAAAATGGTATCTATGTTTTTTCTCTAAGACCCACTATTTCCCAGATATTGCGCTTGTAAGAATCATGTTCTACATAGTATGCACACATATGCCACAATTTTAGACAATTGAAATAAAGAAAATTCCGACAAAGCCAAATCTTCGGAGAGACCTTAGGTTTACCACAAGGAATAAAGTGTCAAAAGTCCCCATCAGTCCCATGTGAGCTTAGGGACTTATTCGGGACCCAAGGTCAAAATTTTAGGTTTTTTGGATTTTTCTCGAAAACGGTAAGTTTTATCGAAAAAGTACCTCAAAGCAAAGTTGTAGATCTTAAAATTCTCTATAAAAATGGTTGCCTATGATTTTTTTTTCTAAGACCCATTATTTCCCAGATATTGCGCTTTGTAAGTATCATGTTCTACATAGTATGCACATATATGCCACGTATTAGTCCGGTAATTTTAGACAATTGAAATAAAGAAAATTCCGACAGAGCCAAAACTTCGGGGAGGCCTTAGGTTTACCACAAGGAATAAAGTGTCAAAAGTCCCCATCAGTTACAAGTGAGCTTAGGGACTTATTCGGGGCCCAAGGTCAAAATTTTAGGTTTTTTGGATTTTTCTCGAAAACGGTAAGTTTTATCGAAAAAGTACCTCAGAGCAAAGTTGTAGATCTTAAAATTCTCTATAAAAATGGTCTCTATGATTTTTTCTCTAAGACCCACTATTTCCCAGATATTGCGCTTGTAAGAATCATGTTCTACATAGTATGCACACATATGCCACAATTTTAGACAATTGAAATAAAGAAAATTCCGACAAAGCCAAATCTTCGGAGAGACCTTAGGTTTACCACAAGGAATAAAGTGTCAAAAGTCCCCATCAGTCCTATGTGAGCTTAGGGACTTATTCGGGACCCAAGGTCAAAATTTTAGGTTTTTTGGATTTTTCTCGAAAACGGTAAGTTTTATCGAAAAAGTACCTCAAAGCAAAGTTGTAGATCTTAAAATTCTCTATAAAAATGGTATCTATGTTTTTTCTCTAAGACCCACTATTTCCCAGATATTGCGCTTGTAAGAATCATGTTCTACATAGTATGCACACATATGCCACAATTTTAGACAATTGAAATAAAGAAAATTCCGACAAAGCCAAATCTTCGGAGAGACCTTAGGTTTACCACAAGGAATAAAGTGTCAAAAGTCCCCATCAGTCCCATGTGAGCTTAGGGACTTATTCGGGACCCAAGGTCAAAATTTTAGGTTTTTTGGATTTTTCTCGAAAACGGTAAGTTTTATCGAAAAAGTACCTCAAAGCAAAGTTGTAGATCTTAAAATTCTCTATAAAAATGGTATCTATGTTTTTTCTCTAAGACCCACTATTTCCCAGATATTGCGCTTGTAAGAATCATGTTCTACATAGTATGCACACATATGCCACAATTTTAGACAATTGAAATAAAGAAAATTCCGACAAAGCCAAATCTTCGGAGAGACCTTAGGTTTACCACAAGGAATAAAGTGTCAAAAGTCCCCATCAGTCCCATGTGAGCTTAGGGACTTATTCGGCGCCCAAGGTCAAAATTTTGGGTTTTTTAGATTTTTCTCGAAAACGGTAAGTTTTATCGAAAAAGTACCTCAAAGCAATGTTGTTGATCTTAAAATTCTCTATAAAAATGGTGCCTATGATTTTTTTTCTAAGACCCATTATTTCCCAGATATTGCGCTTGTAAGTATCATGTTCTACATAGTATGCACATATATGCCACGTATTAGTCCGGTAATTTTAGACAATTGAAATAAAGAAAATTCCGACAGAGCCAAAACTTCGGGGAGGCCTTAGGTTTACCACAAGGAATAAAGTGTCAAAAGTCCCCATCAGTTACAAGTGAGCTTAGGGACTTATTCGGGGCCCAAGGTCAAAATTTTAGGTTTTTTGGATTTTTCTCGAAAACGGTAAGTTTTATCGAAAAAGTACCTCAGAGCAAAGTTGTAGATCTTAAAATTCTCTATAAAAATGGTCTCTATGATTTTTTCTCTAAGACCCACTATTTCCCAGATATTGCGCTTGTAAGAATCATGTTCTACATAGTATGCACACATATGCCACAATTTTAGACAATTGAAATAAAGAAAATTCCGACAAAGCCAAATCTTCGGAGAGACCTTAGGTTTACCACAAGGAATAAAGTGTCAAAAGTCCCCATCAGTCCCATGTGAGCTTAGGGACTTATTCGGGACCCAAGGTCAAAATTTTAGGTTTTTTGGATTTTTCTCGAAAACGGTAAGTTTTATCGAAAAAGTACCTCAAAGCAAAGTTGTAGATCTTAAAATTCTCTATAAAAATGGTATCTATGTTTTTTCTCTAAGACCCACTATTTCCCAGATATTGCGCTTGTAAGAATCATGTTCTACATAGTATGCACACATATGCCACAATTTTAGACAATTGAAATAAAGAAAATTCCGACAAAGCCAAATCTTCGGAGAGACCTTAGGTTTACCACAAGGAATAAAGTGTCAAAAGTCCCCATCAGTCCCATGTGAGCTTAGGGACTTATTCGGGACCCAAGGTCAAAATTTTAGGTTTTTTGGATTTTTCTCGAAAACGGTAAGTTTTATCGAAAAAGTACCTCAAAGCAAAGTTGTAGATCTTAAAATTCTCTATAAAAATGGTATCTATGTTTTTCTCTAAGACCCACTATTTCCCAGATATTGCGCTTGTAAGAATCATGTTCTACATAGTATGCACACATATGCCACAATTTTAGACAATTGAAATAAAGAAAATTCCGACAAAGCCAAATCTTCGGAGAGACCTTAGGTTTACCACAAGGAATAAAGTGTCAAAAGTCCCCATCAGTCCCATGTGAGCTTAGGGACTTATTCGGGACCCAAGGTCAAAATTTTAGGTTTTTTGGATTTTTCTCGAAAACGGTAAGTTTTATCGAAAAAGTACCTCAGAGCAAAGTTGTAGATCTTAAAATTCTCTATAAAAATGGTATCTATGTTTTTTCTCTAAGACCCACTATTTCCCAGATATTGCGCTTGTAAGAATCATGTTCTACATAGTATGCACACATATGCCACAATTTTAGACAATTGAAATAAAGAAAATTCCGACAAAGCCAAATCTTCGGAGAGACCTTAGGTTTACCACAAGGAATAAAGTGTCAAAAGTCCCCATCAGTCCCATGTGAGCTTAGGGACTTATTCGGCGCCCAAGGTCAAAATTTTGGGTTTTTTAGATTTTTCTCGAAAACGGTAAGTTTTATCGAAAAAGTACTTCAAAGCAATGTTGTTGATCTTAAAATTCTCTATAAAAATGGTCCCTATGATTTTTTCTCTAAGACCCATTATTTCCCAGATATTGCGCTTGTAAGTATCATGTTCTACATAGTATGCACATACATGCCACGTATTAGTCCGGTAATTTTAGACAATTGAAATAAAGAAAATTCCGACAGAGCCAAAACTTCGGGGAGGCCTTAGGTTTACCACAAGGAATAAAGTGTCAAAAGTCCCCATCAGTTACATGTGAGCTTAGGGACTTATTCGGGGCCCAAGGTCAAAATTTTAGGTTTTTTGGATTTTTCTCGAAAACGGTAAGTTTTATCGAAAAAGTACCTCAGAGCAAAGTTGTAGATCTTAAAATTCTCTATAAAAATGGTCTCTATGATTTTTTCTCTAAGACCCACTATTTCCCAGATATTGCGCTTGTAAGAATCATGTTCTACATAGTATGCACACATATGCCACAATTTTAGACAATTGAAATAAAGAAAATTCCGACAAAGCCAAATCTTCGGAGAGACCTTAGGTTTACCACAAGGAATAAAGTGTCAAAAGTCCCCATCAGTCCCATGTGAGCTTAGGGACTTATTCGGGACCCAAGGTCAAAATTTTAGGTTTTTTGGATTTTTCTCGAAAACGGTAAGTTTTATCGAAAAAGTACCTCAAAGCAAAGTTGTAGATCTTAAAATTCTCTATAAAAATGGTATCTATGTTTTTTCTCTAAGACCCACTATTTCCCAGATATTGCGCTTGTAAGAATCATGTTCTACATAGTATGCACACATATGCCACAATTTTAGACAATTGAAATAAAGAAAATTCCGACAAAGCCAAATCTTCGGAGAGACCTTAGGTTTACCACAAGGAATAAAGTGTCAAAAGTCCCCATCAGTCCCATGTGAGCTTAGGGACTTATTCGGGGCCCAAGGTCAAAATTTTGGGTTTTTTAGATTTTTCTCGAAAACGGTAAGTTTTATCGAAAAAGTACCTCAAAGCAATGTTGTTGATCTTAAAATTCTCTATAAAAATGGTGCCTATGATTTTTTTTCTAAGACCCATTATTTCCCAGATATTGCGCTTGTAAGTATCATGTTCTACATAGTATGCACATATATGCCACGTATTAGTCCGGTAATTTTAGACAATTGAAATAAAGAAAATTCCGACAGAGCCAAAACTTCGGGGAGGCCTTAGGTTTACCACAAGGAATAAAGTGTCAAAAGTCCCCATCAGTTACAAGTGAGCTTAGGGACTTATTCGGGGCCCAAGGTCAAAATTTTAGGTTTTTTGGATTTTTCTCGAAAACGGTAAGTTTTATCGAAAAAGTACCTCAGAGCAAAGTTGTAGATCTTAAAATTCTCTATAAAAATGGTCTCTATGATTTTTTCTCTAAGACCCACTATTTCCCAGATATTGCGCTTGTAAGAATCATGTTCTACATAGTATGCACACATATGCCACAATTTTAGACAATTGAAATAAAGAAAATTCCGACAAAGCCAAATCTTCGGAGAGACCTTAGGTTTACCACAAGGAATAAAGTGTCAAAAGTCCCCATCAGTCCCATGTGAGCTTAGGGACTTATTCGGGACCCAAGGTCAAAATTTTAGGTTTTTTGGATTTTTCTCGAAAACGGTAAGTTTTATCGAAAAAGTACCTCAAAGCAAAGTTGTAGATCTTAAAATTCTCTATAAAAATGGTATCTATGTTTTTTCTCTAAGACCCACTATTTCCCAGATATTGCGCTTGTAAGAATCATGTTCTACATAGTATGCACACATATGCCACAATTTTAGACAATTGAAATAAAGAAAATTCCGACAAAGCCAAATCTTCGGAGAGACCTTAGGTTTACCACAAGGAATAAAGTGTCAAAAGTCCCCATCAGTCCCATGTGAGCTTAGGGACTTATTCGGGACCCAAGGTCAAAATTTTAGGTTTTTTGGATTTTTCTCGAAAACGGTAAGTTTTATCGAAAAAGTACCTCAAAGCAAAGTTGTAGATCTTAAAATTCTCTATAAAAATGGTATCTATGTTTTTTCTCTAAGACCCACTATTTCCCAGATATTGCGCTTGTAAGAATCATGTTCTACATAGTATGCACACATATGCCACAATTTTAGACAATTGAAATAAAGAAAATTCCGACAAAGCCAAATCTTCGGAGAGACCTTAGGTTTACCACAAGGAATAAAGTGTCAAAAGTCCCCATCAGTCCCATGTGAGCTTAGGGACTTATTCGGCGCCCAAGGTCAAAATTTTGGGTTTTTTAGATTTTTCTCGAAAACGGTAAGTTTTATCGAAAAAGTACCTCAAAGCAATGTTGTTGATCTTAAAATTCTCTATAAAAATGGTGCCTATGATTTTTTTTCTAAGACCCATTATTTCCCAGATATTGCGCTTGTAAGTATCATGTTCTACATAGTATGCACATATATGCCACGTATTAGTCCGGTAATTTTAGACAATTGAAATAAAGAAAATTCCGACAGAGCCAAAACTTCGGGGAGGCCTTAGGTTTACCACAAGGAATAAAGTGTCAAAAGTCCCCATCAGTTACAAGTGAGCTTAGGGACTTATTCGGGGCCCAAGGTCAAAATTTTAGGTTTTTTGGATTTTTCTCGAAAACGGTAAGTTTTATCGAAAAAGTACCTCAGAGCAAAGTTGTAGATCTTAAAATTCTCTATAAAAATGGTCTCTATGATTTTTTCTCTAAGACCCACTATTTCCCAGATATTGCGCTTGTAAGAATCATGTTCTACATAGTATGCACACATATGCCACAATTTTAGACAATTGAAATAAAGAAAATTCCGACAAAGCCAAATCTTCGGAGAGACCTTAGGTTTACCACAAGGAATAAAGTGTCAAAAGTCCCCATCAGTCCCATGTGAGCTTAGGGACTTATTCGGGACCCAAGGTCAAAATTTTAGGTTTTTTGGATTTTTCTCGAAAACGGTAAGTTTTATCGAAAAAGTACCTCAAAGCAAAGTTGTAGATCTTAAAATTCTCTATAAAAATGGTATCTATGTTTTTTCTCTAAGACCCACTATTTCCCAGATATTGCGCTTGTAAGAATCATGTTCTACATAGTATGCACACATATGCCACAATTTTAGACAATTGAAATAAAGAAAATTCCGACAAAGCCAAATCTTCGGAGAGACCTTAGGTTTACCACAAGGAATAAAGTGTCAAAAGTCCCCATCAGTCACATGTGAGCTTAGGGACTTATTCGGCGCCCAAGGTCAAAATTTTGGGTTTTTTAGATTTTTCTCGAAAACGGTAAGTTTTATCGAAAAAGTACCTCAAAGCAATGTTGTTGATCTTAAAATTCTCTATAAAAATGGTGCCTATGATTTTTTTTCTAAGACCCATTATTTCCCAGATATTGCGCTTGTAAGTATCATGTTCTACATAGTATGCACATATATGCCACGTATTAGTCCGGTAATTTTAGACAATTGAAATAAAGAAAATTCCGACAGAGCCAAAACTTCGGGGAGGCCTTAGGTTTACCACAAGGAATAAAGTGTCAAAAGTCCCCATCAGTTACAAGTGAGCTTAGGGACTTATTCGGGGCCCAAGGTCAAAATTTTAGGTTTTTTGGATTTTTCTCGAAAACGGTAAGTTTTATCGAAAAAGTACCTCAGAGCAAAGTTGTAGATCTTAAAATTCTCTATAAAAATGGTCTCTATGATTTTTTCTCTAAGACCCACTATTTCCCAGATATTGCGCTTGTAAGAATCATGTTCTACATAGTATGCACACATATGCCACAATTTTAGACAATTGAAATAAAGAAAATTCCGACAAAGCCAAATCTTCGGAGAGACCTTAGGTTTACCACAAGGAATAAAGTGTCAAAAGTCCCCATCAGTCCCATGTGAGCTTAGGGACTTATTCGGGACCCAAGGTCAAAATTTTAGGTTTTTTGGATTTTTCTCGAAAACGGTAAGTTTTATCGAAAAAGTACCTCAGAGCAAAGTTGTAGATCTTAAAATTCTCTATAAAAATGGTCTCTATGATTTTTTCTCTAAGACCCACTATTTCCCAGATATTGCGCTTGTAAGAATCATGTTCTACATAGTATGCACACATATGCCACAATTTTAGACAATTGAAATAAAGAAAATTCCGACAAAGCCAAATCTTCGGAGAGACCTTAGGTTTACCACAAGGAATAAAGTGTCAAAAGTCCCCATCAGTCCCATGTGAGCTTAGGGACTTATTCGGGACCCAAGGTCAAAATTTTAGGTTTTTTGGATTTTTCTCGAAAACGGTAAGTTTTATCGAAAAAGTACCTCAAAGCAAAGTTGTAGATCTTAAAATTCTCTATAAAAATGGTATCTATGTTTTTTCTCTAAGACCCACTATTTCCCAGATATTGCGCTTGTAAGAATCATGTTCTACATAGTATGCACACATATGCCACAATTTTAGACAATTGAAATAAAGAAAATTCCGACAAAGCCAAATCTTCGGAGAGACCTTAGGTTTACCACAAGGAATAAAGTGTCAAAAGTCCCCATCAGTCCCATGTGAGCTTAGGGACTTATTCGGCGCCCAAGGTCAAAATTTTGGGTTTTTTAGATTTTTCTCGAAAACGGTAAGTTTTATCGAAAAAGTACCTCAAAGCAATGTTGTTGATCTTAAAATTCTCTATAAAAATGGTGCCTATGATTTTTTTTCTAAGACCCATTATTTCCCAGATATTGCGCTTGTAAGTATCATGTTCTACATAGTATGCACATATATGCCACGTATTAGTCCGGTAATTTTAGACAATTGAAATAAAGAAAATTCCGACAGAGCCAAAACTTCGGGGAGGCCTTAGGTTTACCACAAGGAATAAAGTGTCAAAAGTCCCCATCAGTTACAAGTGAGCTTAGGGACTTATTCGGGGCCCAAGGTCAAAATTTTAGGTTTTTTGGATTTTTCTCGAAAACGGTAAGTTTTATCGAAAAAGTACCTCAGAGCAAAGTTGTAGATCTTAAAATTCTCTATAAAAATGGTCTCTATGATTTTTTCTCTAAGACCCACTATTTCCCAGATATTGCGCTTGTAAGAATCATGTTCTACATAGTATGCACACATATGCCACAATTTTAGACAATTGAAATAAAGAAAATTCCGACAAAGCCAAATCTTCGGAGAGACCTTAGGTTTACCACAAGGAATAAAGTGTCAAAAGTCCCCATCAGTCCCATGTGAGCTTAGGGACTTATTCGGGACCCAAGGTCAAAATTTTAGGTTTTTTGGATTTTTCTCGAAAACGGTAAGTTTTATCGAAAAAGTACCTCAAAGCAAAGTTGTAGATCTTAAAATTCTCTATAAAAATGGTATCTATGTTTTTTCTCTAAGACCCACTATTTCCCAGATATTGCGCTTGTAAGAATCATGTTCTACATAGTATGCACACATATGCCACAATTTTAGACAATTGAAATAAAGAAAATTCCGACAAAGCCAAATCTTCGGAGAGACCTTAGGTTTACCACAAGGAATAAAGTGTCAAAAGTCCCCATCAGTCCCATGTGAGCTTAGGGACTTATTCGGGACCCAAGGTCAAAATTTTAGGTTTTTTGGATTTTTCTCGAAAACGGTAAGTTTTATCGAAAAAGTACCTCAAAGCAAAGTTGTAGATCTTAAAATTCTCTATAAAAATGGTATCTATGTTTTTTCTCTAAGACCCACTATTTCCCAGATATTGCGCTTGTAAGAATCATGTTCTACATAGTATGCACACATATGCCACAATTTTAGACAATTGAAATAAAGAAAATTCCGACAAAGCCAAATCTTCGGAGAGACCTTAGGTTTACCACAAGGAATAAAGTGTCAAAAGTCCCCATCAGTCCCATGTGAGCTTAGGGACTTATTCGGGACCCAAGGTCAAAATTTTAGGTTTTTTGGATTTTTCTCGAAAACGGTAAGTTTTATCGAAAAAGTACCTCAGAGCAAAGTTGTAGATCTTAAAATTCTCTATAAAAATGGTATCTATGTTTTTTCTCTAAGGCCCACTATTTCCCAGATATTGCGCTTGTAAGAATCATGTTCTACATAGTATGCACACATATGCCACAATTTTAGACAATTGAAATAAAGAAAATTCCGACAAAGCCAAATCTTCGGAGAGACCTTAGGTTTACCACAAGGAATAAAGTGTCAAAAGTCCCCATCAGTCCCATGTGAGCTTAGGGACTTATTCGGGACCCAAGGTCAAAATTTTAGGTTTTTTGGATTTTTCTCGAAAACGGTAAGTTTTATAGAAAAAGTACCTCAAAGCAAAGTTGTAGATCTTAAAATTCTCTATAAAAATGGTATCTATGTTTTTTCTCTAAGACCCACTATTTCCCAGATATTGCGCTTGTAAGAATCATGTTCTACATAGTATGCACACATATGCCACAATTTTAGACAATTGAAATAAAGAAAATTCCGACAAAGCCAAATCTTCGGAGAGACCTTAGGTTTACCACAAGGAATAAAGTGTCAAAAGTCCCCATCAGTCCCATGTGAGCTTAGGGACTTATTCGGGACCCAAGGTCAAAATTTTAGGTTTTTTGGATTTTTCTCGAAAACGGTAAGTTTTATCGAAAAAGTACCTCAGAGCAAAGTTGTAGATCTTAAAATTCTCTATAAAAATGGTATCTATGTTTTTTCTCTAAGACCCACTATTACCCAGATATTGCGCTTGTAAGAATCATGTTCTACATAGTATGCACACATATGCCACAATTTTAGACAATTGAAATAAAGAAAATTCCGACAAAGCCAAATCTTCGGAGAGACCTTAGGTTTACCACAAGGAATAAAGTGTCAAAAGTCCCCATCAGTCCCATGTGAGCTTAGGGACTTATTCGGCGCCCAAGGTCAAAATTTTGGGTTTTTTAGATTTTTCTCGAAAACGGTAAGTTTTATCGAAAAAGTACTTCAAAGCAATGTTGTTGATCTTAAAATTCTCTATAAAAATGGTCCCTATGATTTTTTCTCTAAGACCCATTATTTCCCAGATATTGCGCTTGTAAGTATCATGTTCTACATAGTATGCACATACATGCCACGTATTAGTCCGGTAATTTTAGACAATTGAAATAAAGAAAATTCCGACAGAGCCAAAACTTCGGGGAGGCCTTAGGTTTACCACAAGGAATAAAGTGTCAAAAGTCCCCATCAGTTACATGTGAGCTTAGGGACTTATTCGGGGCCCAAGGTCAAAATTTTAGGTTTTTTGGATTTTTCTCGAAAACGGTAAGTTTTATCGAAAAAGTACCTCAGAGCAAAGTTGTAGATCTTAAAATTCTCTATAAAAATGGTCTCTATGATTTTTTCTCTAAGACCCACTATTTCCCAGATATTGCGCTTGTAAGAATCATGTTCTACATAGTATGCACACATATGCCACAATTTTAGACAATTGAAATAAAGAAAATTCCGACAAAGCCAAATCTTCGGAGAGACCTTAGGTTTACCACAAGGAATAAAGTGTCAAAAGTCCCCATCAGTCCCATGTGAGCTTAGGGACTTATTCGGGACCCAAGGTCAAAATTTTAGGTTTTTTGGATTTTTCTCGAAAACGGTAAGATTTATCGAAAAAGTACCTCAAAGCAATGTTGTTGATCTTAAAATTCTCTATAAAAATGGTCCCTATGATTTTTTCTCTAAGACCCACTATTTCCCAGATATTGCGCTTGTAAGAATCATGTTCTACATAGTATGCACACATATGCCACAATTTTAGACAATTGAAATAAAGAAAATTCCGACAAAGCCAAATCTTCGGAGAGACCTTAGGTTTACCACAAGGAATAAAGTGTCAAAAGTCCCCATCAGTCCCATGTGAGCTTAGGGACTTATTCGGGACCCAAGGTCAAAATTTTAGGTTTTTTGGATTTTTCTCGAAAACGGTAAGTTTTATCGAAAAAGTACCTCAGAGCAAAGTTGTAGATCTTAAAATTCTCTATAAAAATGGTATCTATGTTTTTTCTCTAAGACCCACTATTTCCCAGATATTGCGCTTGTAAGAATCATGTTCTACATAGTATGCACACATATGCCACAATTTTAGACAATTGAAATAAAGAAAATTCCGACAAAGCCAAATCTTCGGAGAGACCTTAGGTTTACCACAAGGAATAAAGTGTCAAAAGTCCCCATCAGTCCCATGTGAGCTTAGGGACTTATTCGGGACCCAAGGTCAAAATTTTAGGTTTTTTGGATTTTTCTCGAAAACGGTAAGTTTTATCGAAAAAGTACCTCAAAGCAAAGTTGTAGATCTTAAAATTCTCTATAAAAATGGTATCTATGTTTTTTCTCTAAGACCCACTATTTCCCAGATATTGCGCTTGTAAGAATCATGTTCTACATAGTATGCACACATATGCCACAATTTTAGACAATTGAAATAAAGAAAATTCCGACAAAGCCAAATCTTCGGAGAGACCTTAGGTTTACCACAAGGAATAAAGTGTCAAAAGTCCCCATCAGTCCCATGTGAGCTTAGGGACTTATTCGGCGCCCAAGGTCAAAATTTTGGGTTTTTTAGATTTTTCTCGAAAACGGTAAGTTTTATCGAAAAAGTACCTCAAAGCAATGTTGTTGATCTTAAAATTCTCTATAAAAATGGTGCCTATGATTTTTTTTCTAAGACCCATTATTTCCCAGATATTGCGCTTGTAAGTATCATGTTCTACATAGTATGCACATATATGCCACGTATTAGTCCGGTAATTTTAGACAATTGAAATAAAGAAAATTCCGACAGAGCCAAAACTTCGGGGAGGCCTTAGGTTTACCACAAGGAATAAAGTGTCAAAAGTCCCCATCAGTTACAAGTGAGCTTAGGGACTTATTCGGGGCCCAAGGTCAAAATTTTAGGTTTTTTGTATTTTTCTCGAAAACGGTAAGTTTTATCGAAAAAGTACCTCAGAGCAAAGTTGTAGATCTTAAAATTCTCTATAAAAATGGTCTCTATGATTTTTTCTCTAAGACCCACTATTTCCCAGATATTGCGCTTGTAAGAATCATGTTCTACATAGTATGCACACATATGCCACAATTTTAGACAATTGAAATAAAGAAAATTCCGACAAAGCCAAATCTTCGGAGAGACCTTAGGTTTACCACAAGGAATAAAGTGTCAAAAGTCCCCATCAGTCCCATGTGAGCTTAGGGACTTATTCGGGACCCAAGGTCAAAATTTTAGGTTTTTTGGATTTTTCTCGAAAACGGTAAGTTTTATCGAAAAAGTACCTCAGAGCAAAGTTGTAGATCTTAAAATTCTCTATAAAAATGGTATCTATGTTTTTTCTCTAAGACCCACTATTTCCCAGATATTGCGCTTGTAAGAATCATGTTCTACATAGTATGCACACATATGCCACAATTTTAGACAATTGAAATAAAGAAAATTCCGACAAAGCCAAATCTTCGGAGAGACCTTAGGTTTACCACAAGGAATAAAGTGTCAAAAGTCCCCATCAGTCCCATGTGAGCTTAGGGACTTATTCGGGACCCAAGGTCAAAATTTTAGGTTTTTTGGATTTTTCTCGAAAACGGTAAGTTTTATCGAAAAAGTACCTCAAAGCAAAGTTGTAGATCTTAAAATTCTCTATAAAAATGGTATCTATGTTTTTTCTCTAAGACCCACTATTTCCCAGATATTGCGCTTGTAAGAATCATGTTCTACATAGTATGCACACATATGCCACAATTTTAGACAATTGAAATAAAGAAAATTCCGACAAAGCCAAATCTTCGGAGAGACCTTAGGTTTACCACAAGGAATAAAGTGTCAAAAGTCCCCATCAGTCCCATGTGAGCTTAGGGACTTATTCGGGACCCAAGGTCAAAATTTTAGGTTTTTTGGATTTTTCTCGAAAACGGTAAGTTTTATCGAAAAAGTACCTCAGAGCAAAGTTGTAGATCTTAAAATTCTCTATAAAAATGGTATCTATGTTTTTTCTCTAAGACCCACTATTACCCAGATATTGCGCTTGTAAGAATCATGTTCTACATAGTATGCACACATATGCCACAATTTTAGACAATTGAAATAAAGAAAATTCCGACAAAGCCAAATCTTCGGAGAGACCTTAGGTTTACCACAAGGAATAAAGTGTCAAAAGTCCCCATCAGTCCCATGTGAGCTTAGGGACTTATTCGGCGCCCAAGGTCAAAATTTTGGGTTTTTTAGATTTTTCTCGAAAACGGTAAGTTTTATCGAAAAAGTACTTCAAAGCAATGTTGTTGATCTTAAAATTCTCTATAAAAATGGTCCCTATGATTTTTTCTCTAAGACCCATTATTTCCCAGATATTGCGCTTGTAAGTATCATGTTCTACATAGTATGCACATACATGCCACGTATTAGTCCGGTAATTTTAGACAATTGAAATAAAGAAAATTCCGACAGAGCCAAAACTTCGGGGAGGCCTTAGGTTTACCACAAGGAATAAAGTGTCAAAAGTCCCCATCAGTTACATGTGAGCTTAGGGACTTATTCGGGGCCCAAGGTCAAAATTTTAGGTTTTTTGGATTTTTCTCGAAAACGGTAAGTTTTATCGAAAAAGTACCTCAGAGCAAAGTTGTAGATCTTAAAATTCTCTATAAAAATGGTCTCTATGATTTTTTCTCTAAGACCCACTATTTCCCAGATATTGCGCTTGTAAGAATCATGTTCTACATAGTATGCACACATATGCCACAATTTTAGACAATTGAAATAAAGAAAATTCCGACAAAGCCAAATCTTCGGAGAGACCTTAGGTTTACCACAAGGAATAAAGTGTCAAAAGTCCCCATCAGTCCCATGTGAGCTTAGGGACTTATTCGGGACCCAAGGTCAAAATTTTAGGTTTTTTGGATTTTTCTCGAAAACGGTAAGTTTTATCGAAAAAGTACCTCAAAGCAATGTTGTTGATCTTAAAATTCTCTATAAAAATGGTCCCTATGATTTTTTCTCTAAGACCCACTATTTTCCAGATATTGCGCTTGTAAGAATCATGTTCTACATAGTATGCACACATATGCCACAATTTTAGACAATTGAAATAAAGAAAATTCCGACAAAGCCAAATCTTCGGAGAGACCTTAGGTTTACCACAAGGAATAAAGTGTCAAAAGTCCCCATCAGTCCCATGTGAGCTTAGGGACTTATTCGGGACCCAAGGTCAAAATTTTAGGTTTTTTGGATTTTTCTCGAAAACGGTAAGTTTTATCGAAAAAGTACCTCAGAGCAAAGTTGTAGATCTTAAAATTCTCTATAAAAATGGTATCTATGTTTTTTCTCTAAGACCCACTATTTCCCAGATATTGCGCTTGTAAGAATCATGTTCTACATAGTATGCACACATATGCCACAATTTTAGACAATTGAAATAAAGAAAATTCCGACAAAGCCAAATCTTCGGAGAGACCTTAGGTTTACCACAAGGAATAAAGTGTCAAAAGTCCCCATCAGTCCCATGTGAGCTTAGGGACTTATTCGGGACCCAAGGTCAAAATTTTAGGTTTTTTGGATTTTTCTCGAAAACGGTAAGTTTTATCGAAAAAGTACCTCAAAGCAAAGTTGTAGATCTTAAAATTCTCTATAAAAATGGTATCTATGTTTTTTCTCTAAGACCCACTATTTCCCAGATATTGCGCTTGTAAGAATCATGTTCTACATAGTATGCACACATATGCCACAATTTTAGACAATTGAAATAAAGAAAATTCCGACAAAGCCAAATCTTCGGAGAGACCTTAGGTTTACCACAAGGAATAAAGTGTCAAAAGTCCCCATCAGTCCCATGTGAGCTTAGGGACTTATTCGGCGCCCAAGGTCAAAATTTTGGGTTTTTTAGATTTTTCTCGAAAACGGTAAGTTTTATCGAAAAAGTACCTCAAAGCAATGTTGTTGATCTTAAAATTCTCTATAAAAATGGTGCCTATGATTTTTTTTCTAAGACCCATTATTTCCCAGATATTGCGCTTGTAAGTATCATGTTCTACATAGTATGCACATATATGCCACGTATTAGTCCGGTAATTTTAGACAATTGAAATAAAGAAAATTCCGACAGAGCCAAAACTTCGGGGAGGCCTTAGGTTTACCACAAGGAATAAAGTGTCAAAAGTCCCCATCAGTTACAAGTGAGCTTAGGGACTTATTCGGGGCCCAAGGTCAAAATTTTAGGTTTTTTGGATTTTTCTCGAAAACGGTAAGTTTTATCGAAAAAGTACCTCAGAGCAAAGTTGTAGATCCTAAAATTCTCTATAAAAATGGTCTCTATGATTTTTTCTCTAAGACCCACTATTTCCCAGATATTGCGCTTGTAAGAATCATGTTCTACATAGTATGCACACATATGCCACAATTTTAGACAATTGAAATAAAGAAAATTCCGACAAAGCCAAATCTTCGGAGAGACCTTAGGTTTACCACAAGGAATAAAGTGTCAAAAGTCCCCATCAGTCCCATGTGAGCTTAGGGACTTATTCGGGACCCAAGGTCAAAATTTTAGGTTTTTTGGATTTTTCTCGAAAACGGTAAGTTTTATCGAAAAAGTACCTCAAAGCAAAGTTGTAGATCTTAAAATTCTCTATAAAAATGGTATCTATGTTTTTTCTCTAAGACCCACTATTTCCCAGATATTGCGCTTGTAAGAATCATGTTCTACATAGTATGCACACATATGCCACAATTTTAGACAATTGAAATAAAGAAAATTCCGACAAAGCCAAATCTTCGGAGAGACCTTAGGTTTACCACAAGGAATAAAGTGTCAAAAGTCCCCATCAGTCCCATGTGAGCTTAGGGACTTATTCGGGACCCAAGGTCAAAATTTTAGGTTTTTTGGATTTTTCTCGAAAACGGTAAGTTTTATCGAAAAAGTACCTCAGAGCAAAGTTGTAGATCTTAAAATTCTCTATAAAAATGGTATCTATGTTTTTTCTCTAAGACCCACTATTTCCCAGATATTGCGCTTGTAAGAATCATGTTCTACATAGTATGCACACATATGCCACAATTTTAGACAATTGAAATAAAGAAAATTCCGACAAAGCCAAATCTTCGGAGAGACCTTAGGTTTACCACAAGGAATAAAGTGTCAAAAGTCCCCATCAGTCCCATGTGAGCTTAGGGACTTATTCGGGACCCAAGGTCAAAATTTTAGGTTTTTTGGATTTTTCTCGAAAACGGTAAGTTTTATCGAAAAAGTACCTCAAAGCAAAGTTGTAGATCTTAAAATTCTCTATAAAAATGGTATCTATGTTTTTTCTCTAAGACCCACTATTTCCCAGATATTGCGCTTGTAAGAATCATGTTCTACATAGTATGCACACATATGCCACAATTTTAGACAATTGAAATAAAGAAAATTCCGACAAAGCCAAATCTTCGGAGAGACCTTAGGTTTACCACAAGGAATAAAGTGTCAAAAGTCCCCATCAGTCCCATGTGAGCTTAGGGACTTATTCGGGACCCAAGGTCAAAATTTTAGGTTTTTTGGATTTTTCTCGAAAACGGTAAGTTTTATCGAAAAAGTACCTCAGAGCAAAGTTGTAGATCTTAAAATTCTCTATAAAAATGGTATCTATGTTTTTTCTCTAAGACCCACTATTACCCAGATATTGCGCTTGTAAGAATCATGTTCTACATAGTATGCACACATATGCCACAATTTTAGACAATTGAAATAAAGAAAATTCCGACAAAGCCAAATCTTCGGAGAGACCTTAGGTTTACCACAAGGAATAAAGTGTCAAAAGTCCCCATCAGTCCCATGTGAGCTTAGGGACTTATTCGGCGCCCAAGGTCAAAATTTTGGGTTTTTTAGATTTTTCTCGAAAACGGTAAGTTTTATCGAAAAAGTACTTCAAAGCAATGTTGTTGATCTTAAAATTCTCTATAAAAATGGTCCCTATGATTTTTTCTCTAAGACCCATTATTTCCCAGATATTGCGCTTGTAAGTATCATGTTCTACATAGTATGCACATACATGCCACGTATTAGTCCGGTAATTTTAGACAATTGAAATAAAGAAAATTCCGACAGAGCCAAAACTTCGGGGAGGCCTTAGGTTTACCACAAGGAATAAAGTGTCAAAAGTCCCCATCAGTTACATGTGAGCTTAGGGACTTATTCGGGGCCCAAGGTCAAAATTTTAGGTTTTTTGGATTTTTCTCGAAAACGGTAAGTTTTATCGAAAAAGTACCTCAGAGCAAAGTTGTAGATCTTAAAATTCTCTATAAAAATGGTCTCTATGATTTTTTCTCTAAGACCCACTATTTCCCAGATATTGCGCTTGTAAGAATCATGTTCTACATAGTATGCACACATATGCCACAATTTTAGACAATTGAAATAAAGAAAATTCCGACAAAGCCAAATCTTCGGAGAGACCTTAGGTTTACCACAAGGAATAAAGTGTCAAAAGTCCCCATCAGTCCCATGTGAGCTTAGGGACTTATTCGGGACCCAAGGTCAAAATTTTAGGTTTTTTGGATTTTTCTCGAAAACGGTAAGTTTTATCGAAAAAGTACCTCAAAGCAATGTTGTTGATCTTAAAATTCTCTATAAAAATGGTCCCTATGATTTTTTCTCTAAGACCCACTATTTCCCAGATATTGCGCTTGTAAGAATCATGTTCTACATAGTATGCACACATATGCCACAATTTTAGACAATTGAAATAAAGAAAATTCCGACAAAGCCAAATCTTCGGAGAGACCTTAGGTTTACCACAAGGAATAAAGTGTCAAAAGTCCCCATCAGTCCCATGTGAGCTTAGGGACTTATTCGGGACCCAAGGTCAAAATTTTAGGTTTTTTGGATTTTTCTCGAAAACGGTAAGTTTTATCGAAAAAGTACCTCAGAGCAAAGTTGTAGATCTTAAAATTCTCTATAAAAATGGTATCTATGTTTTTTCTCTAAGACCCACTATTTCCCAGATATTGCGCTTGTAAGAATCATGTTCTACATAGTATGCACACATATGCCACAATTTTAGACAATTGAAATAAAGAAAATTCCGACAAAGCCAAATCT
Source organism: Phosphuga atrata (assembly GCA_944588485.1). NCBI lineage: Eukaryota > Metazoa > Arthropoda > Insecta > Coleoptera > Silphidae > Phosphuga > Phosphuga atrata. The sequence continues at coordinate 22,304,784 of OX155902.1, read as the reverse complement.
TCGGAGAGACCTTAGGTTTACCACAAGGAATAAAGTGTCAAAAGTCCCCATCAGTCCCATGTGAGCTTAGGGACTTATTCGGGACCCAAGGTCAAAATTTTAGGTTTTTTGGATTTTTCTCGAAAACGGTAAGTTTTATCGAAAAAGTACCTCAGAGCAAAGTTGTAGATCTTAAAATTCTCTATAAAAATGGTATCTATGTTTTTTCTCTAAGACCCACTATTTCCCAGATATTGCGCTTGTAAGAATCATGTTCTACATAGTATGCACACATATGCCACAATTTTAGACAATTGAAATAAAGAAAATTCCGACAAAGCCAAATCTTCGGAGAGACCTTAGGTTTACCACAAGGAATAAAGTGTCAAAAGTCCCCATCAGTCCCATGTGAGCTTAGGGACTTATTCGGGACCCAAGGTCAAAATTTTAGGTTTTTTGGATTTTTCTCGAAAACGGTAAGTTTTATCGAAAAAGTACCTCAAAGCAAAGTTGTAGATCTTAAAATTCTCTATAAAAATGGTATCTATGTTTTTTCTCTAAGACCCACTATTTCCCAGATATTGCGCTTGTAAGAATCATGTTCTACATAGTATGCACACATATGCCACAATTTTAGACAATTGAAATAAAGAAAATTCCGACAAAGCCAAATCTTCGGAGAGACCTTAGGTTTACCACAAGGAATAAAGTGTCAAAAGTCCCCATCAGTCCCATGTGAGCTTAGGGACTTATTCGGGACCCAAGGTCAAAATTTTAGGTTTTTTGGATTTTTCTCGAAAACGGTAAGTTTTATCGAAAAAGTGCCTCAGAGCAAAGTTGTAGATCTTAAAATTCTCTATAAAAATGGTATCTATGTTTTTTCTCTAAGACCCACTATTTCCCAGATATTGCGCTTGTAAGAATCATGTTCTACATAGTATGCACACATATGCCACAATTTTAGACAATTGAAATAAAGAAAATTCCGACAAAGCCAAATCTTCGGAGAGACCTTAGGTTTACCACAAGGAATAAAGTGTCAAAAGTCCCCATCAGTCCCATGTGAGCTTAGGGACTTATTCGGCGCCCAAGGTCAAAATTTTGGGTTTTTTAGATTTTTCTCGAAAACGGTAAGTTTTATCGAAAAAGTACTTCAAAGCAATGTTGTTGATCTTAAAATTCTCTATAAAAATGGTCCCTATGATTTTTTCTCTAAGACCCATTATTTCCCAGATATTGCGCTTGTAAGTATCATGTTCTACATAGTATGCACATACATGCCACGTATTAGTCCGGTAATTTTAGACAATTGAAATAAAGAAAATTCCGACAGAGCCAAAACTTCGGGGAGGCCTTAGGTTTACCACAAGGAATAAAGTGTCAAAAGTCCCCATCAGTTACATGTGAGCTTAGGGACTTATTCGGGGCCCAAGGTCAAAATTTTAGGTTTTTTGGATTTTTCTCGAAAACGGTAAGTTTTATCGAAAAAGTACCTCAGAGCAAAGTTGTAGATCTTAAAATTCTCTATAAAAATGGTCTCTATGATTTTTTCTCTAAGACCCACTATTTCCCAGATATTGCGCTTGTAAGAATCATGTTCTACATAGTATGCACACATATGCCACAATTTTAGACAATTGAAATAAAGAAAATTCCGACAAAGCCAAATCTTCGGAGAGACCTTAGGTTTACCACAAGGAATAAAGTGTCAAAAGTCCCCATCAGTCCCATGTGAGCTTAGGGACTTATTCGGGACCCAAGGTCAAAATTTTAGGTTTTTTGGATTTTTCTCGAAAACGGTAAGTTTTATCGAAAAAGTACCTCAAAGCAAAGTTGTAGATCTTAAAATTCTCTATAAAAATGGTATCTATGTTTTTTCTCTAAGACCCACTATTTCCCAGATATTGCGCTTGTAAGAATCATGTTCTACATAGTATGCACACATATGCCACAATTTTAGACAATTGAAATAAAGAAAATTCCGACAAAGCCAAATCTTCGGAGAGACCTTAGGTTTACCACAAGGAATAAAGTGTCAAAAGTCCCCATCAGTCCCATGTGAGCTTAGGGACTTATTCGGCGCCCAAGGTCAAAATTTTGGGTTTTTTAGATTTTTCTCGAAAACGGTAAGTTTTATCGAAAAAGTACCTCAAAGCAATGTTGTTGATCTTAAAATTCTCTATAAAAATGGTGCCTATGATTTTTTTTCTAAGACCCATTATTTCCCAGATATTGCGCTTGTAAGTATCATGTTCTACATAGTATGCACATATATGCCACGTATTAGTCCGGTAATTTTAGACAATTGAAATAAAGAAAATTCCGACAGAGCCAAAACTTCGGGGAGGCCTTAGGTTTACCACAAGGAATAAAGTGTCAAAAGTCCCCATCAGTTACAAGTGAGCTTAGGGACTTATTCGGGGCCCAAGGTCAAAATTTTAGGTTTTTTGGATTTTTCTCGAAAACGGTAAGTTTTATCGAAAAAGTACCTCAGAGCAAAGTTGTAGATCTTAAAATTCTCTATAAAAATGGTCTCTATGATTTTTTCTCTAAGACCCACTATTTCCCAGATATTGCGCTTGTAAGAATCATGTTCTACATAGTATGCACACATATGCCACAATTTTAGACAATTGAAATAAAGAAAATTCCGACAAAGCCAAATCTTCGGAGAGACCTTAGGTTTACCACAAGGAATAAAGTGTCAAAAGTCCCCATCAGTCCCATGTGAGCTTAGGGACTTATTCGGGACCCAAGGTCAAAATTTTAGGTTTTTTGGATTTTTCTCGAAAACGGTAAGTTTTATCGAAAAAGTACCTCAAAGCAAAGTTGTAGATCTTAAAATTCTCTATAAAAATGGTATCTATGTTTTTTCTCTAAGACCCACTATTTCCCAGATATTGCGCTTGTAAGAATCATGTTCTACATAGTATGCACACATATGCCACAATTTTAGACAATTGAAATAAAGAAAATTCCGACAAAGCCAAATCTTCGGAGAGACCTTAGGTTTACCACAAGGAATAAAGTGTCAAAAGTCCCCATCAGTCCCATGTGAGCTTAGGGACTTATTCGGGACCCAAGGTCAAAATTTTAGGTTTTTTGGATTTTTCTCGAAAACGGTAAGTTTTATCGAAAAAGTACCTCAGAGCAAAGTTGTAGATCTTAAAATTCTCTATAAAAATGGTATCTATGTTTTTTCTCTAAGACCCACTATTTCCCAGATATTGCGCTTGTAAGAATCATGTTCTACATAGTATGCACACATATGCCACAATTTTAGACAATTGAAATAAAGAAAATTCCGACAAAGCCAAATCTTCGGAGAGACCTTAGGTTTACCACAAGGAATAAAGTGTCAAAAGTCCCCATCAGTCCCATGTGAGCTTAGGGACTTATTCGGGACCCAAGGTCAAAATTTTAGGTTTTTTGGATTTTTCTCGAAAACGGTAAGTTTTATCGAAAAAGTACCTCAAAGCAAAGTTGTAGATCTTAAAATTCTCTATAAAAATGGTATCTATGTTTTTTCTCTAAGACCCACTATTTCCCAGATATTGCGCTTGTAAGAATCATGTTCTACATAGTATGCACACATATGCCACAATTTTAGACAATTGAAATAAAGAAAATTCCGACAAAGCCAAATCTTCGGAGAGACCTTAGGTTTACCACAAGGAATAAAGTGTCAAAAGTCCCCATCAGTCCCATGTGAGCTTAGGGACTTATTCGGGACCCAAGGTCAAAATTTTAGGTTTTTTGGATTTTTCTCGAAAACGGTAAGTTTTATCGAAAAAGTACCTCAGAGCAAAGTTGTAGATCTTAAAATTCTCTATAAAAATGGTATCTATGTTTTTTCTCTAAGACCCACTATTTCCCAGATATTGCGCTTGTAAGAATCATGTTCTACATAGTATGCACACATATGCCACAATTTTAGACAATTGAAATAAAGAAAATTCCGACAAAGCCAAATCTTCGGAGAGACCTTAGGTTTACCACAAGGAATAAAGTGTCAAAAGTCCCCATCAGTCCCATGTGAGCTTAGGGACTTATTCGGCGCCCAAGGTCAAAATTTTGGGTTTTTTAGATTTTTCTCGAAAACGGTAAGTTTTATCGAAAAAGTACTTCAAAGCAATGTTGTTGATCTTAAAATTCTCTATAAAAATGGTCCATATGATTTTTTCTCTAAGACCCATTATTTCCCAGATATTGCGCTTGTAAGTATCATGTTCTACATAGTATGCACATACATGCCACGTATTAGTCCGGTAATTTTAGACAATTGAAATAAAGAAAATTCCGACAGAGCCAAAACTTCGGGGAGGCCTTAGGTTTACCACAAGGAATAAAGTGTCAAAAGTCCCCATCAGTTACATGTGAGCTTAGGGACTTATTCGGGGCCCAAGGTCAAAATTTTAGGTTTTTTGGATTTTTCTCGAAAACGGTAAGTTTTATCGAAAAAGTACCTCAGAGCAAAGTTGTAGATCTTAAAATTCTCTATAAAAATGGTCTCTATGATTTTTTCTCTAAGACCCACTATTTCCCAGATATTGCGCTTGTAAGAATCATGTTCTACATAGTATGCACACATATGCCACAATTTTAGACAATTGAAATAAAGAAAATTCCGACAAAGCCAAATCTTCGGAGAGACCTTAGGTTTACCACAAGGAATAAAGTGTCAAAAGTCCCCATCAGTCCCATGTGAGCTTAGGGACTTATTCGGGACCCAAGGTCAAAATTTTAGGTTTTTTGGATTTTTCTCGAAAACGGTAAGTTTTATCGAAAAAGTACCTCAAAGCAAAGTTGTAGATCTTAAAATTCTCTATAAAAATGGTATCTATGTTTTTTCTCTAAGACCCACTATTTCCCAGATATTGCGCTTGTAAGAATCATGTTCTACATAGTATGCACACATATGCCACAATTTTAGACAATTGAAATAAAGAAAATTCCGACAAAGCCAAATCTTCGGAGAGACCTTAGGTTTACCACAAGGAATAAAGTGTCAAAAGTCCCCATCAGTCCCATGTGAGCTTAGGGACTTATTCGGCGCCCAAGGTCAAAATTTTGGGTTTTTTAGATTTTTCTCGAAAACGGTAAGTTTTATCGAAAAAGTACCTCAAAGCAATGTTGTTGATCTTAAAATTCTCTATAAAAATGGTGCCTATGATTTTTTTTCTAAGACCCATTATTTCCCAGATATTGCGCTTGTAAGTATCATGTTCTACATAGTATGCACATATATGCCACGTATTAGTCCGGTAATTTTAGACAATTGAAATAAAGAAAATTCCGACAGAGCCAAAACTTCGGGGAGGCCTTAGGTTTACCACAAGGAATAAAGTGTCAAAAGTCCCCATCAGTTACAAGTGAGCTTAGGGACTTATTCGGGGCCCAAGGTCAAAATTTTAGGTTTTTTGGATTTTTCTCGAAAACGGTAAGTTTTATCGAAAAAGTACCTCAGAGCAAAGTTGTAGATCTTAAAATTCTCTATAAAAATGGTCTCTATGATTTTTTCTCTAAGACCCACTATTTCCCAGATATTGCGCTTGTAAGAATCATGTTCTACATAGTATGCACACATATGCCACAATTTTAGACAATTGAAATAAAGAAAATTCCGACAAAGCCAAATCTTCGGAGAGACCTTAGGTTTACCACAAGGAATAAAGTGTCAAAAGTCCCCATCAGTCCCATGTGAGCTTAGGGACTTATTCGGGACCCAAGGTCAAAATTTTAGGTTTTTTGGATTTTTCTCGAAAACGGTAAGTTTTATCGAAAAAGTACCTCAAAGCAAAGTTGTAGATCTTAAAATTCTCTATAAAAATGGTATCTATGTTTTTTCTCTAAGACCCACTATTTCCCAGATATTGCGCTTGTAAGAATCATGTTCTACATAGTATGCACACATATGCCACAATTTTAGACAATTGAAATAAAGAAAATTCCGACAAAGCCAAATCTTCGGAGAGACCTTAGGTTTACCACAAGGAATAAAGTGTCAAAAGTCCCCATCAGTCCCATGTGAGCTTAGGGACTTATTCGGGACCCAAGGTCAAAATTTTAGGTTTTTTGGATTTTTCTCGAAAACGGTAAGTTTTATCGAAAAAGTACCTCAGAGCAAAGTTGTAGATCTTAAAATTCTCTATAAAAATGGTATCTATGTTTTTTCTCTAAGACCCACTATTTCCCAGATATTGCGCTTGTAAGAATCATGTTCTACATAGTATGCACACATATGCCACAATTTTAGACAATTGAAATAAAGAAAATTCCGACAAAGCCAAATCTTCGGAGAGACCTTAGGTTTACCACAAGGAATAAAGTGTCAAAAGTCCCCATCAGTCCCATGTGAGCTTAGGGACTTATTCGGGACCCAAGGTCAAAATTTTAGGTTTTTTGGATTTTTCTCGAAAACGGTAAGTTTTATCGAAAAAGTACCTCAAAGCAAAGTTGTAGATCTTAAAATTCTCTATAAAAATGGTATCTATGTTTTTTCTCTAAGACCCACTATTTCCCAGATATTGCGCTTGTAAGAATCATGTTCTACATAGTATGCACACATATGCCACAATTTTAGACAATTGAAATAAAGAAAATTCCGACAAAGCCAAATCTTCGGAGAGACCTTAGGTTTACCACAAGGAATAAAGTGTCAAAAGTCCCCATCAGTCCCATGTGAGCTTAGGGACTTATTCGGCGCCCAAGGTCAAAATTTTGGGTTTTTTAGATTTTTCTCGAAAACGGTAAGTTTTATCGAAAAAGTACTTCAAAGCAATGTTGTTGATCTTAAAATTCTCTATAAAAATGGTCCCTATGATTTTTTCTCTAAGACCCATTATTTCCCAGATATTGCGCTTGTAAGTATCATGTTCTACATAGTATGCACATACATGCCACGTATTAGTCCGGTAATTTTAGACAATTGAAATAAAGAAAATTCCGACAGAGCCAAAACTTCGGGGAGGCCTTAGGTTTACCACAAGGAATAAAGTGTCAAAAGTCCCCATCAGTTACATGTGAGCTTAGGGACTTATTCGGGGCCCAAGGTCAAAATTTTAGGTTTTTTGGATTTTTCTCGAAAACGGTAAGTTTTATCGAGAAAGTACCTCAGAGCAAAGTTGTAGATCTTAAAATTCTCTATAAAAATGGTCTCTATGATTTTTTCTCTAAGACCCACTATTTCCCAGATATTGCGCTTGTAAGAATCATGTTCTACATAGTATGCACACATATGCCACAATTTTAGACAATTGAAATAAAGAAAATTCCGACAAAGCCAAATCTTCGGAGAGACCTTAGGTTTACCACAAGGAATAAAGTGTCAAAAGTCCCCATCAGTCCCATGTGAGCTTAGGGACTTATTCGGGACCCAAGGTCAAAATTTTAGGTTTTTTGGATTTTTCTCGAAAACGGTAAGTTTTATCGAAAAAGTACCTCAAAGCAATGTTGTTGATCTTAAAATTCTCTATAAAAATGGTCCCTATGATTTTTTCTCTAAGACCCACTATTTCCCAGATATTGCGCTTGTAAGAATCATGTTCTACATAGTATGCACACATATGCCACAATTTTAGACAATTGAAATAAAGAAAATTCCGACAAAGCCAAATCTTCGGAGAGACCTTAGGTTTACCACAAGGAATAAAGTGTCAAAAGTCCCCATCAGTCCCATGTGAGCTTAGGGACTTATTCGGGACCCAAGGTCAAAATTTTAGGTTTTTTGGATTTTTCTCGAAAACGGTAAGTTTTATCGAAAAAGTACCTCAGAGCAAAGTTGTAGATCTTAAAATTCTCTATAAAAATGGTATCTATGTTTTTTCTCTAAGACCCACTATTTCCCAGATATTGCGCTTGTAAGAATCATGTTCTACATAGTATGCACACATATGCCACAATTTTAGACAATTGAAATAAAGAAAATTCCGACAAAGCCAAATCTTCGGAGAGACCTTAGGTTTACCACAAGGAATAAAGTGTCAAAAGTCCCCATCAGTCCCATGTGAGCTTAGGGACTTATTCGGGACCCAAGGTCAAAATTTTAGGTTTTTTGGATTTTTCTCGAAAACGGTAAGTTTTATCGAAAAAGTACCTCAAAGCAAAGTTGTAGATCTTAAAATTCTCTATAAAAATGGTATCTATGTTTTTTCTCTAAGACCCACTATTTCCCAGATATTGCGCTTGTAAGAATCATGTTCTACATAGTATGCACACATATGCCACAATTTTAGACAATTGAAATAAAGAAAATTCCGACAAAGCCAAATCTTCGGAGAGACCTTAGGTTTACCACAAGGAATAAAGTGTCAAAAGTCCCCATCAGTCCCATGTGAGCTTAGGGACTTATTCGGGACCCAAGGTCAAAATTTTAGGTTTTTTGGATTTTTCTCGAAAACGGTAAGTTTTATCGAAAAAGTACCTCAGAGCAAAGTTGTAGATCTTAAAATTCTCTATAAAAATGGTATCTATGTTTTTTCTCTAAGACCCACTATTTCCCAGATATTGCGCTTGTAAGAATCATGTTCTACATAGTATGCACACATATGCCACAATTTTAGACAATTGAAATAAAGAAAATTCCGACAAAGCCAAATCTTCGGAGAGACCTTAGGTTTACCACAAGGAATAAAGTGTCAAAAGTCCCCATCAGTCCCATGTGAGCTTAGGGACTTATTCGGCGCCCAAGGTCAAAATTTTGGGTTTTTTAGATTTTTCTCGAAAACGGTAAGTTTTATCGAAAAAGTACTTCAAAGCAATGTTGTTGATCTTAAAATTCTCTATAAAAATGGTCCCTATGATTTTTTCTCTAAGACCCATTATTTCCCAGATATTGCGCTTGTAAGTATCATGTTCTACATAGTATGCACATACATGCCACGTATTAGTCCGGTAATTTTAGACAATTGAAATAAAGAAAATTCCGACAGAGCCAAAACTTCGGGGAGGCCTTAGGTTTACCACAAGGAATAAAGTGTCAAAAGTCCCCATCAGTTACATGTGAGCTTAGGGACTTATTCGGGGCCCAAGGTCAAAATTTTAGGTTTTTTGGATTTTTCTCGAAAACGGTAAGTTTTATCGAAAAAGTACCTCAGAGCAAAGTTGTAGATCTTAAAATTCTCTATAAAAATGGTCTCTATGATTTTTTCTCTAAGACCCACTATTTCCCAGATATTGCGCTTGTAAGAATCATGTTCTACATAGTATGCACACATATGCCACAATTTTAGACAATTGAAATAAAGAAAATTCCGACAAAGCCAAATCTTCGGAGAGACCTTAGGTTTACCACAAGGAATAAAGTGTCAAAAGTCCCCATCAGTCCCATGTGAGCTTAGGGACTTATTCGGGACCCAAGGTCAAAATTTTAGGTTTTTTGGATTTTTCTCGAAAACGGTAAGTTTTATCGAAAAAGTACCTCAAAGCAAAGTTGTAGATCTTAAAATTCTCTATAAAAATGGTATCTATGTTTTTTCTCTAAGACCCACTATTTCCCAGATATTGCGCTTGTAAGAATCATGTTCTACATAGTATGCACACATATGCCACAATTTTAGACAATTGAAATAAAGAAAATTCCGACAAAGCCAAATCTTCGGAGAGACCTTAGGTTTACCACAAGGAATAAAGTGTCAAAAGTCCCCATCAGTCCCATGTGAGCTTAGGGACTTATTCGGCGCCCAAGGTCAAAATTTTGGGTTTTTTAGATTTTTCTCGAAAACGGTAAGTTTTATCGAAAAAGTACCTCAAAGCAATGTTGTTGATCTTAAAATTCTCTATAAAAATGGTGCCTATGATTTTTTTTCTAAGACCCATTATTTCCCAGATATTGCGCTTGTAAGTATCATGTTCTACATAGTATGCACATATATGCCACGTATTAGTCCGGTAATTTTAGACAATTGAAATAAAGAAAATTCCGACAGAGCCAAAACTTCGGGGAGGCCTTAGGTTTACCACAAGGAATAAAGTGTCAAAAGTCCCCATCAGTTACAAGTGAGCTTAGGGACTTATTCGGGGCCCAAGGTCAAAATTTTAGGTTTTTTGGATTTTTCTCGAAAACGGTAAGTTTTATCAAAAAAGTACCTCAGAGCAAAGTTGTAGATCTTAAAATTCTCTATAAAAATGGTCTCTATGATTTTTTCTCTAAGACCCACTATTTCCCAGATATTGCGCTTGTAAGAATCATGTTCTACATAGTATGCACACATATGCCACAATTTTAGACAATTGAAATAAAGAAAATTCCGACAAAGCCAAATCTTCGGAGAGACCTTAGGTTTACCACAAGGAATAAAGTGTCAAAAGTCCCCATCAGTCCCATGCGAGCTTAGGGACTTATTCGGGACCCAAGGTCAAAATTTTAGGTTTTTTGGATTTTTCTCGAAAACGGTAAGTTTTATCGAAAAAGTACTTCAAAGCAAAGTTGTAGATCTTAAAATTCCACTATTTCCCAGATATTGCGCTTGTAAGAATCATGTTCTACATAGTATGCACACATATGCCACAATTTTAGACAATTGAAATAAAGAAAATTCCGACAAAGCCAAATCTTCGGAGAGACCTTAGGTTTACCACAAGGAATAAAGTGTCAAAAGTCCCCATCAGTCCCATGTGAGCTTAGGGACTTATTCGGGACCCAAGGTCAAAATTTTAGGTTTTTTGGATTTTTCTCGAAAACGGTAAGTTTTATCGAAAAAGTACCTCAAAGCAAAGTTGTAGATCTTAAAATTCTCTATAAAAATGGTATCTATGTTTTTTCTCTAAGACCCACTATTTCCCAGATATTGCGCTTGTAAGAATCATGTTCTACATAGTATGCACACATATGCCACAATTTTAGACAATTGAAATAAAGAAAATTCCGACAAAGCCAAATCTTCGGAGAGACCTTAGGTTTACCACAAGGAATAAAGTGTCAAAAGTCCCCATCAGTCCCATGTGAGCTTAGGGACTTATTCGGGGCCCAAGGTCAAAATTTTAGGTTTTTTGGATTTTTCTCGAAAACGGTAAGTTTTATCAAAAAGTACCTCAGAGCAAAGTTGTAGATCTTAAAATTCTCTATAAAAATGGTATCTATGTTTTTTCTCTAAGACCCACTATTTCCCAGATATTGCGCTTGTAAGAATCATGTTCTACATAGTATGCACACATATGCCACAATTTTAGACAATTGAAATAAAGAAAATTCCGACAAAGCCAAATCTTCGGAGAGACCTTAGGTTTACCACAAGGAATAAAGTGTCAAAAGTCCCCATCAGTCCCATGTGAGCTTAGGGACTTATTCGGGACCCAAGGTCAAAATTTTAGGTTTTTTGGATTTTTCTCGAAAACGGTAAGTTTTATCGAAAAAGTACCTCAGAGCAAAGTTGTAGATCTTAAAATTCTCTATAAAAATGGTATCTATGTTTTTTCTCTAAGACCCACTATTTCCCAGATATTGCGCTTGTAAGAATCATGTTCTACATAGTATGCACACATATGCCACAATTTTAGACAATTGAAATAAAGAAAATTCCGACAAAGCCAAATCTTCGGAGAGACCTTAGGTTTACCACAAGGAATAAAGTGTCAAAAGTCCCCATCAGTCCCATGTGAGCTTAGGGACTTATTCGGGACCCAAGGTCAAAATTTTAGGTTTTTTGGATTTTTCTCGAAAACGGTAAGTTTTATCGAAAAAGTACCTCAAAGCAAAGTTGTAGATCTTAAAATTCTCTATAAAAATGGTATCTATGTTTTTTCTCTAAGACCCACTATTTCCCAGATATTGCGCTTGTAAGAATCATGTTCTACATAGTATGCACACATATGCCACAATTTTAGACAATTGAAATAAAGAAAATTCCGACAAAGCCAAATCTTCGGAGAGACCTTAGGTTTACCACAAGGAATAAAGTGTCAAAAGTCCCCATCAGTCCCATGTGAGCTTAGGGACTTATTCGGGACCCAAGGTCAAAATTTTAGGTTTTTTGGATTTTTCTCGAAAACGGTAAGTTTTATCGAAAAAGTACCTCAGAGCAAAGTTGTAGATCTTAAAATTCTCTATAAAAATGGTATCTATGTTTTTTCTCTAAGACCCACTATTTCCCAGATATTGCGCTTGTAAGAATCATGTTCTACATAGTATGCACACATATGCCACAATTTTAGACAATTGAAATAAAGAAAATTCCGACAAAGCCAAATCTTCGGAGAGACCTTAGGTTTACCACAAGGAATAAAGTGTCAAAAGTCCCCATCAGTCCCATGTGAGCTTAGGGACTTATTCGGCGCCCAAGGTCAAAATTTTGGGTTTTTTAGATTTTTCTCGAAAACGGTAAGTTTTATCGAAAAAGTACTTCAAAGCAATGTTGTTGATCTTAAAATTCTCTATAAAAATGGTCCCTATGATTTTTTCTCTAAGACCCATTATTTCCCAGATATTGCGCTTGTAAGTATCATGTTCTACATAGTATGCACATACATGCCACGTATTAGTCCGGTAATTTTAGACAATTGAAATAAAGAAAATTCCGACAGAGCCAAAACTTCGGGGAGGCCTTAGGTTTACCACAAGGAATAAAGTGTCAAAAGTCCCCATCAGTTACATGTGAGCTTAGGGACTTATTCGGGGCCCAAGGTCAAAATTTTAGGTTTTTTGGATTTTTCTCGAAAACGGTAAGTTTTATCGAAAAAGTACCTCAGAGCAAAGTTGTAGATCTTAAAATTCTCTATAAAAATGGTCTCTATGATTTTTTCTCTAAGACCCACTATTTCCCAGATATTGCGCTTGTAAGAATCATGTTCTACATAGTATGCACACATATGCCACAATTTTAGACAATTGAAATAAAGAAAATTCCGACAAAGCCAAATCTTCGGAGAGACCTTAGGTTTACCACAAGGAATAAAGTGTCAAAAGTCCCCATCAGTCCCATGTGAGCTTAGGGACTTATTCGGGACCCAAGGTCAAAATTTTAGGTTTTTTGGATTTTTCTCGAAAACGGTAAGTTTTATCGAAAAAGTACCTCAAAGCAAAGTTGTAGATCTTAAAATTCTCTATAAAAATGGTATCTATGTTTTTTCTCTAAGACCCACTATTTCCCAGATATTGCGCTTGTAAGAATCATGTTCTACATAGTATGCACACATATGCCACAATTTTAGACAATTGAAATAAAGAAAATTCCGACAAAGCCAAATCTTCGGAGAGACCTTAGGTTTACCACAAGGAATAAAGTGTCAAAAGTCCCCATCAGTCCCATGTGAGCTTAGGGACTTATTCGGCGCCCAAGGTCAAAATTTTGGGTTTTTTAGATTTTTCTCGAAAACGGTAAGTTTTATCGAAAAAGTACCTCAAAGCAATGTTGTTGATCTTAAAATTCTCTATAAAAATGGTGCCTATGATTTTTTTTCTAAGACCCATTATTTCCCAGATATTGCGCTTGTAAGTATCATGTTCTACATAGTATGCACATATATGCCACGTATTAGTCCGGTAATTTTAGACAATTGAAATAAAGAAAATTCCGACAGAGCCAAAACTTCGGGGAGGCCTTAGGTTTACCACAAGGAATAAAGTGTCAAAAGTCCCCATCAGTTACAAGTGAGCTTAGGGACTTATTCGGGGCCCAAGGTCAAAATTTTAGGTTTTTTGGATTTTTCTCGAAAACGGTAAGTTTTATCAAAAAAGTACCTCAGAGCAAAGTTGTAGATCTTAAAATTCTCTATAAAAATGGTCTCTATGATTTTTTCTCTAAGACCCACTATTTCCCAGATATTGCGCTTGTAAGAATCATGTTCTACATAGTATGCACACATATGCCACAATTTTAGACAATTGAAATAAAGAAAATTCCGACAAAGCCAAATCTTCGGAGAGACCTTAGGTTTACCACAAGGAATAAAGTGTCAAAAGTCCCCATCAGTCCCATGCGAGCTTAGGGACTTATTCGGGACCCAAGGTCAAAATTTTAGGTTTTTTGGATTTTTCTCGAAAACGGTAAGTTTTATCGAAAAAGTACTTCAAAGCAAAGTTGTAGATCTTAAAATTCCACTATTTCCCAGATATTGCGCTTGTAAGAATCATGTTCTACATAGTATGCACACATATGCCACAATTTTAGACAATTGAAATAAAGAAAATTCCGACAAAGCCAAATCTTCGGAGAGACCTTAGGTTTACCACAAGGAATAAAGTGTCAAAAGTCCCCATCAGTCCCATGTGAGCTTAGGGACTTATTCGGGACCCAAGGTCAAAATTTTAGGTTTTTTGGATTTTTCTCGAAAACGGTAAGTTTTATCGAAAAAGTACCTCAAAGCAAAGTTGTAGATCTTAAAATTCTCTATAAAAATGGTATCTATGTTTTTTCTCTAAGACCCACTATTTCCCAGATATTGCGCTTGTAAGAATCATGTTCTACATAGTATGCACACATATGCCACAATTTTAGACAATTGAAATAAAGAAAATTCCGACAAAGCCAAATCTTCGGAGAGACCTTAGGTTTACCACAAGGAATAAAGTGTCAAAAGTCCCCATCAGTCCCATGTGAGCTTAGGGACTTATTCGGGGCCCAAGGTCAAAATTTTAGGTTTTTTGGATTTTTCTCGAAAACGGTAAGTTTTATCAAAAAGTACCTCAGAGCAAAGTTGTAGATCTTAAAATTCTCTATAAAAATGGTATCTATGTTTTTTCTCTAAGACCCACTATTTCCCAGATATTGCGCTTGTAAGAATCATGTTCTACATAGTATGCACACATATGCCACAATTTTAGACAATTGAAATAAAGAAAATTCCGACAAAGCCAAATCTTCGGAGAGACCTTAGGTTTACCACAAGGAATAAAGTGTCAAAAGTCCCCATCAGTCCCATGTGAGCTTAGGGACTTATTCGGGACCCAAGGTCAAAATTTTAGGTTTTTTGGATTTTTCTCGAAAACGGTAAGTTTTATCGAAAAAGTACCTCAGAGCAAAGTTGTAGATCTTAAAATTCTCTATAAAAATGGTATCTATGTTTTTTCTCTAAGACCCACTATTTCCCAGATATTGCGCTTGTAAGAATCATGTTCTACATAGTATGCACACATATGCCACAATTTTAGACAATTGAAATAAAGAAAATTCCGACAAAGCCAAATCTTCGGAGAGACCTTAGGTTTACCACAAGGAATAAAGTGTCAAAAGTCCCCATCAGTCCCATGTGAGCTTAGGGACTTATTCGGGACCCAAGGTCAAAATTTTAGGTTTTTTGGATTTTTCTCGAAAACGGTAAGTTTTATCGAAAAAGTACCTCAAAGCAAAGTTGTAGATCTTAAAATTCTCTATAAAAATGGTATCTATGTTTTTTCTCTAAGACCCACTATTTCCCAGATATTGCGCTTGTAAGAATCATGTTCTACATAGTATGCACACATATGCCACAATTTTAGACAATTGAAATAAAGAAAATTCCGACAAAGCCAAATCTTCGGAGAGACCTTAGGTTTACCACAAGGAATAAAGTGTCAAAAGTCCCCATCAGTCCCATGTGAGCTTAGGGACTTATTCGGGACCCAAGGTCAAAATTTTAGGTTTTTTGGATTTTTCTCGAAAACGGTAAGTTTTATCGAAAAAGTACCTCAGAGCAAAGTTGTAGATCTTAAAATTCTCTATAAAAATGGTATCTATGTTTTTTCTCTAAGACCCACTATTTCCCAGATATTGCGCTTGTAAGAATCATGTTCTACATAGTATGCACACATATGCCACAATTTTAGACAATTGAAATAAAGAAAATTCCGACAAAGCCAAATCTTCGGAGAGACCTTAGGTTTACCACAAGGAATAAAGTGTCAAAAGTCCCCATCAGTCCCATGTGAGCTTAGGGACTTATTCGGCGCCCAAGGTCAAAATTTTGGGTTTTTTAGATTTTTCTCGAAAACGGTAAGTTTTATCGAAAAAGTACTTCAAAGCAATGTTGTTGATCTTAAAATTCTCTATAAAAATGGTCCCTATGATTTTTTCTCTAAGACCCATTATTTCCCAGATATTGCGCTTGTAAGTATCATGTTCTACATAGTATGCACATACATGCCACGTATTAGTCCGGTAATTTTAGACAATTGAAATAAAGAAAATTCCGACAGAGCCAAAACTTCGGGGAGGCCTTAGGTTTACCACAAGGAATAAAGTGTCAAAAGTCCCCATCAGTTACATGTGAGCTTAGGGACTTATTCGGGGCCCAAGGTCAAAATTTTAGGTTTTTTGGATTTTTCTCGAAAACGGTAAGTTTTATCGAAAAAGTACCTCAGAGCAAAGTTGTAGATCTTAAAATTCTCTATAAAAATGGTCTCTATGATTTTTTCTCTAAGACCCACTATTTCCCAGATATTGCGCTTGTAAGAATCATGTTCTACATAGTATGCACACATATGCCACAATTTTAGACAATTGAAATAAAGAAAATTCCGACAAAGCCAAATCTTCGGAGAGACCTTAGGTTTACCACAAGGAATAAAGTGTCAAAAGTCCCCATCAGTCCCATGTGAGCTTAGGGACTTATTCGGGACCCAAGGTCAAAATTTTAGGTTTTTTGGATTTTTCTCGAAAACGGTAAGTTTTATCGAAAAAGTACCTCAAAGCAAAGTTGTAGATCTTAAAATTCTCTATAAAAATGGTATCTATGTTTTTTCTCTAAGACCCACTATTTCCCAGATATTGCGCTTGTAAGAATCATGTTCTACATAGTATGCACACATATGCCACAATTTTAGACAATTGAAATAAAGAAAATTCCGACAAAGCCAAATCTTCGGAGAGACCTTAGGTTTACCACAAGGAATAAAGTGTCAAAAGTCCCCATCAGTCCCATGTGAGCTTAGGGACTTATTCGGCGCCCAAGGTCAAAATTTTGGGTTTTTTAGATTTTTCTCGAAAACGGTAAGTTTTATCGAAAAAGTACCTCAAAGCAATGTTGTTGATCTTAAAATTCTCTATAAAAATGGTGCCTATGATTTTTTTTCTAAGACCCATTATTTCCCAGATATTGCGCTTGTAAGTATCATGTTCTACATAGTATGCACATATATGCCACGTATTAGTCCGGTAATTTTAGACAATTGAAATAAAGAAAATTCCGACAGAGCCAAAACTTCGGGGAGGCCTTAGGTTTACCACAAGGAATAAAGTGTCAAAAGTCCCCATCAGTTACAAGTGAGCTTAGGGACTTATTCGGGGCCCAAGGTCAAAATTTTAGGTTTTTTGGATTTTTCTCGAAAACGGTAAGTTTTATCAAAAAAGTACCTCAGAGCAAAGTTGTAGATCTTAAAATTCTCTATAAAAATGGTCTCTATGATTTTTTCTCTAAGACCCACTATTTCCCAGATATTGCGCTTGTAAGAATCATGTTCTACATAGTATGCACACATATGCCACAATTTTAGACAATTGAAATAAAGAAAATTCCGACAAAGCCAAATCTTCGGAGAGACCTTAGGTTTACCACAAGGAATAAAGTGTCAAAAGTCCCCATCAGTCCCATGCGAGCTTAGGGACTTATTCGGGACCCAAGGTCAAAATTTTAGGTTTTTTGGATTTTTCTCGAAAACGGTAAGTTTTATCGAAAAAGTACTTCAAAGCAAAGTTGTAGATCTTAAAATTCCACTATTTCCCAGATATTGCGCTTGTAAGAATCATGTTCTACATAGTATGCACACATATGCCACAATTTTAGACAATTGAAATAAAGAAAATTCCGACAAAGCCAAATCTTCGGAGAGACCTTAGGTTTACCACAAGGAATAAAGTGTCAAAAGTCCCCATCAGTCCCATGTGAGCTTAGGGACTTATTCGGGACCCAAGGTCAAAATTTTAGGTTTTTTGGATTTTTCTCGAAAACGGTAAGTTTTATCGAAAAAGTACCTCAAAGCAAAGTTGTAGATCTTAAAATTCTCTATAAAAATGGTATCTATGTTTTTTCTCTAAGACCCACTATTTCCCAGATATTGCGCTTGTAAGAATCATGTTCTACATAGTATGCACACATATGCCACAATTTTAGACAATTGAAATAAAGAAAATTCCGACAAAGCCAAATCTTCGGAGAGACCTTAGGTTTACCACAAGGAATAAAGTGTCAAAAGTCCCCATCAGTCCCATGTGAGCTTAGGGACTTATTCGGGGCCCAAGGTCAAAATTTTAGGTTTTTTGGATTTTTCTCGAAAACGGTAAGTTTTATCAAAAAGTACCTCAGAGCAAAGTTGTAGATCTTAAAATTCTCTATAAAAATGGTATCTATGTTTTTTCTCTAAGACCCACTATTTCCCAGATATTGCGCTTGTAAGAATCATGTTCTACATAGTATGCACACATATGCCACAATTTTAGACAATTGAAATAAAGAAAATTCCGACAAAGCCAAATCTTCGGAGAGACCTTAGGTTTACCACAAGGAATAAAGTGTCAAAAGTCCCCATCAGTCCCATGTGAGCTTAGGGACTTATTCGGGACCCAAGGTCAAAATTTTAGGTTTTTTGGATTTTTCTCGAAAACGGTAAGTTTTATCGAAAAAGTACCTCAGAGCAAAGTTGTAGATCTTAAAATTCTCTATAAAAATGGTATCTATGTTTTTTCTCTAAGACCCACTATTTCCCAGATATTGCGCTTGTAAGAATCATGTTCTACATAGTATGCACACATATGCCACAATTTTAGACAATTGAAATAAAGAAAATTCCGACAAAGCCAAATCTTCGGAGAGACCTTAGGTTTACCACAAGGAATAAAGTGTCAAAAGTCCCCATCAGTCCCATGTGAGCTTAGGGACTTATTCGGGACCCAAGGTCAAAATTTTAGGTTTTTTGGATTTTTCTCGAAAACGGTAAGTTTTATCGAAAAAGTACCTCAAAGCAAAGTTGTAGATCTTAAAATTCTCTATAAAAATGGTATCTATGTTTTTTCTCTAAGACCCACTATTTCCCAGATATTGCGCTTGTAAGAATCATGTTCTACATAGTATGCACACATATGCCACAATTTTAGACAATTGAAATAAAGAAAATTCCGACAAAGCCAAATCTTCGGAGAGACCTTAGGTTTACCACAAGGAATAAAGTGTCAAAAGTCCCCATCAGTCCCATGTGAGCTTAGGGACTTATTCGGGACCCAAGGTCAAAATTTTAGGTTTTTTGGATTTTTCTCGAAAACGGTAAGTTTTATCGAAAAAGTACCTCAGAGCAAAGTTGTAGATCTTAAAATTCTCTATAAAAATGGTATCTATGTTTTTTCTCTAAGACCCACTATTTCCCAGATATTGCGCTTGTAAGAATCATGTTCTACATAGTATGCACACATATGCCACAATTTTAGACAATTGAAATAAAGAAAATTCCGACAAAGCCAAATCTTCGGAGAGACCTTAGGTTTACCACAAGGAATAAAGTGTCAAAAGTCCCCATCAGTCCCATGTGAGCTTAGGGACTTATTCGGCGCCCAAGGTCAAAATTTTGGGTTTTTTAGATTTTTCTCGAAAACGGTAAGTTTTATCGAAAAAGTACTTCAAAGCAATGTTGTTGATCTTAAAATTCTCTATAAAAATGGTCCCTATGATTTTTTCTCTAAGACCCATTATTTCCCAGATATTGCGCTTGTAAGTATCATGTTCTACATAGTATGCACATACATGCCACGTATTAGTCCGGTAATTTTAGACAATTGAAATAAAGAAAATTCCGACAGAGCCAAAACTTCGGGGAGGCCTTAGGTTTACCACAAGGAATAAAGTGTCAAAAGTCCCCATCAGTTACATGTGAGCTTAGGGACTTATTCGGGGCCCAAGGTCAAAATTTTAGGTTTTTTGGATTTTTCTCGAAAACGGTAAGTTTTATCGAAAAAGTACCTCAGAGCAAAGTTGTAGATCTTAAAATTCTCTATAAAAATGGTCTCTATGATTTTTTCTCTAAGACCCACTATTTCCCAGATATTGCGCTTGTAAGAATCATGTTCTACATAGTATGCACACATATGCCACAATTTTAGACAATTGAAATAAAGAAAATTCCGACAAAGCCAAATCTTCGGAGAGACCTTAGGTTTACCACAAGGAATAAAGTGTCAAAAGTCCCCATCAGTCCCATGTGAGCTTAGGGACTTATTCGGGACCCAAGGTCAAAATTTTAGGTTTTTTGGATTTTTCTCGAAAACGGTAAGTTTTATCGAAAAAGTACCTCAAAGCAAAGTTGTAGATCTTAAAATTCTCTATAAAAATGGTATCTATGTTTTTTCTCTAAGACCCACTATTTCCCAGATATTGCGCTTGTAAGAATCATGTTCTACATAGTATGCACACATATGCCACAATTTTAGACAATTGAAATAAAGAAAATTCCGACAAAGCCAAATCTTCGGAGAGACCTTAGGTTTACCACAAGGAATAAAGTGTCAAAAGTCCCCATCAGTCCCATGTGAGCTTAGGGACTTATTCGGCGCCCAAGGTCAAAATTTTGGGTTTTTTAGATTTTTCTCGAAAACGGTAAGTTTTATCGAAAAAGTACCTCAAAGCAATGTTGTTGATCTTAAAATTCTCTATAAAAATGGTGCCTATGATTTTTTTTCTAAGACCCATTATTTCCCAGATATTGCGCTTGTAAGTATCATGTTCTACATAGTATGCACATATATGCCACGTATTAGTCCGGTAATTTTAGACAATTGAAATAAAGAAAATTCCGACAGAGCCAAAACTTCGGGGAGGCCTTAGGTTTACCACAAGGAATCAAGTGTCAAAAGTCCCCATCAGTTACAAGTGAGCTTAGGGACTTATTCGGGGCCCAAGGTCAAAATTTTAGGTTTTTTGGATTTTTCTCGAAAACGGTAAGTTTTATCGAAAAAGTACCTCAGAGCAAAGTTGTAGATCTTAAAATTCTCTATAAAAATGGTCTCTATGATTTTTTCTCTAAGACCCACTATTTCCCAGATATTGCGCTTGTAAGAATCATGTTCTACATAGTATGCACACATATGCCACAATTTTAGACAATTGAAATAAAGAAAATTCCGACAAAGCCAAATCTTCGGAGAGACCTTAGGTTTACCACAAGGAATAAAGTGTCAAAAGTCCCCATCAGTCCCATGTGAGCTTAGGGACTTATTCGGGACCCAAGGTCAAAATTTTAGGTTTTTTGGATTTTTCTCGAAAACGGTAAGTTTTATCGAAAAAGTACCTCAAAGCAAAGTTGTAGATCTTAAAATTCTCTATAAAAATGGTGTCTATGTTTTTTCTCTAAGACCCACTATTTCCCAGATATTGCGCTTGTAAGAATCATGTTCTACATAGTATGCACACATATGCCACAATTTTAGACAATTGAAATAAAGAAAATTCCGACAAAGCCAAATCTTCGGAGAGACCTTAGGTTTACCACAAGGAATAAAGTGTCAAAAGTCCCCATCAGTCCCATGTGAGCTTAGGGACTTATTCGGGGCCCCAAGGTCAAAATTTTAGGTTTTTTGGATTTTTCTCGAAAACGGTAAGTTTTATCAAAAAGTACCTCAGAGCAAAGTTGTAGATCTTAAAATTCTCTATAAAAATGGTATCTATGTTTTTTCTCTAAGACCCACTATTTCCCAGATATTGCGCTTGTAAGAATCATGTTCTACATAGTATGCACACATATGCCACAATTTTAGACAATTGAAATAAAGAAAATTCCGACAAAGCCAAATCTTCGGAGAGACCTTAGGTTTACCACAAGGAATAAAGTGTCAAAAGTCCCCATCAGTCCCATGTGAGCTTAGGGACTTATTCGGGGCCCAAGGTCAAAATTTTAGGTTTTTTGGATTTTTCTCGAAAACGGTAAGTTTTATCGAAAAAGTACCTCAGAGCAAAGTTGTAGATCTTAAAATTCTCTATAAAAATGGTATCTATGTTTTTTCTCTAAGACCCACTATTTCCCAGATATTGCGCTTGTAAGAATCATGTTCTACATAGTATGCACACATATGCCACAATTTTAGACAATTGAAATAAAGAAAATTCCGACAAAGCCAAATCTTCGGAGAGACCTTAGGTTTACCACAAGGAATAAAGTGTCAAAAGTCCCCATCAGTCCCATGTGAGCTTAGGGACTTATTCGGGACCCAAGGTCAAAATTTTAGGTTTTTTGGATTTTTCTCGAAAACGGTAAGTTTTATCGAAAAAGTACCTCAAAGCAAAGTTGTAGATCTTAAAATTCTCTATAAAAATGGTATCTATGTTTTTTCTCTAAGACCCACTATTTCCCAGATATTGCGCTTGTAAGAATCATGTTCTACATAGTATGCACACATATGCCACAATTTTAGACAATTGAAATAAAGAAAATTCCGACAAAGCCAAATCTTCGGAGAGACCTTAGGTTTACCACAAGGAATAAAGTGTCAAAAGTCCCCATCAGTCCCATGTGAGCTTAGGGACTTATTCGGGACCCAAGGTCAAAATTTTAGGTTTTTTGGATTTTTCTCGAAAACGGTAAGTTTTATCGAAAAAGTACCTCTGAGCAATGTTGTAGACCTTAAAATTCTCTATAAAAATGGTCCCGTTGATTTTTTCTCTAAGACCCACTATTTTCCAGATATTGCGCTTGTAAGAATCATGTTCTACATAGTATGCACACATATGCCGCGTATTAGTCCGGTAATTTTAGACAATTGAAATAAAGAAAATTCCGACAAAGCCAAATCTTCGGAGAGACCTTGGGTTTACCACAAGGAATAAAGTGTCAAAAGTCCCCATCAGTCCCATGTGAGCTTAGGGACTTATTCGGCGCCCAAGGTCAAAATTTTGGGTTTTTTAGATTTTTCTCGAAAACGGTAAGTTTTATCGAAAAAGTACCTCAAAGCAATGTTGTTGATCTTAAAATTCTCTATAAAAATGGTCCCTATGATTTTTTCTCTAAGACCCATTATTTCCCAGATATTGCGCTTGTAAGTATCATGTTCTACATAGTATGCACATACATGCCACGTATTAGTCCGGTAATTTTAGACAATTGAAATAAAGAAAATTCCGACAGAGCCAAAACTTCGGGGAGGCCTTAGGTTTACCACAAGGAATAAAGTGTCAAAAGTCCCCATCAGTTACATGTGAGCTTAGGGACTTATTCGGGGCCCAAGGTCAAAATTTTAGGTTTTTTGGATTTTTCTCGAAAACGGTAAGTTTTATCGAAAAAGTACCTCAGAGCAAAGTTGTAGATCTTAAAATTCTCTATAAAAATGGTCTCTATGATTTTTTCTCTAAGACCCACTATTTCCCAGATATTGCGCTTGTAAGAATCATGTTCTACATAGTATGCACACATATGCCACAATTTTAGACAATTGAAATAAAGAAAATTCCGACAAAGCCAAATCTTCGGAGAGACCTTAGGTTTACCACAAGGAATAAAGTGTCAAAAGTCCCCATCAGTCCCATGTGAGCTTAGGGACTTATTCGGGACCCAAGGTCAAAATTTTAGGTTTTTTGGATTTTTCTCGAAAACGGTAAGTTTTATCGAAAAAGTACCTCAAAGCAATGTTGTTGATCTTAAAATTCTCTATAAAAATGGTCCCTATGATTTTTTCTCTAAGACCCACTATTTCCCAGATATTGCGCTTGTAAGAATCATGTTCTACATAGTATGCACACATATGCCACAATTTTAGACAATTGAAATAAAGAAAATTCCGACAAAGCCAAATCTTCGGAGAGACCTTAGGTTTACCACAAGGAATAAAGTGTCAAAAGTCCCCATCAGTCCCATGTGAGCTTAGGGACTTATTCGGGGCCCAAGGTCAAAATTTTAGGTTTTTTGGATTTTTCTCGAAAACGGTAAGTTTTATCAAAAAGTACCTCAAAGCAAAGTTGTAGATCTTAAAATTCTCTATAAAAATGGTATCTATGTTTTTTCTCTAAGACCCACTATTTCCCAGATATTGCGCTTGTAAGAATCATGTTCTACATAGTATGCACACATATGCCACAATTTTAGACAATTGAAATAAAGAAAATTCCGACAAAGCCAAATCTTCGGAGAGACCTTAGGTTTACCACAAGGAATAAAGTGTCAAAAGTCCCCATCAGTCCCATGTGAGCTTAGGGACTTATTCGGGACCCAAGGTCAAAATTTTAGGTTTTTTGGATTTTTCTCGAAAACGGTAAGTTTTATCGAAAAAGTACCTCAGAGCAAAGTTGTAGATCTTAAAATTCTCTATAAAAATGGTATCTATGTTTTTTCTCTAAGACCCACTATTTCCCAGATATTGCGCTTGTAAGAATCATGTTCTACATAGTATGCACACATATGCCACAATTTTAGACAATTGAAATAAAGAAAATTCCGACAAAGCCAAATCTTCGGAGAGACCTTAGGTTTACCACAAGGAATAAAGTGTCAAAAGTCCCCATCAGTCCCATGTGAGCTTAGGGACTTATTCGGGACCCAAGGTCAAAATTTTAGGTTTTTTGGATTTTTCTCGAAAACGGTAAGTTTTATCGAAAAAGTACCTCAAAGCAAAGTTGTAGATCTTAAAATTCTCTATAAAAATGGTATCTATGTTTTTTCTCTAAGACCCACTATTTCCCAGATATTGCGCTTGTAAGAATCATGTTCTACATAGTATGCACACATATGCCACAATTTTAGACAATTGAAATAAAGAAAATTCCGACAAAGCCAAATCTTCGGAGAGACCTTAGGTTTACCACAAGGAATAAAGTGTCAAAAGTCCCCATCAGTCCCATGTGAGCTTAGGGACTTATTCGGGACCCAAGGTCAAAATTTTAGGTTTTTTGGATTTTTCTCGAAAACGGTAAGTTTTATCGAAAAAGTACCTCAGAGCAAAGTTGTAGATCTTAAAATTCTCTATAAAAATGGTATCTATGTTTTTTCTCTAAGACCCACTATTTCCCAGATATTGCGCTTGTAAGAATCATGTTCTACATAGTATGCACACATATGCCACAATTTTAGACAATTGAAATAAAGAAAATTCCGACAAAGCCAAATCTTCGGAGAGACCTTAGGTTTACCACAAGGAATAAAGTGTCAAAAGTCCCCATCAGTCCCATGTGAGCTTAGGGACTTATTCGGCGCCCAAGGTCAAAATTTTGGGTTTTTTAGATTTTTCTCGAAAACGGTAAGTTTTATCGAAAAAGTACTTCAAAGCAATGTTGTTGATCTTAAAATTCTCTATAAAAATGGTCCCTATGATTTTTTCTCTAAGACCCATTATTTCCCAGATATTGCGCTTGTAAGTATCATGTTCTACATAGTATGCACATACATGCCACGTATTAGTCCGGTAATTTTAGACAATTGAAATAAAGAAAATTCCGACAGAGCCAAAACTTCGGGGAGGCCTTAGGTTTACCACAAGGAATAAAGTGTCAAAAGTCCCCATCAGTTACATGTGAGCTTAGGGACTTATTCGGGGCCCAAGGTCAAAATTTTAGGTTTTTTGGATTTTTCTCGAAAACGGTAAGTTTTATCGAAAAAGTACCTCAGAGCAAAGTTGTAGATCTTAAAATTCTCTATAAAAATGGTCTCTATGATTTTTTCTCTAAGACCCACTATTTCCCAGATATTGCGCTTGTAAGAATCATGTTCTACATAGTATGCACACATATGCCACAATTTTAGACAATTGAAATAAAGAAAATTCCGACAAAGCCAAATCTTCGGAGAGACCTTAGGTTTACCACAAGGAATAAAGTGTCAAAAGTCCCCATCAGTCCCATGTGAGCTTAGGGACTTATTCGGGACCCAAGGTCAAAATTTTAGGTTTTTTGGATTTTTCTCGAAAACGGTAAGTTTTATCGAAAAAGTACCTCAAAGCAAAGTTGTAGATCTTAAAATTCTCTATAAAAATGGTATCTATGTTTTTTCTCTAAGACCCACTATTTCCCAGATATTGCGCTTGTAAGAATCATGTTCTACATAGTATGCACACATATGCCACAATTTTAGACAATTGAAATAAAGAAAATTCCGACAAAGCCAAATCTTCGGAGAGACCTTAGGTTTACCACAAGGAATAAAGTGTCAAAAGTCCCCATCAGTCCCATGTGAGCTTAGGGACTTATTCGGCGCCCAAGGTCAAAATTTTGGGTTTTTTAGATTTTTCTCGAAAACGGTAAGTTTTATCGAAAAAGTACCTCAAAGCAATGTTGTTGATCTTAAAATTCTCTATAAAAATGGTGCCTATGATTTTTTTTCTAAGACCCATTATTTCCCAGATATTGCGCTTGTAAGTATCATGTTCTACATAGTATGCACATATATGCCACGTATTAGTCCGGTAATTTTAGACAATTGAAATAAAGAAAATTCCGACAGAGCCAAAACTTCGGGGAGGCCTTAGGTTTACCACAAGGAATAAAGTGTCAAAAGTCCCCATCAGTTACAAGTGAGCTTAGGGACTTATTCGGGGCCCAAGGTCAAAATTTTAGGTTTTTTGGATTTTTCTCGAAAACGGTAAGTTTTATCAAAAAAGTACCTCAGAGCAAAGTTGTAGATCTTAAAATTCTCTATAAAAATGGTCTCTATGATTTTTTCTCTAAGACCCACTATTTCCCAGATATTGCGCTTGTAAGAATCATGTTCTACATAGTATGCACACATATGCCACAATTTTAGACAATTGAAATAAAGAAAATTCCGACAAAGCCAAATCTTCGGAGAGACCTTAGGTTTACCACAAGGAATAAAGTGTCAAAAGTCCCCATCAGTCCCATGCGAGCTTAGGGACTTATTCGGGACCCAAGGTCAAAATTTTAGGTTTTTTGGATTTTTCTCGAAAACGGTAAGTTTTATCGAAAAAGTACTTCAAAGCAAAGTTGTAGATCTTAAAATTCCACTATTTCCCAGATATTGCGCTTGTAAGAATCATGTTCTACATAGTATGCACACATATGCCACAATTTTAGACAATTGAAATAAAGAAAATTCCGACAAAGCCAAATCTTCGGAGAGACCTTAGGTTTACCACAAGGAATAAAGTGTCAAAAGTCCCCATCAGTCCCATGTGAGCTTAGGGACTTATTCGGGACCCAAGGTCAAAATTTTAGGTTTTTTGGATTTTTCTCGAAAACGGTAAGTTTTATCGAAAAAGTACCTCAAAGCAAAGTTGTAGATCTTAAAATTCTCTATAAAAATGGTATCTATGTTTTTTCTCTAAGACCCACTATTTCCCAGATATTGCGCTTGTAAGAATCATGTTCTACATAGTATGCACACATATGCCACAATTTTAGACAATTGAAATAAAGAAAATTCCGACAAAGCCAAATCTTCGGAGAGACCTTAGGTTTACCACAAGGAATAAAGTGTCAAAAGTCCCCATCAGTCCCATGTGAGCTTAGGGACTTATTCGGGGCCCAAGGTCAAAATTTTAGGTTTTTTGGATTTTTCTCGAAAACGGTAAGTTTTATCAAAAAGTACCTCAGAGCAAAGTTGTAGATCTTAAAATTCTCTATAAAAATGGTATCTATGTTTTTTCTCTAAGACCCACTATTTCCCAGATATTGCGCTTGTAAGAATCATGTTCTACATAGTATGCACACATATGCCACAATTTTAGACAATTGAAATAAAGAAAATTCCGACAAAGCCAAATCTTCGGAGAGACCTTAGGTTTACCACAAGGAATAAAGTGTCAAAAGTCCCCATCAGTCCCATGTGAGCTTAGGGACTTATTCGGGACCCAAGGTCAAAATTTTAGGTTTTTTGGATTTTTCTCGAAAACGGTAAGTTTTATCGAAAAAGTACCTCAGAGCAAAGTTGTAGATCTTAAAATTCTCTATAAAAATGGTATCTATGTTTTTTCTCTAAGACCCACTATTTCCCAGATATTGCGCTTGTAAGAATCATGTTCTACATAGTATGCACACATATGCCACAATTTTAGACAATTGAAATAAAGAAAATTCCGACAAAGCCAAATCTTCGGAGAGACCTTAGGTTTACCACAAGGAATAAAGTGTCAAAAGTCCCCATCAGTCCCATGTGAGCTTAGGGACTTATTCGGGACCCAAGGTCAAAATTTTAGGTTTTTTGGATTTTTCTCGAAAACGGTAAGTTTTATCGAAAAAGTACCTCAAAGCAAAGTTGTAGATCTTAAAATTCTCTATAAAAATGGTATCTATGTTTTTTCTCTAAGACCCACTATTTCCCAGATATTGCGCTTGTAAGAATCATGTTCTACATAGTATGCACACATATGCCACAATTTTAGACAATTGAAATAAAGAAAATTCCGACAAAGCCAAATCTTCGGAGAGACCTTAGGTTTACCACAAGGAATAAAGTGTCAAAAGTCCCCATCAGTCCCATGTGAGCTTAGGGACTTATTCGGGACCCAAGGTCAAAATTTTAGGTTTTTTGGATTTTTCTCGAAAACGGTAAGTTTTATCGAAAAAGTACCTCAGAGCAAAGTTGTAGATCTTAAAATTCTCTATAAAAATGGTATCTATGTTTTTTCTCTAAGACCCACTATTTCCCAGATATTGCGCTTGTAAGAATCATGTTCTACATAGTATGCACACATATGCCACAATTTTAGACAATTGAAATAAAGAAAATTCCGACAAAGCCAAATCTTCGGAGAGACCTTAGGTTTACCACAAGGAATAAAGTGTCAAAAGTCCCCATCAGTCCCATGTGAGCTTAGGGACTTATTCGGCGCCCAAGGTCAAAATTTTGGGTTTTTTAGATTTTTCTCGAAAACGGTAAGTTTTATCGAAAAAGTACTTCAAAGCAATGTTGTTGATCTTAAAATTCTCTATAAAAATGGTCCCTATGATTTTTTCTCTAAGACCCATTATTTCCCAGATATTGCGCTTGTAAGTATCATGTTCTACATAGTATGCACATACATGCCACGTATTAGTCCGGTAATTTTAGACAATTGAAATAAAGAAAATTCCGACAGAGCCAAAACTTCGGGGAGGCCTTAGGTTTACCACAAGGAATAAAGTGTCAAAAGTCCCCATCAGTTACATGTGAGCTTAGGGACTTATTCGGGGCCCAAGGTCAAAATTTTAGGTTTTTTGGATTTTTCTCGAAAACGGTAAGTTTTATCGAAAAAGTACCTCAGAGCAAAGTTGTAGATCTTAAAATTCTCTATAAAAATGGTCTCTATGATTTTTTCTCTAAGACCCACTATTTCCCAGATATTGCGCTTGTAAGAATCATGTTCTACATAGTATGCACACATATGCCACAATTTTAGACAATTGAAATAAAGAAAATTCCGACAAAGCCAAATCTTCGGAGAGACCTTAGGTTTACCACAAGGAATAAAGTGTCAAAAGTCCCCATCAGTCCCATGTGAGCTTAGGGACTTATTCGGGACCCAAGGTCAAAATTTTAGGTTTTTTGGATTTTTCTCGAAAACGGTAAGTTTTATCGAAAAAGTACCTCAAAGCAAAGTTGTAGATCTTAAAATTCTCTATAAAAATGGTATCTATGTTTTTTCTCTAAGACCCACTATTTCCCAGATATTGCGCTTGTAAGAATCATGTTCTACATAGTATGCACACATATGCCACAATTTTAGACAATTGAAATAAAGAAAATTCCGACAAAGCCAAATCTTCGGAGAGACCTTAGGTTTACCACAAGGAATAAAGTGTCAAAAGTCCCCATCAGTCCCATGTGAGCTTAGGGACTTATTCGGCGCCCAAGGTCAAAATTTTGGGTTTTTTAGATTTTTCTCGAAAACGGTAAGTTTTATCGAAAAAGTACCTCAAAGCAATGTTGTTGATCTTAAAATTCTCTATAAAAATGGTGCCTATGATTTTTTTTCTAAGACCCATTATTTCCCAGATATTGCGCTTGTAAGTATCATGTTCTACATAGTATGCACATATATGCCACGTATTAGTCCGGTAATTTTAGACAATTGAAATAAAGAAAATTCCGACAGAGCCAAAACTTCGGGGAGGCCTTAGGTTTACCACAAGGAATCAAGTGTCAAAAGTCCCCATCAGTTACAAGTGAGCTTAGGGACTTATTCGGGGCCCAAGGTCAAAATTTTAGGTTTTTTGGATTTTTCTCGAAAACGGTAAGTTTTATCGAAAAAGTACCTCAGAGCAAAGTTGTAGATCTTAAAATTCTCTATAAAAATGGTCTCTATGATTTTTTCTCTAAGACCCACTATTTCCCAGATATTGCGCTTGTAAGAATCATGTTCTACATAGTATGCACACATATGCCACAATTTTAGACAATTGAAATAAAGAAAATTCCGACAAAGCCAAATCTTCGGAGAGACCTTAGGTTTACCACAAGGAATAAAGTGTCAAAAGTCCCCATCAGTCCCATGTGAGCTTAGGGACTTATTCGGGACCCAAGGTCAAAATTTTAGGTTTTTTGGATTTTTCTCGAAAACGGTAAGTTTTATCGAAAAAGTACCTCAAAGCAAAGTTGTAGATCTTAAAATTCTCTATAAAAATGGTGTCTATGTTTTTTCTCTAAGACCCACTATTTCCCAGATATTGCGCTTGTAAGAATCATGTTCTACATAGTATGCACACATATGCCACAATTTTAGACAATTGAAATAAAGAAAATTCCGACAAAGCCAAATCTTCGGAGAGACCTTAGGTTTACCACAAGGAATAAAGTGTCAAAAGTCCCCATCAGTCCCATGTGAGCTTAGGGACTTATTCGGGGCCCAAGGTCAAAATTTTAGGTTTTTTGGATTTTTCTCGAAAACGGTAAGTTTTATCAAAAAGTACCTCAGAGCAAAGTTGTAGATCTTAAAATTCTCTATAAAAATGGTATCTATGTTTTTTCTCTAAGACCCACTATTTCCCAGATATTGCGCTTGTAAGAATCATGTTCTACATAGTATGCACACATATGCCACAATTTTAGACAATTGAAATAAAGAAAATTCCGACAAAGCCAAATCTTCGGAGAGACCTTAGGTTTACCACAAGGAATAAAGTGTCAAAAGTCCCCATCAGTCCCATGTGAGCTTAGGGACTTATTCGGGACCCAAGGTCAAAATTTTAGGTTTTTTGGATTTTTCTCGAAAACGGTAAGTTTTATCGAAAAAGTACCTCAGAGCAAAGTTGTAGATCTTAAAATTCTCTATAAAAATGGTATCTATGTTTTTTCTCTAAGACCCACTATTTCCCAGATATTGCGCTTGTAAGAATCATGTTCTACATAGTATGCACACATATGCCACAATTTTAGACAATTGAAATAAAGAAAATTCCGACAAAGCCAAATCTTCGGAGAGACCTTAGGTTTACCACAAGGAATAAAGTGTCAAAAGTCCCCATCAGTCCCATGTGAGCTTAGGGACTTATTCGGGACCCAAGGTCAAAATTTTAGGTTTTTTGGATTTTTCTCGAAAACGGTAAGTTTTATCGAAAAAGTACCTCAAAGCAAAGTTGTAGATCTTAAAATTCTCTATAAAAATGGTATCTATGTTTTTTCTCTAAGACCCACTATTTCCCAGATATTGCGCTTGTAAGAATCATGTTCTACATAGTATGCACACATATGCCACAATTTTAGACAATTGAAATAAAGAAAATTCCGACAAAGCCAAATCTTCGGAGAGACCTTAGGTTTACCACAAGGAATAAAGTGTCAAAAGTCCCCATCAGTCCCATGTGAGCTTAGGGACTTATTCGGGACCCAAGGTCAAAATTTTAGGTTTTTTGGATTTTTCTCGAAAACGGTAAGTTTTATCGAAAAAGTACCTCTGAGCAATGTTGTAGACCTTAAAATTCTCTATAAAAATGGTCCCGTTGATTTTTTCTCTAAGACCCACTATTTTCCAGATATTGCGCTTGTAAGAATCATGTTCTACATAGTATGCACACATATGCCGCGTATTAGTCCGGTAATTTTAGACAATTGAAATAAAGAAAATTCCGACAAAGCCAAATCTTCGGAGAGACCTTGGGTTTACCACAAGGAATAAAGTGTCAAAAGTCCCCATCAGTCCCATGTGAGCTTAGGGACTTATTCGGCGCCCAAGGTCAAAATTTTGGGTTTTTTAGATTTTTCTCGAAAACGGTAAGTTTTATCGAAAAAGTACCTCAAAGCAATGTTGTTGATCTTAAAATTCTCTATAAAAATGGTCCCTATGATTTTTTCTCTAAGACCCATTATTTCCCAGATATTGCGCTTGTAAGTATCATGTTCTACATAGTATGCACATACATGCCACGTATTAGTCCGGTAATTTTAGACAATTGAAATAAAGAAAATTCCGACAGAGCCAAAACTTCGGGGAGGCCTTAGGTTTACCACAAGGAATAAAGTGTCAAAAGTCCCCATCAGTTACATGTGAGCTTAGGGACTTATTCGGGGCCCAAGGTCAAAATTTTAGGTTTTTTGGATTTTTCTCGAAAACGGTAAGTTTTATCGAAAAAGTACCTCAGAGCAAAGTTGTAGATCTTAAAATTCTCTATAAAAATGGTCTCTATGATTTTTTCTCTAAGACCCACTATTTCCCAGATATTGCGCTTGTAAGAATCATGTTCTACATAGTATGCACACATATGCCACAATTTTAGACAATTGAAATAAAGAAAATTCCGACAAAGCCAAATCTTCGGAGAGACCTTAGGTTTACCACAAGGAATAAAGTGTCAAAAGTCCCCATCAGTCCCATGTGAGCTTAGGGACTTATTCGGGACCCAAGGTCAAAATTTTAGGTTTTTTGGATTTTTCTCGAAAACGGTAAGTTTTATCGAAAAAGTACCTCAAAGCAATGTTGTTGATCTTAAAATTCTCTATAAAAATGGTCCCTATGATTTTTTCTCTAAGACCCACTATTTCCCAGATATTGCGCTTGTAAAAATCATGTTCTACATAGTATGCACACATATGCCACAATTTTAGACAATTGAAATAAAGAAAATTCCGACAAAGCCAAATCTTCGGAGAGACCTTAGGTTTACCACAAGGAATAAAGTGTCAAAAGTCCCCATCAGTCCCATGTGAGCTTAGGGACTTATTCGGGACCCAAGGTCAAAATTTTAGGTTTTTTGGATTTTTCTCGAAAACGGTAAGTTTTATCGAAAAAGTACCTCAAAGCAAAGTTGTAGATCTTAAAATTCTCTATAAAAATGGTATCTATGTTTTTTCTCTAAGACCCACTATTTCCCAGATATTGCGCTTGTAAGAATCATGTTCTACATAGTATGCACACATATGCCACAATTTTAGACAATTGAAATAAAGAAAATTCCGACAAAGCCAAATCTTCGGAGAGACCTTAGGTTTACCACAAGGAATAAAGTGTCAAAAGTCCCCATCAGTCCCATGTGAGCTTAGGGACTTATTCGGGACCCAAGGTCAAAATTTTAGGTTTTTTGGATTTTTCTCGAAAACGGTAAGTTTTATCGAAAAAGTACCTCAAAGCAAAGTTGTAGACCTTAAAATTCTCTATAGAAATGGTATCTATGTTTTTTCTCTAAGACCCACTATTTCCCAGATATTGCGCTTGTAAGAATCATGTTCTACATAGTATGCACACATATGCCACAATTTTAGACAATTGAAATAAAGAAAATTCCGACAAAGCCAAATCTTCGGAGAGACCTTAGGTTTACCACAAGGAATAAAGTGTCAAAAGTCCCCATCAGTCCCATGTGAGCTTAGGGACTTATTCGGGACCCAAGGTCAAAATTTTAGGTTTTTTGGATTTTTCTCGAAAACGGTAAGTTTTATCGAAAAAGTACTTCAAAGCAAAGTTGTAGATCTTAAAATTCCACTATTTCCCAGATATTGCGCTTGTAAGAATCATGTTCTACATAGTATGCACACATATGCCACAATTTTAGACAATTGAAATAAAGAAAATTCCGACAAAGCCAAATCTTCGGAGAGACCTTAGGTTTACCACAAGGAATAAAGTGTCAAAAGTCCCCATCAGTCCCATGTGAGCTTAGGGACTTATTCGGGACCCAAGGTCAAAATTTTAGGTTTTTTGGATTTTTCTCGAAAACGGTAAGTTTTATCGAAAAAGTACCTCAAAGCAAAGTTGTAGATCTTAAAATTCTCTATAAAAATGGTGTCTATGTTTTTTCTCTAAGACCCACTATTTCCCAGATATTGCGCTTGTAAGAATCATGTTCTACATAGTATGCACACATATGCCACAATTTTAGACAATTGAAATAAAGAAAATTCCGACAAAGCCAAATCTTCGGAGAGACCTTAGGTTTACCACAAGGAATAAAGTGTCAAAAGTCCCCATCAGTCCCATGTGAGCTTAGGGACTTATTCGGGGCCCAAGGTCAAAATTTTAGGTTTTTTGGATTTTTCTCGAAAACGGTAAGTTTTATCAAAAAGTACCTCAGAGCAAAGTTGTAGATCTTAAAATTCTCTATAAAAATGGTATCTATGTTTTTTCTCTAAGACCCACTATTTCCCAGATATTGCGCTTGTAAGAATCATGTTCTACATAGTATGCACACATATGCCACAATTTTAGACAATTGAAATAAAGAAAATTCCGACAAAGCCAAATCTTCGGAGAGACCTTAGGTTTACCACAAGGAATAAAGTGTCAAAAGTCCCCATCAGTCCCATGTGAGCTTAGGGACTTATTCGGGACCCAAGGTCAAAATTTTAGGTTTTTTGGATTTTTCTCGAAAACGGTAAGTTTTATCGAAAAAGTACCTCAGAGCAAAGTTGTAGATCTTAAAATTCTCTATAAAAATGGTATCTATGTTTTTTCTCTAAGACCCACTATTTCCCAGATATTGCGCTTGTAAGAATCATGTTCTACATAGTATGCACACATATGCCACAATTTTAGACAATTGAAATAAAGAAAATTCCGACAAAGCCAAATCTTCGGAGAGACCTTAGGTTTACCACAAGGAATAAAGTGTCAAAAGTCCCCATCAGTCCCATGTGAGCTTAGGGACTTATTCGGGACCCAAGGTCAAAATTTTAGGTTTTTTGGATTTTTCTCGAAAACGGTAAGTTTTATCGAAAAAGTACCTCAAAGCAAAGTTGTAGATCTTAAAATTCTCTATAAAAATGGTATCTATGTTTTTTCTCTAAGACCCACTATTTCCCAGATATTGCGCTTGTAAGAATCATGTTCTACATAGTATGCACACATATGCCACAATTTTAGACAATTGAAATAAAGAAAATTCCGACAAAGCCAAATCTTCGGAGAGACCTTAGGTTTACCACAAGGAATAAAGTGTCAAAAGTCCCCATCAGTCCCATGTGAGCTTAGGGACTTATTCGGGACCCAAGGTCAAAATTTTAGGTTTTTTGGATTTTTCTCGAAAACGGTAAGTTTTATCGAAAAAGTACCTCTGAGCAATGTTGTAGACCTTAAAATTCTCTATAAAAATGGTCCCGTTGATTTTTTCTCTAAGACCCACTATTTTCCAGATATTGCGCTTGTAAGAATCATGTTCTACATAGTATGCACACATATGCCGCGTATTAGTCCGGTAATTTTAGACAATTGAAATAAAGAAAATTCCGACAAAGCCAAATCTTCGGAGAGACCTTAGGTTTACCACAAGGAATAAAGTGTCAAAAGTCCCCATCAGTCCCATGTGAGCTTAGGGACTTATTCGGCGCCCAAGGTCAAAATTTTGGGTTTTTTAGATTTTTCTCGAAAACGGTAAGTTTTATCGAAAAAGTACCTCAAAGCAATGTTGTTGATCTTAAAATTCTCTATAAAAATGGTCCCTATGATTTTTTCTCTAAGACCCATTATTTCCCAGATATTGCGCTTGTAAGTATCATGTTCTACATAGTATGCACATACATGCCACGTATTAGTCCGGTAATTTTAGACAATTGAAATAAAGAAAATTCCGACAGAGCCAAAACTTCGGGGAGGCCTTAGGTTTACCACAAGGAATAAAGTGTCAAAAGTCCCCATCAGTTACATGTGAGCTTAGGGACTTATTCGGGGCCCAAGGTCAAAATTTTAGGTTTTTTGGATTTTTCTCGAAAACGGTAAGTTTTATCGAAAAAGTACCTCAGAGCAAAGTTGTAGATCTTAAAATTCTCTATAAAAATGGTCTCTATGATTTTTTCTCTAAGACCCACTATTTCCCAGATATTGCGCTTGTAAGAATCATGTTCTACATAGTATGCACACATATGCCACAATTTTAGACAATTGAAATAAAGAAAATTCCGACAAAGCCAAATCTTCGGAGAGACCTTAGGTTTACCACAAGGAATAAAGTGTCAAAAGTCCCCATCAGTCCCATGTGAGCTTAGGGACTTATTCGGGACCCAAGGTCAAAATTTTAGGTTTTTTGGATTTTTCTCGAAAACGGTAAGTTTTATCGAAAAAGTACCTCAAAGCAATGTTGTTGATCTTAAAATTCTCTATAAAAATGGTCCCTATGATTTTTTCTCTAAGACCCACTATTTCCCAGATATTGCGCTTGTAAAAATCATGTTCTACATAGTATGCACACATATGCCACAATTTTAGACAATTGAAATAAAGAAAATTCCGACAAAGCCAAATCTTCGGAGAGACCTTAGGTTTACCACAAGGAATAAAGTGTCAAAAGTCCCCATCAGTCCCATGTGAGCTTAGGGACTTATTCGGGACCCAAGGTCAAAATTTTAGGTTTTTTGGATTTTTCTCGAAAACGGTAAGTTTTATCGAAAAAGTACCTCAGAGCAAAGTTGTAGATCTTAAAATTCTCTATAAAAATGGTATCTATGTTTTTTCTCTAAGACCCACTATTTCCCAGATATTGCGCTTGTAAGAATCATGTTCTACATAGTATGCACACATATGCCACAATTTTAGACAATTGAAATAAAGAAAATTCCGACAAAGCCAAATCTTCGGAGAGACCTTAGGTTTACCACAAGGAATAAAGTGTCAAAAGTCCCCATCAGTCCCATGTGAGCTTAGGGACTTATTCGGGACCCAAGGTCAAAATTTTAGGTTTTTTGGATTTTTCTCGAAAACGGTAAGTTTTATCGAAAAAGTACCTCAAAGCAAAGTTGTAGATCTTAAAATTCTCTATAAAAATGGTATCTATGTTTTTTCTCTAAGACCCACTATTTCCCAGATATTGCGCTTGTAAGAATCATGTTCTACATAGTATGCACACATATGCCACAATTTTAGACAATTGAAATAAAGAAAATTCCGACAAAGCCAAATCTTCGGAGAGACCTTAGGTTTACCACAAGGAATAAAGTGTCAAAAGTCCCCATCAGTCCCATGTGAGCTTAGGGACTTATTCGGGACCCAAGGTCAAAATTTTAGGTTTTTTGGATTTTTCTCGAAAACGGTAAGTTTTATCGAAAAAGTACCTCAGAGCAAAGTTGTAGATCTTAAAATTCTCTATAAAAATGGTATCTATGTTTTTTCTCTAAGACCCACTATTTCCCAGATATTGCGCTTGTAAGAATCATGTTCTACATAGTATGCACACATATGCCACAATTTTAGACAATTGAAATAAAGAAAATTCCGACAAAGCCAAATCTTCGGAGAGACCTTAGGTTTACCACAAGGAATAAAGTGTCAAAAGTCCCCATCAGTCCCATGTGAGCTTAGGGACTTATTCGGCGCCCAAGGTCAAAATTTTGGGTTTTTTAGATTTTTCTCGAAAACGGTAAGTTTTATCGAAAAAGTACTTCAAAGCAATGTTGTTGATCTTAAAATTCTCTATAAAAATGGTCCCTATGATTTTTTCTCTAAGACCCATTATTTCCCAGATATTGCGCTTGTAAGTATCATGTTCTACATAGTATGCACATACATGCCACGTATTAGTCCGGTAATTTTAGACAATTGAAATAAAGAAAATTCCGACAGAGCCAAAACTTCGGGGAGGCCTTAGGTTTACCACAAGGAATAAAGTGTCAAAAGTCCCCATCAGTTACATGTGAGCTTAGGGACTTATTCGGGGCCCAAGGTCAAAATTTTAGGTTTTTTGGATTTTTCTCGAAAACGGTAAGTTTTATCGAAAAAGTACCTCAGAGCAAAGTTGTAGATCTTAAAATTCTCTATAAAAATGGTCTCTATGATTTTTTCTCTAAGACCCACTATTTCCCAGATATTGCGCTTGTAAGAATCATGTTCTACATAGTATGCACACATATGCCACAATTTTAGACAATTGAAATAAAGAAAATTCCGACAAAGCCAAATCTTCGGAGAGACCTTAGGTTTACCACAAGGAATAAAGTGTCAAAAGTCCCCATCAGTCCCATGTGAGCTTAGGGACTTATTCGGGACCCAAGGTCAAAATTTTAGGTTTTTTGGATTTTTCTCGAAAACGGTAAGTTTTATCGAAAAAGTACCTCAAAGCAAAGTTGTAGATCTTAAAATTCTCTATAAAAATGGTGTCTATGTTTTTTCTCTAAGACCCACTATTTCCCAGATATTGCGCTTGTAAGAATCATGTTCTACATAGTATGCACACATATGCCACAATTTTAGACAATTGAAATAAAGAAAATTCCGACAAAGCCAAATCTTCGGAGAGACCTTAGGTTTACCACAAGGAATAAAGTGTCAAAAGTCCCCATCAGTCCCATGTGAGCTTAGGGACTTATTCGGCGCCCAAGGTCAAAATTTTGGGTTTTTTAGATTTTTCTCGAAAACGGTAAGTTTTATCGAAAAAGTACCTCAAAGCAATGTTGTTGATCTTAAAATTCTCTATAAAAATGGTGCCTATGATTTTTTTTCTAAGACCCATTATTTCCCAGATATTGCGCTTGTAAGTATCATGTTCTACATAGTATGCACATATATGCCACGTATTAGTCCGGTAATTTTAGACAATTGAAATAAAGAAAATTCCGACAGAGCCAAAACTTCGGGGAGGCCTTAGGTTTACCACAAGGAATAAAGTGTCAAAAGTCCCCATCAGTTACAAGTGAGCTTAGGGACTTATTCGGGGCCCAAGGTCAAAATTTTAGGTTTTTTGGATTTTTCTCGAAAACGGTAAGTTTTATCGAAAAAGTACCTCAGAGCAAAGTTGTAGATCTTAAAATTCTCTATAAAAATGGTCTCTATGATTTTTTCTCTAAGACCCACTATTTCCCAGATATTGCGCTTGTAAGAATCATGTTCTACATAGTATGCACACATATGCCACAATTTTAGACAATTGAAATAAAGAAAATTCCGACAAAGCCAAATCTTCGGAGAGACCTTAGGTTTACCACAAGGAATAAAGTGTCAAAAGTCCCCATCAGTCCCATGTGAGCTTAGGGACTTATTCGGGACCCAAGGTCAAAATTTTAGGTTTTTTGGATTTTTCTCGAAAACGGTAAGTTTTATCGAAAAAGTACCTCAAAGCAAAGTTGTAGATCTTAAAATTCTCTATAAAAATGGTGTCTATGTTTTTTCTCTAAGACCCACTATTTCCCAGATATTGCGCTTGTAAGAATCATGTTCTACATAGTATGCACACATATGCCACAATTTTAGACAATTGAAATAAAGAAAATTCCGACAAAGCCAAATCTTCGGAGAGACCTTAGGTTTACCACAAGGAATAAAGTGTCAAAAGTCCCAATCAGTCCCATGTGAGCTTAGGGACTTATTCGGGGCCCAAGGTCAAAATTTTAGGTTTTTTGGATTTTTCTCGAAAACGGTAAGTTTTATCAAAAAGTACCTCAGAGCAAAGTTGTAGATCTTAAAATTCTCTATAAAAATGGTATCTATGTTTTTT
Source organism: Phosphuga atrata (assembly GCA_944588485.1). NCBI lineage: Eukaryota > Metazoa > Arthropoda > Insecta > Coleoptera > Silphidae > Phosphuga > Phosphuga atrata. Next base: position 22,265,154 of record OX155902.1, on the reverse strand, counting down.
CTCTAAGACCCACTATTTCCCAGATATTGCGCTTGTAAGAATCATGTTCTACATAGTATGCACACATATGCCACAATTTTAGACAATTGAAATAAAGAAAATTCCGACAAAGCCAAATCTTCGGAGAGACCTTAGGTTTACCACAAGGAATAAAGTGTCAAAAGTCCCCATCAGTCCCATGTGAGCTTAGGGACTTATTCGGGACCCAAGGTCAAAATTTTAGGTTTTTTGGATTTTTCTCGAAAACGGTAAGTTTTATCGAAAAAGTACCTCAGAGCAAAGTTGTAGATCTTAAAATTCTCTATAAAAATGGTATCTATATTTTTTCTCTAAGACCCACTATTTCCCAGATATTGCGCTTGTAAGAATCATGTTCTACATAGTATGCACACATATGCCACAATTTTAGACAATTGAAATAAAGAAAATTCCGACAAAGCCAAATCTTCGGAGAGACCTTAGGTTTACCACAAGGAATAAAGTGTCAAAAGTCCCCATCAGTCCCATGTGAGCTTAGGGACTTATTCGGGACCCAAGGTCAAAATTTTAGGTTTTTTGGATTTTTCTCGAAAACGGTAAGTTTTATCGAAAAAGTACCTCAAAGCAAAGTTGTAGATCTTAAAATTCTCTATAAAAATGGTATCTATGTTTTTTCTCTAAGACCCACTATTTCCCAGATATTGCGCTTGTAAGAATCATGTTCTACATAGTATGCACACATATGCCACAATTTTAGACAATTGAAATAAAGAAAATTCCGACAAAGCCAAATCTTCGGAGAGACCTTAGGTTTACCACAAGGAATAAAGTGTCAAAAGTCCCCATCAGTCCCATGTGAGCTTAGGGACTTATTCGGGACCCAAGGTCAAAATTTTAGGTTTTTTGGATTTTTCTCGAAAACGGTAAGTTTTATCGAAAAAGTACCTCTGAGCAATGTTGTAGACCTTAAAATTCTCTATAAAAATGGTCCCGTTGATTTTTTCTCTAAGACCCACTATTTTCCAGATATTGCGCTTGTAAGAATCATGTTCTACATAGTATGCACACATATGCCGCGTATTAGTCCGGTAATTTTAGACAATTGAAATAAAGAAAATTCCGACAAAGCCAAATCTTCGGAGAGACCTTAGGTTTACCACAAGGAATAAAGTGTCAAAAGTCCCCATCAGTCCCATGTGAGCTTAGGGACTTATTCGGCGCCCAAGGTCAAAATTTTGGGTTTTTTAGATTTTTCTCGAAAACGGTAAGTTTTATCGAAAAAGTACCTCAAAGCAATGTTGTTGATCTTAAAATTCTCTATAAAAATGGTCCCTATGATTTTTTCTCTAAGACCCATTATTTCCCAGATATTGCGCTTGTAAGTATCATGTTCTACATAGTATGCACATACATGCCACGTATTAGTCCGGTAATTTTAGACAATTGAAATAAAGAAAATTCCGACAGAGCCAAAACTTCGGGGAGGCCTTAGGTTTACCACAAGGAATAAAGTGTCAAAAGTCCCCATCAGTTACATGTGAGCTTAGGGACTTATTCGGGGCCCAAGGTCAAAATTTTAGGTTTTTTGGATTTTTCTCGAAAACGGTAAGTTTTATCGAAAAAGTACCTCAGAGCAAAGTTGTAGATCTTAAAATTCTCTATAAAAATGGTCTCTATGATTTTTTCTCTAAGACCCACTATTTCCCAGATATTGCGCTTGTAAGAATCATGTTCTACATAGTATGCACACATATGCCACAATTTTAGACAATTGAAATAAAGAAAATTCCGACAAAGCCAAATCTTCGGAGAGACCTTAGGTTTACCACAAGGAATAAAGTGTCAAAAGTCCCCATCAGTCCCATGTGAGCTTAGGGACTTATTCGGGACCCAAGGTCAAAATTTTAGGTTTTTTGGATTTTTCTCGAAAACGGTAAGTTTTATCGAAAAAGTACCTCAAAGCAATGTTGTTGATCTTAAAATTCTCTATAAAAATGGTCCCTATGATTTTTTCTCTAAGACCCACTATTTCCCAGATATTGCGCTTGTAAAAATCATGTTCTACATAGTATGCACACATATGCCACAATTTTAGACAATTGAAATAAAGAAAATTCCGACAAAGCCAAATCTTCGGAGAGACCTTAGGTTTACCACAAGGAATAAAGTGTCAAAAGTCCCCATCAGTCCCATGTGAGCTTAGGGACTTATTCGGGACCCAAGGTCAAAATTTTAGGTTTCTTGGATTTTTCTCGAAAACGGTAAGTTTTATCGAAAAAGTACCTCAGAGCAAAGTTGTAGATCTTAAAATTCTCTATAAAAATGGTATCTATGTTTTTTCTCTAAGACCCACTATTTCCCAGATATTGCGCTTGTAAGAATCATGTTCTACATAGTATGCACACATATGCCACAATTTTAGACAATTGAAATAAAGAAAATTCCGACAAAGCCAAATCTTCGGAGAGACCTTAGGTTTACCACAAGGAATAAAGTGTCAAAAGTCCCCATCAGTCCCATGTGAGCTTAGGGACTTATTCGGGACCCAAGGTCAAAATTTTAGGTTTTTTGGATTTTTCTCGAAAACGGTAAGTTTTATCGAAAAAGTACCTCAGAGCAAAGTTGTAGATCTTAAAATTCTCTATAAAAATGGTATCTATGTTTTTTCTCTAAGACCCACTATTTCCCAGATATTGCGCTTGTAAGAATCATGTTCTACATAGTATGCACACATATGCCACAATTTTAGACAATTGAAATAAAGAAAATTCCGACAAAGCCAAATCTTCGGAGAGACCTTAGGTTTACCACAAGGAATAAAGTGTCAAAAGTCCCCATCAGTCCCATGTGAGCTTAGGGACTTATTCGGGACCCAAGGTCAAAATTTTAGGTTTTTTGGATTTTTCTCGAAAACGGTAAGTTTTATCGAAAAAGTACCTCAAAGCAAAGTTGTAGATCTTAAAATTCTCTATAAAAATGGTATCTATGTTTTTTCTCTAAGACCCACTATTTCCCAGATATTGCGCTTGTAAGAATCATGTTCTACATAGTATGCACACATATGCCACAATTTTAGACAATTGAAATAAAGAAAATTCCGACAAAGCCAAATCTTCGGAGAGACCTTAGGTTTACCACAAGGAATAAAGTGTCAAAAGTCCCCATCAGTCCCATGTGAGCTTAGGGACTTATTCGGGACCCAAGGTCAAAATTTTAGGTTTTTTGGATTTTTCTCGAAAACGGTAAGTTTTATCGAAAAAGTACTTCAAAGCAAAGTTGTAGATCTTAAAATTCCACTATTTCCCAGATATTGCGCTTGTAAGAATCATGTTCTACATAGTATGCACACATATGCCACAATTTTAGACAATTGAAATAAAGAAAATTCCGACAAAGCCAAATCTTCGGAGAGACCTTAGGTTTACCACAAGGAATAAAGTGTCAAAAGTCCCCATCAGTCCCATGTGAGCTTAGGGACTTATTCGGGACCCAAGGTCAAAATTTTAGGTTTTTTGGATTTTTCTCGAAAACGGTAAGTTTTATCGAAAAAGTACCTCTGAGCAATGTTGTAGACCTTAAAATTCTCTATAAAAATGGTCCCGTTGATTTTTTCTCTAAGACCCACTATTTTCCAGATATTGCGCTTGTAAGAATCATGTTCTACATAGTATGCACACATATGCCGCGTATTAGTCCGGTAATTTTAGACAATTGAAATAAAGAAAATTCCGACAAAGCCAAATCTTCGGAGAGACCTTAGGTTTACCACAAGGAATAAAGTGTCAAAAGTCCCCATCAGTCCCATGTGAGCTTAGGGACTTATTCGGCGCCCAAGGTCAAAATTTTGGGTTTTTTAGATTTTTCTCGAAAACGGTAAGTTTTATCGAAAAAGTACCTCAAAGCAATGTTGTTGATCTTAAAATTCTCTATAAAAATGGTCCCTATGATTTTTTCTCTAAGACCCATTATTTCCCAGATATTGCGCTTGTAAGTATCATGTTCTACATAGTATGCACATACATGCCACGTATTAGTCCGGTAATTTTAGACAATTGAAATAAAGAAAATTCCGACAGAGCCAAAACTTCGGGGAGGCCTTAGGTTTACCACAAGGAATAAAGTGTCAAAAGTCCCCATCAGTTACATGTGAGCTTAGGGACTTATTCGGGGCCCAAGGTCAAAATTTTAGGTTTTTTGGATTTTTCTCGAAAACGGTAAGTTTTATCGAAAAAGTACCTCAGAGCAAAGTTGTAGATCTTAAAATTCTCTATAAAAATGGTCTCTATGATTTTTTCTCTAAGACCCACTATTTCCCAGATATTGCGCTTGTAAGAATCATGTTCTACATAGTATGCACACATATGCCACAATTTTAGACAATTGAAATAAAGAAAATTCCGACAAAGCCAAATCTTCGGAGAGACCTTAGGTTTACCACAAGGAATAAAGTGTCAAAAGTCCCCATCAGTCCCATGTGAGCTTAGGGACTTATTCGGGACCCAAGGTCAAAATTTTAGGTTTTTTGGATTTTTCTCGAAAACGGTAAGTTTTATCGAAAAAGTACCTCAAAGCAATGTTGTTGATCTTAAAATTCTCTATCAAAATGGTCCCTATGATTTTTTCTCTAAGACCCACTATTTCCCAGATATTGCGCTTGTAAAAATCATGTTCTACATAGTATGCACACATATGCCACAATTTTAGACAATTGAAATAAAGAAAATTCCGACAAAGCCAAATCTTCGGAGAGACCTTAGGTTTACCACAAGGAATAAAGTGTCAAAAGTCCCCATCAGTCCCATGTGAGCTTAGGGACTTATTCGGGACCCAAGGTCAAAATTTTAGGTTTTTTGGATTTTTCTCGAAAACGGTAAGTTTTATCGAAAAAGTACCTCAGAGCAAAGTTGTAGATCTTAAAATTCTCTATAAAAATGGTATCTATGTTTTTTCTCTAAGACCCACTATTTCCCAGATATTGCGCTTGTAAGAATCATGTTCTACATAGTATGCACACATATGCCACAATTTTAGACAATTGAAATAAAGAAAATTCCGACAAAGCCAAATCTTCGGAGAGACCTTAGGTTTACCACAAGGAATAAAGTGTCAAAAGTCCCCATCAGTCCCATGTGAGCTTAGGGACTTATTCGGGACCCAAGGTCAAAATTTTAGGTTTTTTGGATTTTTCTCGAAAACGGTAAGTTTTATCGAAAAAGTACCTCAGAGCAAAGTTGTAGATCTTAAAATTCTCTATAAAAATGGTATCTATGTTTTTTCTCTAAGACCCACTATTTCCCAGATATTGCGCTTGTAAGAATCATGTTCTACATAGTATGCACACATATGCCACAATTTTAGACAATTGAAATAAAGAAAATTCCGACAAAGCCAAATCTTCGGAGAGACCTTAGGTTTACCACAAGGAATAAAGTGTCAAAAGTCCCCATCAGTCCCATGTGAGCTTAGGGACTTATTCGGGACCCAAGGTCAAAATTTTAGGTTTTTTGGATTTTTCTCGAAAACGGTAAGTTTTATCGAAAAAGTACCTCAAAGCAAAGTTGTAGATCTTAAAATTCTCTATAAAAATGGTATCTATGTTTTTTCTCTAAGACCCACTATTTCCCAGATATTGCGCTTGTAAGAATCATGTTCTACATAGTATGCACACATATGCCACAATTTTAGACAATTGAAATAAAGAAAATTCCGACAAAGCCAAATCTTCGGAGAGACCTTAGGTTTACCACAAGGAATAAAGTGTCAAAAGTCCCCATCAGTCCCATGTGAGCTTAGGGACTTATTCGGGACCCAAGGTCAAAATTTTAGGTTTTTTGGATTTTTCTCGAAAACGGTAAGTTTTATCGAAAAAGTACTTCAAAGCAAAGTTGTAGATCTTAAAATTCCACTATTTCCCAGATATTGCGCTTGTAAGAATCATGTTCTACATAGTATGCACACATATGCCACAATTTTAGACAATTGAAATAAAGAAAATTCCGACAAAGCCAAATCTTCGGAGAGACCTTAGGTTTACCACAAGGAATAAAGTGTCAAAAGTCCCCATCAGTCCCATGTGAGCTTAGGGACTTATTCGGGACCCAAGGTCAAAATTTTAGGTTTTTTGGATTTTTCTCGAAAACGGTAAGTTTTATCGACAAAGTACCTCAAAGCAAAGTTGTAGATCTTAAAGTTCTCTATAAAAATGGTGTCTATGTTTTTTCTCTAAGACCCACTATTTCCCAGATATTGCGCTTGTAAGAATCATGTTCTACATAGTATGCACACATATGCCACAATTTTAGACAATTGAAATAAAGAAAATTCCGACAAAGCCAAATCTTCGGAGAGACCTTAGGTTTACCACAAGGAATAAAGTGTCAAAAGTCCCCATCAGTCCCATGTGAGCTTAGGGACTTATTCGGGGCCCAAGGTCAAAATTTTAGGTTTTTTGGATTTTTCTCGAAAACGGTAAGTTTTATCAAAAAGTACCTCAGAGCAAAGTTGTAGATCTTAAAATTCTCTATAAAAATGGTATCTATGTTTTTTCTCTAAGACCCACTATTTCCCAGATATTGCGCTTGTAAGAATCATGTTCTACATAGTATGCACACATATGCCACAATTTTAGACAATTGAAATAAAGAAAATTCCGACAAAGCCAAATCTTCGGAGAGACCTTAGGTTTACCACAAGGAATAAAGTGTCAAAAGTCCCCATCAGTCCCATGTGAGCTTAGGGACTTATTCGGGACCCAAGGTCAAAATTTTAGGTTTTTTGGATTTTTCTCGAAAACGGTAAGTTTTATCGAAAAAGTACCTCAGAGCAAAGTTGTAGATCTTAAAATTCTCTATAAAAATGGTATCTATGTTTTTTCTCTAAGACCCACTATTTCCCAGATATTGCGCTTGTAAGAATCATGTTCTACATAGTATGCACACATATGCCACAATTTTAGACAATTGAAATAAAGAAAATTCCGACAAAGCCAAATCTTCGGAGAGACCTTAGGTTTACCACAAGGAATAAAGTGTCAAAAGTCCCCATCAGTCCCATGTGAGCTTAGGGACTTATTCGGGACCCAAGGTCAAAATTTTAGGTTTTTTGGATTTTTCTCGAAAACGGTAAGTTTTATCGAAAAAGTACCTCAAAGCAAAGTTGTAGATCTTAAAATTCTCTATAAAAATGGTATCTATGTTTTTTCTCTAAGACCCACTATTTCCCAGATATTGCGCTTGTAAGAATCATGTTCTACATAGTATGCACACATATGCCACAATTTTAGACAATTGAAATAAAGAAAATTCCGACAAAGCCAAATCTTCGGAGAGACCTTAGGTTTACCACAAGGAATAAAGTGTCAAAAGTCCCCATCAGTCCCATGTGAGCTTAGGGACTTATTCGGGACCCAAGGTCAAAATTTTAGGTTTTTTGGATTTTTCTCGAAAACGGTAAGTTTTATCGAAAAAGTACCTCTGAGCAATGTTGTAGACCTTAAAATTCTCTATAAAAATGGTCCCGTTGATTTTTTCTCTAAGACCCACTATTTTCCAGATATTGCGCTTGTAAGAATCATGTTCTACATAGTATGCACACATATGCCGCGTATTAGTCCGGTAATTTTAGACAATTGAAATAAAGAAAATTCCGACAAAGCCAAATCTTCGGAGAGACCTTAGGTTTACCACAAGGAATAAAGTGTCAAAAGTCCCCATCAGTCCCATGTGAGCTTAGGGACTTATTCGGCGCCCAAGGTCAAAATTTTGGGTTTTTTAGATTTTTCTCGAAAACGGTAAGTTTTATCGAAAAAGTACCTCAAAGCAATGTTGTTGATCTTAAAATTCTCTATAAAAATGGTCCCTATGATTTTTTCTCTAAGACCCATTATTTCCCAGATATTGCGCTTGTAAGTATCATGTTCTACATAGTATGCACATACATGCCACGTATTAGTCCGGTAATTTTAGACAATTGAAATAAAGAAAATTCCGACAGAGCCAAAACTTCGGGGAGGCCTTAGGTTTACCACAAGGAATAAAGTGTCAAAAGTCCCCATCAGTTACATGTGAGCTTAGGGACTTATTCGGGGCCCAAGGTCAAAATTTTAGGTTTTTTGGATTTTTCTCGAAAACGGTAAGTTTTATCGAAAAAGTACCTCAGAGCAAAGTTGTAGATCTTAAAATTCTCTATAAAAATGGTCTCTATGATTTTTTCTCTAAGACCCACTATTTCCCAGATATTGCGCTTGTAAGAATCATGTTCTACATAGTATGCACACATATGCCACAATTTTAGACAATTGAAATAAAGAAAATTCCGACAAAGCCAAATCTTCGGAGAGACCTTAGGTTTACCACAAGGAATAAAGTGTCAAAAGTCCCCATCAGTCCCATGTGAGCTTAGGGACTTATTCGGGACCCAAGGTCAAAATTTTAGGTTTTTTGGATTTTTCTCGAAAACGGTAAGTTTTATCGAAAAAGTACCTCAAAGCAATGTTGTTGATCTTAAAATTCTCTATAAAAATGGTCCCTATGATTTTTTCTCTAAGACCCACTATTTCCCAGATATTGCGCTTGTAAAAATCATGTTCTACATAGTATGCACACATATGCCACAATTTTAGACAATTGAAATAAAGAAAATTCCGACAAAGCCAAATCTTCGGAGAGACCTTAGGTTTACCACAAGGAATAAAGTGTCAAAAGTCCCCATCAGTCCCATGTGAGCTTAGGGACTTATTCGGCGCCCAAGGTCAAAATTTTGGGTTTTTTTAGATTTTTCTCGAAAACGGTAAGTTTTATCGAAAAAGTACCTCAAAGCAATGTTGTTGATCTTAAAATTCTCTATAAAAATGGTCCCTATGATTTTTTCTCTAAGACCCATTATTTCCCAGATATTGCGCTTGTAAGTATCATGTTCTACATAGTATGCACATACATGCCACGTATTAGTCCGGTAATTTTAGACAATTGAAATAAAGAAAATTCCGACAGAGCCAAAACTTCGGGGAGGCCTTAGGTTTACCACAAGGAATAAAGTGTCAAAAGTCCCCATCAGTTACATGTGAGCTTAGGGACTTATTCGGGGCCCAAGGTCAAAATTTTAGGTTTTTTGGATTTTTCTCGAAAACGGTAAGTTTTATCGAAAAAGTACCTCAGAGCAAAGTTGTAGATCTTAAAATTCTCTATAAAAATGGTCTCTATGATTTTTTCTCTAAGACCCACTATTTCCCAGATATTGCGCTTGTAAGAATCATGTTCTACATAGTATGCACACATATGCCACAATTTTAGACAATTGAAATAAAGAAAATTCCGACAAAGCCAAATCTTCGGAGAGACCTTAGGTTTACCACAAGGAATAAAGTGTCAAAAGTCCCCATCAGTCCCATGTGAGCTTAGGGACTTATTCGGGACCCAAGGTCAAAATTTTAGGTTTTTTGGATTTTTCTCGAAAACGGTAAGTTTTATCGAAAAAGTACCTCAAAGCAATGTTGTTGATCTTAAAATTCTCTATAAAAATGGTCCCTATGATTTTTTCTCTAAGACCCACTATTTCCCAGATATTGCGCTTGTAAAAATCATGTTCTACATAGTATGCACACATATGCCACAATTTTAGACAATTGAAATAAAGAAAATTCCGACAAAGCCAAATCTTCGGAGAGACCTTAGGTTTACCACAAGGAATAAAGTGTCAAAAGTCCCCATCAGTCCCATGTGAGCTTAGGGACTTATTCGGCGCCCAAGGTCAAAATTTTGGGTTTTTTAGATTTTTCTCGAAAACGGTAAGTTTTATCGAAAAAGTACCTCAAAGCAATGTTGTTGATCTTAAAATTCTCTATAAAAATGGTCCCTATGATTTTTTCTCTAAGACCCATTATTTCCCAGATATTGCGCTTGTAAGTATCATGTTCTACATAGTATGCACATACATGCCACGTATTAGTCCGGTAATTTTAGACAATTGAAATAAAGAAAATTCCGACAGAGCCAAAACTTCGGGGAGGCCTTAGGTTTACCACAAGGAATAAAGTGTCAAAAGTCCCCATCAGTTACATGTGAGCTTAGGGACTTATTCGGGGCCCAAGGTCAAAATTTTAGGTTTTTTGGATTTTTCTCGAAAACGGTAAGTTTTATCGAAAAAGTACCTCAGAGCAAAGTTGTAGATCTTAAAATTCTCTATAAAAATGGTCTCTATGATTTTTTCTCTAAGACCCACTATTTCCCAGATATTGCGCTTGTAAGAATCATGTTCTACATAGTATGCACACATATGCCACAATTTTAGACAATTGAAATAAAGAAAATTCCGACAAAGCCAAATCTTCGGAGAGACCTTAGGTTTACCACAAGGAATAAAGTGTCAAAAGTCCCCATCAGTCCCATGTGAGCTTAGGGACTTATTCGGGACCCAAGGTCAAAATTTTAGGTTTTTTGGATTTTTCTCGAAAACGGTAAGTTTTATCGAAAAAGTACCTCAAAGCAATGTTGTTGATCTTAAAATTCTCTATAAAAATGGTCCCTATGATTTTTTCTCTAAGACCCACTATTTCCCAGATATTGCGCTTGTAAAAATCATGTTCTACATAGTATGCACACATATGCCACAATTTTAGACAATTGAAATAAAGAAAATTCCGACAAAGCCAAATCTTCGGAGAGACCTTAGGTTTACCACAAGGAATAAAGTGTCAAAAGTCCCCATCAGTCCCATGTGAGCTTAGGGACTTATTCGGGACCCAAGGTCAAAATTTTAGGTTTTTTGGATTTTTCTCGAAAACGGTAAGTTTTATCGAAAAAGTACCTCAGAGCAAAGTTGTAGATCTTAAAATTCTCTATAAAAATGGTATCTATGTTTTTTCTCTAAGACCCACTATTTCCCAGATATTGCGCTTGTAAGAATCATGTTCTACATAGTATGCACACATATGCCACAATTTTAGACAATTGAAATAAAGAAAATTCCGACAAAGCCAAATCTTCGGAGAGACATTAGGTTTACCACAAGGAATAAAGTGTCAAAAGTCCCCATCAGTCCCATGTGAGCTTAGGGACTTATTCGGGACCCAAGGTCAAAATTTTAGGTTTTTTGGATTTTTCTCGAAAACGGTAAGTTTTATCGAAAAAGTACCTCAAAGCAAAGTTGTAGATCTTAAAATTCTCTATAAAAATGGTATCTATGTTTTTTCTCTAAGACCCACTATTTCCCAGATATTGCGCTTGTAAGAATCATGTTCTACATAGTATGCACACATATGCCACAATTTTAGACAATTGAAATAAAGAAAATTCCGACAAAGCCAAATCTTCGGAGAGACCTTAGGTTTACCACAAGGAATAAAGTGTCAAAAGTCCCCATCAGTCCCATGTGAGCTTAGGGACTTATTCGGGACCCAAGGTCAAAATTTTAGGTTTTTTGGATTTTTCTCGAAAACGGTAAGTTTTATCGAAAAAGTACTTCAAAGCAAAGTTGTAGATCTTAAAATTCCACTATTTCCCAGATATTGCGCTTGTAAGAATCATGTTCTACATAGTATGCACACATATGCCACAATTTTAGACAATTGAAATAAAGAAAATTCCGACAAAGCCAAATCTTCGGAGAGACCTTAGGTTTACCACAAGGAATAAAGTGTCAAAAGTCCCCATCAGTCCCATGTGAGCTTAGGGACTTATTCGGGACCCAAGGTCAAAATTTTAGGTTTTTTGGATTTTTCTCGAAAACGGTAAGTTTTATCGAAAAAGTACCTCAAAGCAAAGTTGTAGATCTTAAAATTCTCTATAAAAATGGTGTCTATGTTTTTTCTCTAAGACCCACTATTTCCCAGATATTGCGCTTGTAAGAATCATGTTCTACATAGTATGCACACATATGCCACAATTTTAGACAATTGAAATAAAGAAAATTCCGACAAAGCCAAATCTTCGGAGAGACCTTAGGTTTACCACAAGGAATAAAGTGTCAAAAGTCCCCATCAGTCCCATGTGAGCTTAGGGACTTATTCGGGGCCCAAGGTCAAAATTTTAGGTTTTTTGGATTTTTCTCGAAAACGGTAAGTTTTATCAAAAAGTACCTCAGAGCAAAGTTGTAGATCTTAAAATTCTCTATAAAAATGGTATCTATGTTTTTTCTCTAAGACCCACTATTTCCCAGATATTGCGCTTGTAAGAATCATGTTCTACATAGTATGCACACATATGCCACAATTTTAGACAATTGAAATAAAGAAAATTCCGACAAAGCCAAATCTTCGGAGAGACATTAGGTTTACCACAAGGAATAAAGTGTCAAAAGTCCCCATCAGTCCCATGTGAGCTTAGGGACTTATTCGGGACCCAAGGTCAAAATTTTAGGTTTTTTGGATTTTTCTCGAAAACGGTAAGTTTTATCGAAAAAGTACCTCAAAGCAAAGTTGTAGATCTTAAAATTCTCTATAAAAATGGTATCTATGTTTTTTCTCTAAGACCCACTATTTCCCAGATATTGCGCTTGTAAGAATCATGTTCTACATAGTATGCACACATATGCCACAATTTTAGACAATTGAAATAAAGAAAATTCCGACAAAGCCAAATCTTCGGAGAGACCTTAGGTTTACCACAAGGAATAAAGTGTCAAAAGTCCCCATCAGTCCCATGTGAGCTTAGGGACTTATTCGGGACCCAAGGTCAAAATTTTAGGTTTTTTGGATTTTTCTCGAAAACGGTAAGTTTTATCGAAAAAGTACTTCAAAGCAAAGTTGTAGATCTTAAAATTCCACTATTTCCCAGATATTGCGCTTGTAAGAATCATGTTCTACATAGTATGCACACATATGCCACAATTTTAGACAATTGAAATAAAGAAAATTCCGACAAAGCCAAATCTTCGGAGAGACCTTAGGTTTACCACAAGGAATAAAGTGTCAAAAGTCCCCATCAGTCCCATGTGAGCTTAGGGACTTATTCGGGACCCAAGGTCAAAATTTTAGGTTTTTTGGATTTTTCTCGAAAACGGTAAGTTTTATCGAAAAAGTACCTCAAAGCAAAGTTGTAGATCTTAAAATTCTCTATAAAAATGGTGTCTATGTTTTTTCTCTAAGACCCACTATTTCCCAGATATTGCGCTTGTAAGAATCATGTTCTACATAGTATGCACACATATGCCACAATTTTAGACAATTGAAATAAAGAAAATTCCGACAAAGCCAAATCTTCGGAGAGACCTTAGGTTTACCACAAGGAATAAAGTGTCAAAAGTCCCCATCAGTCCCATGTGAGCTTAGGGACTTATTCGGGGCCCAAGGTCAAAATTTTAGGTTTTTTGGATTTTTCTCGAAAACGGTAAGTTTTATCAAAAAGTACCTCAGAGCAAAGTTGTAGATCTTAAAATTCTCTATAAAAATGGTATCTATGTTTTTTCTCTAAGACCCACTATTTCCCAGATATTGCGCTTGTAAGAATCATGTTCTACATAGTATGCACACATATGCCACAATTTTAGACAATTGAAATAAAGAAAATTCCGACAAAGCCAAATCTTCGGAGAGACCTTAGGTTTACCACAAGGAATAAAGTGTCAAAAGTCCCCATCAGTCCCATGTGAGCTTAGGGACTTATTCGGGACCCAAGGTCAAAATTTTAGGTTTTTTGGATTTTTCTCGAAAACGGTAAGTTTTATCGAAAAAGTACCTCAGAGCAAAGTTGTAGATCTTAAAATTCTCTATAAAAATGGTATCTATGTTTTTTCTCTAAGACCCACTATTTCCCAGATATTGCGCTTGTAAGAATCATGTTCTACATAGTATGCACACATATGCCACAATTTTAGACAATTGAAATAAAGAAAATTCCGACAAAGCCAAATCTTCGGAGAGACCTTAGGTTTACCACAAGGAATAAAGTGTCAAAAGTCCCCATCAGTCCCATGTGAGCTTAGGGACTTATTCGGGACCCAAGGTCAAAATTTTAGGTTTTTTGGATTTTTCTCGAAAACGGTAAGTTTTATCGAAAAAGTACCTCAAAGCAAAGTTGTAGATCTTAAAATTCTCTATAAAAATGGTATCTATGTTTTTTCTCTAAGACCCACTATTTCCCAGATATTGCGCTTGTAAGAATCATGTTCTACATAGTATGCACACATATGCCACAATTTTAGACAATTGAAATAAAGAAAATTCCGACAAAGCAAAAATCTTCGGAGAGACCTTAGGTTTACCACAAGGAATAAAGTGTCAAAAGTCCCCATCAGTCCCATGTGAGCTTAGGGACTTATTCGGGACCCAAGGTCAAAATTTTAGGTTTTTTGGATTTTTCTCGAAAACGGTAAGTTTTATCGAAAAAGTACCTCTGAGCAATGTTGTAGACCTTAAAATTCTCTATAAAAATGGTCCCGTTGATTTTTTCTCTAAGACCCACTATTTTCCAGATATTGCGCTTGTAAGAATCATGTTCTACATAGTATGCACACATATGCCACGTATTAGTCCGGTAATTTTAGACAATTGAAATAAAGAAAATTCCGACAAAGCCAAATCTTCGGAGAGACCTTAGGTTTACCACAAGGAATAAAGTGTCAAAAGTCCCCATCAGTCCCATGTGAGCTTAGGGACTTATTCGGCGCCCAAGGTCAAAATTTTGGGTTTTTTAGATTTTTCTCGAAAACGGTAAGTTTTATCGAAAAAGTACCTCAAAGCAATGTTGTTGATCTTAAAATTCTCTATAAAAATGGTCCCTATGATTTTTTCTCTAAGACCCATTATTTCCCAGATATTGCGCTTGTAAGTATCATGTTCTACATAGTATGCACATACATGCCACGTATTAGTCCGGTAATTTTAGACAATTGAAATAAAGAAAATTCCGACAGAGCCAAAACTTCGGGGAGGCCTTAGGTTTACCACAAGGAATAAAGTGTCAAAAGTCCCCATCAGTTACATGTGAGCTTAGGGACTTATTCGGGGCCCAAGGTCAAAATTTTAGGTTTTTTGGATTTTTCTCGAAAACGGTAAGTTTTATCGAAAAAGTACCTCAGAGCAAAGTTGTAGATCTTAAAATTCTCTATAAAAATGGTCTCTATGATTTTTTCTCTAAGACCCACTATTTCCCAGATATTGCGCTTGTAAGAATCATGTTCTACATAGTATGCACACATATGCCACAATTTTAGACAATTGAAATAAAGAAAATTCCGACAAAGCCAAATCTTCGGAGAGACCTTAGGTTTACCACAAGGAATAAAGTGTCAAAAGTCCCCATCAGTCCCATGTGAGCTTAGGGACTTATTCGGGACCCAAGGTCAAAATTTTAGGTTTTTTGGATTTTTCTCGAAAACGGTAAGTTTTATCGAAAAAGTACCTCAAAGCAAAGTTGTAGATCTTAAAATTCTCTATAAAAATGGTGTCTATGTTTTTTCTCTAAGACCCACTATTTCCCAGATATTGCGCTTGTAAGAATCATGTTCTACATAGTATGCACACATATGCCACAATTTTAGACAATTGAAATAAAGAAAATTCCGACAAAGCCAAATCTTCGGAGAGACCTTAGGTTTACCACAAGGAATAAAATGTCAAAAGTCCCCATCAGTCCCATGTGAGCTTAGGGACTTATTCGGGGCCCAAGGTCAAAATTTTAGGTTTTTTGGATTTTTCTCGAAAACGGTAAGTTTTATCAAAAAGTACCTCAGAGCAAAGTTGTAGATCTTAAAATTCTCTATAAAAATGGTATCTATGTTTTTTCTCTAAGACCCACTATTTCCCAGATATTGCGCTTGTAAGAATCATGTTCTACATAGTATGCACACATATGCCACAATTTTAGACAATTGAAATAAAGAAAATTCCGACAAAGCCAAATCTTCGGAGAGACCTTAGGTTTACCACAAGGAATAAAGTGTCAAAAGTCCCCATCAGTCCCATGTGAGCTTAGGGACTTATTCGGGACCCAAGGTCAAAATTTTAGGTTTTTTGGATTTTTCTCGAAAACGGTAAGTTTTATCGAAAAAGTACCTCAGAGCAAAGTTGTAGATCTTAAAATTCTCTATAAAAATGGTATCTATGTTTTTTCTCTAAGACCCACTATTTCCCAGATATTGCGCTTGTAAGAATCATGTTCTACATAGTATGCACACATATGCCACAATTTTAGACAATTGAAATAAAGAAAATTCCGACAAAGCCAAATCTTCGGAGAGACCTTAGGTTTACCACAAGGAATAAAGTGTCAAAAGTCCCCATCAGTCCCATGTGAGCTTAGGGACTTATTCGGGACCCAAGGTCAAAATTTTAGGTTTTTTGGATTTTTCTCGAAAACGGTAAGTTTTATCGAAAAAGTACCTCAAAGCAAAGTTGTAGATCTTAAAATTCTCTATAAAAATGGTATCTATGTTTTTTCTCTAAGACCCACTATTTCCCAGATATTGCGCTTGTAAGAATCATGTTCTACATAGTATGCACACATATGCCACAATTTTAGACAATTGAAATAAAGAAAATTCCGACAAAGCAAAAATCTTCGGAGAGACCTTAGGTTTACCACAAGGAATAAAGTGTCAAAAGTCCCCATCAGTCCCATGTGAGCTTAGGGACTTATTCGGGACCCAAGGTCAAAATTTTAGGTTTTTTGGATTTTTCTCGAAAACGGTAAGTTTTATCGAAAAAGTACCTCTGAGCAATGTTGTAGACCTTAAAATTCTCTATAAAAATGGTCCCGTTGATTTTTTCTCTAAGACCCACTATTTTCCAGATATTGCGCTTGTAAGAATCATGTTCTACATAGTATGCACACATATGCCGCGTATTAGTCCGGTAATTTTAGACAATTGAAATAAAGAAAATTCCGACAAAGCCAAATCTTCGGAGAGACCTTAGGTTTACCACAAGGAATAAAGTGTCAAAAGTCCCCATCAGTCCCATGTGAGCTTAGGGACTTATTCGGCGCCCAAGGTCAAAATTTTGGGTTTTTTAGATTTTTCTCGAAAACGGTAAGTTTTATCGAAAAAGTACCTCAAAGCAATGTTGTTGATCTTAAAATTCTCTATAAAAATGGTCCCTATGATTTTTTCTCTAAGACCCATTATTTCCCAGATATTGCGCTTGTAAGTATCATGTTCTACATAGTATGCACATACATGCCACGTATTAGTCCGGTAATTTTAGACAATTGAAATAAAGAAAATTCCGACAGAGCCAAAACTTCGGGGAGGCCTTAGGTTTACCACAAGGAATAAAGTGTCAAAAGTCCCCATCAGTTACATGTGAGCTTAGGGACTTATTCGGGGCCCAAGGTCAAAATTTTAGGTTTTTTGGATTTTTCTCGAAAACGGTAAGTTTTATCGAAAAAGTACCTCAGAGCAAAGTTGTAGATCTTAAAATTCTCTATAAAAATGGTCTCTATGATTTTTTCTCTAAGACCCACTATTTCCCAGATATTGCGCTTGTAAGAATCATGTTCTACATAGTATGCACACATATGCCACAATTTTAGACAATTGAAATAAAGAAAATTCCGACAAAGCCAAATCTTCGGAGAGACCTTAGGTTTACCACAAGGAATAAAGTGTCAAAAGTCCCCATCAGTCCCATGTGAGCTTAGGGACTTATTCGGGACCCAAGGTCAAAATTTTAGGTTTTTTGGATTTTTCTCGAAAACGGTAAGTTTTATCGAAAAAGTACCTCAGAGCAAAGTTGTAGATCTTAAAATTCTCTATAAAAATGGTGTCTATGTTTTTTCTCTAAGACCCACTATTTCCCAGATATTGCGCTTGTAAGAATCATGTTCTACATAGTATGCACACATATGCCACAATTTTAGACAATTGAAATAAAGAAAATTCCGACAAAGCCAAATCTTCGGAGAGACCTTAGGTTTACCACAAGGAATAAAATGTCAAAAGTCCCCATCAGTCCCATGTGAGCTTAGGGACTTATTCGGGGCCCAAGGTCAAAATTTTAGGTTTTTTGGATTTTTCTCGAAAACGGTAAGTTTTATCAAAAAGTACCTCAGAGCAAAGTTGTAGATCTTAAAATTCTCTATAAAAATGGTATCTATGTTTTTTCTCTAAGACCCACTATTTCCCAGATATTGCGCTTGTAAGAATCATGTTCTACATAGTATGCACACATATGCCACAATTTTAGACAATTGAAATAAAGAAAATTCCGACAAAGCCAACTCTTCGGAGAGACCTTAGGTTTACCACAAGGAATAAAGTGTCAAAAGTCCCCATCAGTCCCATGTGAGCTTAGGGACTTATTCGGGACCCAAGGTCAAAATTTTAGGTTTTTTGGATTTTTCTCGAAAACGGTAAGTTTTATCGAAAAAGTACCTCAGAGCAAAGTTGTAGATCTTAAAATTCTCTATAAAAATGGTATCTATGTTTTTTCTCTAAGACCCACTATTTCCCAGATATTGCGCTTGTAAGAATCATGTTCTACATAGTATGCACACATATGCCACAATTTTAGACAATTGAAATAAAGAAAATTCCGACAAAGCCAAATCTTCGGAGAGACCTTAGGTTTACCACAAGGAATAAAGTGTCAAAAGTCCCCATCAGTCCCATGTGAGCTTAGGGACTTATTCGGGACCCAAGGTCAAAATTTTAGGTTTTTTGGATTTTTCTCGAAAACGGTAAGTTTTATCGAAAAAGTACCTCAAAGCAAAGTTGTAGATCTTAAAATTCTCTATAAAAATGGTATCTATGTTTTTTCTCTAAGACCCACTATTTCCCAGATATTGCGCTTGTAAGAATCATGTTCTACATAGTATGCACACATATGCCACAATTTTAGACAATTGAAATAAAGAAAATTCCGACAAAGCAAAAATCTTCGGAGAGACCTTAGGTTTACCACAAGGAATAAAGTGTCAAAAGTCCCCATCAGTCCCATGTGAGCTTAGGGACTTATTCGGGACCCAAGGTCAAAATTTTAGGTTTTTTGGATTTTTCTCGAAAACGGTAAGTTTTATCGAAAAAGTACCTCTGAGCAATGTTGTAGACCTTAAAATTCTCTATAAAAATGGTCCCGTTGATTTTTTCTCTAAGACCCACTATTTTCCAGATATTGCGCTTGTAAGAATCATGTTCTACATAGTATGCACACATATGCCGCGTATTAGTCCGGTAATTTTAGACAATTGAAATAAAGAAAATTCCGACAAAGCCAAATCTTCGGAGAGACCTTAGGTTTACCACAAGGAATAAAGTGTCAAAAGTCCCCATCAGTCCCATGTGAGCTTAGGGACTTATTCGGCGCCCAAGGTCAAAATTTTGGGTTTTTTAGATTTTTCTCGAAAACGGTAAGTTTTATCGAAAAAGTACCTCAAAGCAATGTTGTTGATCTTAAAATTCTCTATAAAAATGGTCCCTATGATTTTTTCTCTAAGACCCATTATTTCCCAGATATTGCGCTTGTAAGTATCATGTTCTACATAGTATGCACATACATGCCACGTATTAGTCCGGTAATTTTAGACAATTGAAATAAAGAAAATTCCGACAGAGCCAAAACTTCGGGGAGGCCTTAGGTTTACCACAAGGAATAAAGTGTCAAAAGTCCCCATCAGTTACATGTGAGCTTAGGGACTTATTCGGGGCCCAAGGTCAAAATTTTAGGTTTTTTGGATTTTTCTCGAAAACGGTAAGTTTTATCGAAAAAGTACCTCAGAGCAAAGTTGTAGATCTTAAAATTCTCTATAAAAATGGTCTCTATGATTTTTTCTCTAAGACCCACTATTTCCCAGATATTGCGCTTGTAAGAATCATGTTCTACATAGTATGCACACATATGCCACAATTTTAGACAATTGAAATAAAGAAAATTCCGACAAAGCCAAATCTTCGGAGAGACCTTAGGTTTACCACAAGGAATAAAGTGTCAAAAGTCCCCATCAGTCCCATGTGAGCTTAGGGACTTATTCGGGACCCAAGGTCAAAATTTTAGGTTTTTTGGATTTTTCTCGAAAACGGTAAGTTTTATCGAAAAAGTACCTCAAAGCAATGTTGTTGATCTTAAAATTCTCTATAAAAATGGTCCCTATGATTTTTTCTCTAAGACCCACTATTTCCCAGATATTGCGCTTGTAAAAATCATGTTCTACATAGTATGCACACATATGCCACAATTTTAGACAATTGAAATAAAGAAAATTCCGACAAAGCCAAATCTTCGGAGAGACCTTAGGTTTACCACAAGGAATAAAGTGTCAAAAGTCCCCATCAGTCCCATGTGAGCTTAGGGACTTATTCGGGACCCAAGGTCAAAATTTTAGGTTTTTTGGATTTTTCTCGAAAACGGTAAGTTTTATCGAAAAAGTACCTCAGAGCAAAGTTGTAGATCTTAAAATTCTCTATAAAAATGGTATCTATGTTTTTTCTCTAAGACCCACTATTTCCCAGATATTGCGCTTGTAAGAATCATGTTCTACATAGTATGCACACATATGCCACAATTTTAGACAATTGAAATAAAGAAAATTCCGACAAAGCCAAATCTTCGGAGAGACCTTAGGTTTACCACAAGGAATAAAGTGTCAAAAGTCCCCATCAGTCCCATGTGAGCTTAGGGACTTATTCGGGACCCAAGGTCAAAATTTTAGGTTTTTTGGATTTTTCTCGAAAACGGTAAGTTTTATCGAAAAAGTACCTCAAAGCAAAGTTGTAGATCTTAAAATTCTCTATAAAAATGGTATCTATGTTTTTTCTCTAAGACCCACTATTTCCCAGATATTGCGCTTGTAAGAATCATGTTCTACATAGTATGCACACATATGCCACAATTTTAGACAATTGAAATAAAGAAAATTCCGACAAAGCCAAATCTTCGGAGAGACCTTAGGTTTACCACAAGGAATAAAGTGTCAAAAGTCCCCATCAGTCCCATGTGAGCTTAGGGACTTATTCGGGACCCAAGGTCAAAATTTTAGGTTTTTTGGATTTTTCTCGAAAACGGTAAGTTTTATCGAAAAAGTACTTCAAAGCAAAGTTGTAGATCTTAAAATTCCACTATTTCCCAGATATTGCGCTTGTAAGAATCATGTTCTACATAGTATGCACACATATGCCACAATTTTAGACAATTGAAATAAAGAAAATTCCGACAAAGCCAAATCTTCGGAGAGACCTTAGGTTTACCACAAGGAATAAAGTGTCAAAAGTCCCCATCAGTCCCATGTGAGCTTAGGGACTTATTCGGGACCCAAGGTCAAAATTTTAGGTTTTTTGGATTTTTCTCGAAAACGGTAAGTTTTATCGAAAAAGTACCTCAAAGCAAAGTTGTAGATCTTAAAATTCTCTATAAAAATGGTATCTATGTTTTTTCTCTAAGACCCACTATTTCCCAGATATTGCGCTTGTAAGAATCATGTTCTACATAGTATGCACACATATGCCACAATTTTAGACAATTGAAATAAAGAAAATTCCGACAAAGCCAAATCTTCGGAGAGACCTTAGGTTTACCACAAGGAATAAAGTGTCAAAAGTCCCCATCAGTCCCATGTGAGCTTAGGGACTTATTCGGGGCCCAAGGTCAAAATTTTAGGTTTTTTGGATTTTTCTCGAAAACGGTAAGTTTTATCAAAAAGTACCTCAGAGCAAAGTTGTAGATCTTAAAATTCTCTATAAAAATGGTATCTATGTTTTTTCTCTAAGACCCACTATTTCCCAGATATTGCGCTTGTAAGAATCATGTTCTACATAGTATGCACACATATGCCACAATTTTAGACAATTGAAATAAAGAAAATTCCGACAAAGCCAAATCTTCGGAGAGACCTTAGGTTTACCACAAGGAATAAAGTGTCAAAAGTCCCCATCAGTCCCATGTGAGCTTAGGGACTTATTCGGGACCCAAGGTCAAAATTTTAGGTTTTTTGGATTTTTCTCGAAAACGGTAAGTTTTATCGAAAAAGTACCTCAGAGCAAAGTTGTAGATCTTAAAATTCTCTATAAAAATGGTATCTATGTTTTTTCTCTAAGACCCACTATTTCCCAGATATTGCGCTTGTAAGAATCATGTTCTACATAGTATGCACACATATGCCACAATTTTAGACAATTGAAATAAAGAAAATTCCGACAAAGCCAAATCTTCGGAGAGACCTTAGGTTTACCACAAGGAATAAAGTGTCAAAAGTCCCCATCAGTCCCATGTGAGCTTAGGGACTTATTCGGGACCCAAGGTCAAAATTTTAGGTTTTTTGGATTTTTCTCGAAAACGGTAAGTTTTATCGAAAAAGTACCTCAAAGCAAAGTTGTAGATCTTAAAATTCTCTATAAAAATGGTATCTATGTTTTTTCTCTAAGACCCACTATTTCCCAGATATTGCGCTTGTAAGAATCATGTTCTACATAGTATGCACACATATGCCACAATTTTAGACAATTGAAATAAAGAAAATTCCGACAAAGCCAAATCTTCGGAGAGACCTTAGGTTTACCACAAGGAATAAAGTGTCAAAAGTCCCCATCAGTCCCATGTGAGCTTAGGGACTTATTCGGGACCCAAGGTCAAAATTTTAGGTTTTTTGGATTTTTCTCGAAAACGGTAAGTTTTATCGAAAAAGTACCTCTGAGCAATGTTGTAGACCTTAAAATTCTCTATAAAAATGGTCCCGTTGATTTTTTCTTTAAGACCCACTATTTTCCAGATATTGCGCTTGTAAGAATCATGTTCTACATAGTATGCACACATATGCCGCGTATTAGTCCGGTAATTTTAGACAATTGAAATAAAGAAAATTCCGACAAAGCCAAATCTTCGGAGAGACCTTAGGTTTACCACAAGGAATAAAGTGTCAAAAGTCCCCATCAGTCCCATGTGAGCTTAGGGACTTATTCGGCGCCCAAGGTCAAAATTTTGGTTTTTTTAGATTTTTCTCGAAAACGGTAAGTTTTATCGAAAAAGTACCTCAAAGCAATGTTGTTGATCTTAAAATTCTCTATAAAAATGGTCCCTATGATTTTTTCTCTAAGACCCATTATTTCCCAGATATTGCGCTTGTAAGTATCATGTTCTACATAGTATGCACATACATGCCACGTATTAGTCCGGTAATTTTAGACAATTGAAATAAAGAAAATTCCGACAGAGCCAAAACTTCGGGGAGGCCTTAGGTTTACCACAAGGAATAAAGTGTCAAAAGTCCCCATCAGTTACATGTGAGCTTAGGGACTTATTCGGGGCCCAAGGTCAAAATTTTAGGTTTTTTGGATTTTTCTCGAAAACGGTAAGTTTTATCGAAAAAGTACCTCAGAGCAAAGTTGTAGATCTTAAAATTCTCTATAAAAATGGTCTCTATGATTTTTTCTCTAAGACCCACTATTTCCCAGATATTGCGCTTGTAAGAATCATGTTCTACATAGTATGCACACATATGCCACAATTTTAGACAATTGAAATAAAGAAAATTCCGACAAAGCCAAATCTTCGGAGAGACCTTAGGTTTACCACAAGGAATAAAGTGTCAAAAGTCCCCATCAGTCCCATGTGAGCTTAGGGACTTATTCGGGACCCAAGGTCAAAATTTTAGGTTTTTTGGATTTTTCTCGAAAACGGTAAGTTTTATCGAAAAAGTACCTCAAAGCAATGTTGTTGATCTTAAAATTCTCTATAAAAATGGTCCCTATGATTTTTTCTCTAAGACCCACTATTTCCCAGATATTGCGCTTGTAAAAATCATGTTCTACATAGTATGCACACATATGCCACAATTTTAGACAATTGAAATAAAGAAAATTCCGACAAAGCCAAATCTTCGGAGAGACCTTAGGTTTACCACAAGGAATAAAGTGTCAAAAGTCCCCATCAGTCCCATGTGAGCTTAGGGACTTATTCGGGACCCAAGGTCAAAATTTTAGGTTTTTTGGATTTTTCTCGAAAACGGTAAGTTTTATCGAAAAAGTACCTCAGAGCAAAGTTGTAGATCTTAAAATTCTCTATAAAAATGGTATCTATGTTTTTTCTCTAAGACCCACTATTTCCCAGATATTGCGCTTGTAAGAATCATGTTCTACATAGTATGCACACATATGCCACAATTTTAGACAATTGAAATAAAGAAAATTCCGACAAAGCCAAATCTTCGGAGAGACCTTAGGTTTACCACAAGGAATAAAGTGTCAAAAGTCCCCATCAGTCCCATGTGAGCTTAGGGACTTATTCGGGACCCAAGGTCAAAATTTTAGGTTTTTTGGATTTTTCTCGAAAACGGTAAGTTT
This sequence comes from Phosphuga atrata, assembly GCA_944588485.1. Taxonomy (NCBI): domain Eukaryota; kingdom Metazoa; phylum Arthropoda; class Insecta; order Coleoptera; family Silphidae; genus Phosphuga; species Phosphuga atrata. The sequence goes on along the minus strand of OX155902.1, from coordinate 22,240,974 downwards.
TATCGAAAAAGTACCTCAAAGCAAAGTTGTAGATCTTAAAATTCTCTATAAAAATGGTATCTATGTTTTTTCTCTAAGACCCACTATTTCCCAGATATTGCGCTTGTAAGAATCATGTTCTACATAGTATGCACACATATGCCACAATTTTAGACAATTGAAATAAAGAAAATTCCGACAAAGCCAAATCTTCGGAGAGACCTTAGGTTTACCACAAGGAATAAAGTGTCAAAAGTCCCCATCAGTCCCATGTGAGCTTAGGGACTTATTCGGGACCCAAGGTCAAAATTTTAGGTTTTTTGGATTTTTCTCGAAAACGGTAAGTTTTATCGAAAAAGTACTTCAAAGCAAAGTTGTAGATCTTAAAATTCCACTATTTCCCAGATATTGCGCTTGTAAGAATCATGTTCTACATAGTATGCACACATATGCCACAATTTTAGACAATTGAAATAAAGAAAATTCCGACAAAGCCAAATCTTCGGAGAGACCTTAGGTTTACCACAAGGAATAAAGTGTCAAAAGTCCCCATCAGTCCCATGTGAGCTTAGGGACTTATTCGGGACCCAAGGTCAAAATTTTAGGTTTTTTGGATTTTTCTCGAAAACGGTAAGTTTTATCGAAAAAGTACCTCAAAGCAAAGTTGTAGATCTTAAAATTCTCTATAAAAATGGTATCTATGTTTTTTCTCTAAGACCCACTATTTCCCAGATATTGCGCTTGTAAGAATCATGTTCTACATAGTATGCACACATATGCCACAATTTTAGACAATTGAAATAAAGAAAATTCCGACAAAGCCAAATCTTCGGAGAGACCTTAGGTTTACCACAAGGAATAAAGTGTCAAAAGTCCCCATCAGTCCCATGTGAGCTTAGGGACTTATTCGGGGCCCAAGGTCAAAATTTTAGGTTTTTTGGATTTTTCTCGAAAACGGTAAGTTTTATCAAAAAGTACCTCAGAGCAAAGTTGTAGATCTTAAAATTCTCTATAAAAATGGTATCTATGTTTTTTCTCTAAGACCCACTATTTCCCAGATATTGCGCTTGTAAGAATCATGTTCTACATAGTATGCACACATATGCCACAATTTTAGACAATTGAAATAAAGAAAATTCCGACAAAGCCAAATCTTCGGAGAGACCTTAGGTTTACCACAAGGAATAAAGTGTCAAAAGTCCCCATCAGTCCCATGTGAGCTTAGGGACTTATTCGGGACCCAAGGTCAAAATTTTAGGTTTTTTGGATTTTTCTCGAAAACGGTAAGTTTTATCGAAAAAGTACCTCAGAGCAAAGTTGTAGATCTTAAAATTCTCTATAAAAATGGTATCTATGTTTTTTCTCTAAGACCCACTATTTCCCAGATATTGCGCTTGTAAGAATCATGTTCTACATAGTATGCACACATATGCCACAATTTTAGACAATTGAAATAAAGAAAATTCCGACAAAGCCAAATCTTCGGAGAGACCTTAGGTTTACCACAAGGAATAAAGTGTCAAAAGTCCCCATCAGTCCCATGTGAGCTTAGGGACTTATTCGGGACCCAAGGTCAAAATTTTAGGTTTTTTGGATTTTTCTCGAAAACGGTAAGTTTTATCGAAAAAGTACCTCAAAGCAAAGTTGTAGATCTTAAAATTCTCTATAAAAATGGTATCTATGTTTTTTCTCTAAGACCCACTATTTCCCAGATATTGCGCTTGTAAGAATCATGTTCTACATAGTATGCACACATATGCCACAATTTTAGACAATTGAAATAAAGAAAATTCCGACAAAGCCAAATCTTCGGAGAGACCTTAGGTTTACCACAAGGAATAAAGTGTCAAAAGTCCCCATCAGTCCCATGTGAGCTTAGGGACTTATTCGGGACCCAAGGTCAAAATTTTAGGTTTTTTGGATTTTTCTCGAAAACGGTAAGTTTTATCGAAAAAGTACTTCAAAGCAAAGTTGTAGATCTTAAAATTCCACTATTTCCCAGATATTGCGCTTGTAAGAATCATGTTCTACATAGTATGCACACATATGCCACAATTTTAGACAATTGAAATAAAGAAAATTCCGACAAAGCCAAATCTTCGGAGAGACCTTAGGTTTACCACAAGGAATAAAGTGTCAAAAGTCCCCATCAGTCCCATGTGAGCTTAGGGACTTATTCGGGACCCAAGGTCAAAATTTTAGGTTTTTTGGATTTTTCTCGAAAACGGTAAGTTTTATCGAAAAAGTACTTCAAAGCAAAGTTGTAGATCTTAAAATTCTCTATAAAAATGGTATCTATGTTTTTTCTCTAAGACCCACTATTTCCCAGATATTGCGCTTGTAAGAATCATGTTCTACATAGTATGCACACATATGCCACAATTTTAGACAATTGAAATTAAGAAAATTCCGAGAAAGCCAAATCTTCGGAGAGACCTTAGGTTTACCACAAGGAATAAAGTGTCAAAAGTCCCCATCAGTCCCATGTGAGCTTAGGGACTTATTCGGGGCCCAAGGTCAAAATTTTAGGTTTTTTGGATTTTTCTCGAAAACGGTAAGTTTTATCAAAAAGTACCTCAGAGCAAAGTTGTAGATCTTAAAATTCTCTATAAAAATGGTATCTATGTTTTTTCTCTAAGACCCACTATTTCCCAGATATTGCGCTTGTAAGAATCATGTTCTACATAGTATGCACACATATGCCACAATTTTAGACAATTGAAATAAAGAAAATTCCGACAAAGCCAAATCTTCGGAGAGACCTTAGGTTTACCACAAGGAATAAAGTGTCAAAAGTCCCCATCAGTCCCATGTGAGCTTAGGGACTTATTATTATAATCTATGTTTTTTCTCTAAGACCCACTATTTCCCAGATATTGCGCTTGTAAGAATCATGTTCTACATAGTATGCACACATATGCCACAATTTTAGACAATTGAAATAAAGAAAATTCCGACAAAGCCAAATCTTCGGAGAGACCTTAGGTTTACCACAAGGAATAAAGTGTCAAAAGTCCCCATCAGTCCCATGTGAGCTTAGGGACTTATTCGGGACCCAAGGTCAAAATTTTAGGTTTTTTGGATTTTTCTCGAAAACGGTAAGTTTTATCGAAAAAGTACCTCAAAGCAAAGTTGTAGATCTTAAAATTCTCTATAAAAATGGTATCTATGTTTTTTCTCTAAGACCCACTATTTCCCAGATATTGCGCTTGTAAGAATCATGTTCTACATAGTATGCACACATATGCCACAATTTTAGACAATTGAAATAAAGAAAATTCCGACAAAGCCAAATCTTCGGAGAGACCTTAGGTTTACCACAAGGAATAAAGTGTCAAAAGTCCCCATCAGTCCCATGTGAGCTTAGGGACTTATTCGGGACCCAAGGTCAAAATTTTAGGTTTTTTGGATTTTTCTCGAAAACGGTAAGTTTTATCGAAAAAGTACTTCAAAGCAAAGTTGTAGATCTTAAAATTCCACTATTTCCCAGATATTGCGCTTGTAAGAATCATGTTCTACATAGTATGCACACATATGCCACAATTTTAGACAATTGAAATAAAGAAAATTCCGACAAAGCCAAATCTTCGGAGAGACCTTAGGTTTACCACAAGGAATAAAGTGTCAAAAGTCCCCATCAGTCCCATGTGAGCTTAGGGACTTATTCGGGACCCAAGGTCAAAATTTTAGGTTTTTTGGATTTTTCTCGAAAACGGTAAGTTTTATCGAAAAAGTACCTCAAAGCAAAGTTGTAGATCTTAAAATTCTCTATAAAAATGGTATCTATGTTTTTTCTCTAAGACCCACTATTTCCCAGATATTGCGCTTGTAAGAATCATGTTCTACATAGTATGCACACATATGCCACAATTTTAGACAATTGAAATTAAGAAAATTCCGACAAAGCCAAATCTTCGGAGAGACCTTAGGTTTACCACAAGGAATAAAGTGTCAAAAGTCCCCATCAGTCCCATGTGAGCTTAGGGACTTATTCGGGACCCAAGGTCAAAATTTTAGGTTTTTTGGATTTTTCTCGAAAACGGTAAGTTTTATCAAAAAGTACCTCAGAGCAAAGTTGTAGATCTTAAAATTCTCTATAAAAATGGTATCTATGTTTTTTCTCTAAGACCCACTATTTCCCAGATATTGCGCTTGTAAGAATCATGTTCTACATAGTATGCACACATATGCCACAATTTTAGACAATTGAAATAAAGAAAATTCCGACAAAGCCAAATCTTCGGAGAGACCTTAGGTTTACCACAAGGAATAAAGTGTCAAAAGTCCCCATCAGTCCCATGTGAGCTTAGGGACTTATTCGGGACCCAAGGTCAAAATTTTAGGTTTTTTGGATTTTTCTCGAAAACGGTAAGTTTTATCGAAAAAGTACTTCAAAGCAAAGTTGTAGATCTTAAAATTCCACTATTTCCCAGATATTGCGCTTGTAAGAATCATGTTCTACATAGTATGCACACATATGCCACAATTTTAGACAATTGAAATAAAGAAAATTCCGACAAAGCCAAATCTTCGGAGAGACCTTAGGTTTACCACAAGGAATAAAGTGTCAAAAGTCCCCATCAGTCCCATGTGAGCTTAGGGACTTATTCGGGACCCAAGGTCAAAATTTTAGGTTTTTTGGATTTTTCTCGAAAACGGTAAGTTTTATCGAAAAAGTACTTCAAAGCAAAGTTGTAGATCTTAAAATTCCACTATTTCCCAGATATTGCGCTTGTAAGAATCATGTTCTACATAGTATGCACACATATGCCACAATTTTAGACAATTGAAATAAAGAAAATTCCGACAAAGCCAAATCTTCGGAGAGACCTTAGGTTTACCACAAGGAATAAAGTGTCAAAAGTCCCCATCAGTCCCATGTGAGCTTAGGGACTTATTCGGGACCCAAGGTCAAAATTTTAGGTTTTTTGGATTTTTCTCGAAAACGGTAAGTTTTATCGAAAAAGTACCTCAAAGCAAAGTTGTAGATCTTAAAATTCTCTATAAAAATGGTATCTATGTTTTTTCTCTAAGACCCACTATTTCCCAGATATTGCGCTTGTAAGAATCATGTTCTACATAGTATGCACACATATGCCACAATTTTAGACAATTGAAATAAAGAAAATTCCGACAAAGCCAAATCTTCGGAGAGACCTTAGGTTTACCACAAGGAATAAAGTGTCAAAAGTCCCCATCAGTCCCATGTGAGCTTAGGGACTTATTCGGGACCCAAGGTCAAAATTTTAGGTTTTTTGGATTTTTCTCGAAAACGGTAAGTTTTATCGAAAAAGTACCTCAGAGCAAAGTTGTAGATCTTAAAATTCTCTATAAAAATGGTATCTATGTTTTTTCTCTAAGACCCACTATTTCCCAGATATTGCGCTTGTAAGAATCATGTTCTACATAGTATGCACACATATGCCACAATTTTAGACAATTGAAATAAAGAAAATTCCGACAAAGCCAAATCTTCGGAGAGACCTTAGGTTTACCACAAGGAATAAAGTGTCAAAAGTCCCCATCAGTCCCATGTGAGCTTAGGGACTTATTCGGGACCCAAGGTCAAAATTTTAGGTTTTTTGGATTTTTCTCGAAAACGGTAAGTTTTATCGAAAAAGTACCTCAAAGCAAAGTTGTAGATCTTAAAATTCTCTATAAAAATGGTATCTATGTTTTTTCTCTAAGACCCACTATTTCCCAGATATTGCGCTTGTAAGAATCATGTTCTACATAGTATGCACACATATGCCACAATTTTAGACAATTGAAATAAAGAAAATTCCGACAAAGCCAAATCTTCGGAGAGACCTTAGGTTTACCACAAGGAATAAAGTGTCAAAAGTCCCCATCAGTCCCATGTGAGCTTAGGGACTTATTCGGGACCCAAGGTCAAAATTTTAGGTTTTTTGGATTTTTCTCGAAAACGGTAAGTTTTATCGAAAAAGTACTTCAAAGCAAAGTTGTAGATCTTAAAATTCCACTATTTCCCAGATATTGCGCTTGTAAGAATCATGTTCTACATAGTATGCACACATATGCCACAATTTTAGACAATTGAAATAAAGAAAATTCCGACAAAGCCAAATCTTCGGAGAGACCTTAGGTTTACCACAAGGAATAAAGTGTCAAAAGTCCCCATCAGTCCCATGTGAGCTTAGGGACTTATTCGGGACCCAAGGTCAAAATTTTAGGTTTTTTGGATTTTTCTCGAAAACGGTAAGTTTTATCGAAAAAGTACCTCAAAGCAAAGTTGTAGATCTTAAAATTCTCTATAAAAATGGTATCTATGTTTTTTCTCTAAGACCCACTATTTCCCAGATATTGCGCTTGTAAGAATCATGTTCTACATAGTATGCACACATATGCCACAATTTTAGACAATTGAAATTAAGAAAATTCCGACAAAGCCAAATCTTCGGAGAGACCTTAGGTTTACCACAAGGAATAAAGTGTCAAAAGTCCCCATCAGTCCCATGTGAGCTTAGGGACTTATTCGGGGCCCAAGGTCAAAATTTTAGGTTTTTTGGATTTTTCTCGAAAACGGTAAGTTTTATCAAAAAGTACCTCAGAGCAAAGTTGTAGATCTTAAAATTCTCTATAAAAATGGTATCTATGTTTTTTCTCTAAGACCCACTATTTCCCAGATATTGCGCTTGTAAGAATCATGTTCTACATAGTATGCACACATATGCCACAATTTTAGACAATTGAAATAAAGAAAATTCCGACAAAGCCAAATCTTCGGAGAGACCTTAGGTTTACCACAAGGAATAAAGTGTCAAAAGTCCCCATCAGTCCCATGTGAGCTTAGGGACTTATTCTATAAAAATGGTATCTATGTTTTTTCTCTAAGACCCACTATTTCCCAGATATTGCGCTTGTAAGAATCATGTTCTACATAGTATGCACACATATGCCACAATTTTAGACAATTGAAATAAAGAAAATTCCGACAAAGCCAAATCTTCGGAGAGACCTTAGGTTTACCACAAGGAATAAAGTGTCAAAAGTCCCCATCAGTCCCATGTGAGCTTAGGGACTTATTCGGGACCCAAGGTCAAAATTTTAGGTTTTTTGGATTTTTCTCGAAAACGGTAAGTTTTATCGAAAAAGTACTTCAAAGCAAAGTTGTAGATCTTAAAATTCCACTATTTCCCAGATATTGCGCTTGTAAGAATCATGTTCTACATAGTATGCACACATATGCCACAATTTTAGACAATTGAAATAAAGAAAATTCCGACAAAGCCAAATCTTCGGAGAGACCTTAGGTTTACCACAAGGAATAAAGTGTCAAAAGTCCCCATCAGTCCCATGTGAGCTTAGGGACTTATTCGGGACCCAAGGTCAAAATTTTAGGTTTTTTGGATTTTTCTCGAAAACGGTAAGTTTTATCGAAAAAGTACTTCAAAGCAAAGTTGTAGATCTTAAAATTCCACTATTTCCCAGATATTGCGCTTGTAAGAATCATGTTCTACATAGTATGCACACATATGCCACAATTTTAGACAATTGAAATAAAGAAAATTCCGACAAAGCCAAATCTTCGGAGAGACCTTAGGTTTACCACAAGGAATAAAGTGTCAAAAGTCCCCATCAGTCCCATGTGAGCTTAGGGACTTATTCGGGACCCAAGGTCAAAATTTTAGGTTTTTTGGATTTTTCTCGAAAACGGTAAGTTTTATCGAAAAAGTACCTCAAAGCAAAGTTGTAGATCTTAAAATTCTCTATAAAAATGGTATCTATGTTTTTTCTCTAAGACCCACTATTTCCCAGATATTGCGCTTGTAAGAATCATGTTCTACATAGTATGCACACATATGCCACAATTTTAGACAATTGAAATAAAGAAAATTCCGACAAAGCCAAATCTTCGGAGAGACCTTAGGTTTACCACAAGGAATAAAGTGTCAAAAGTCCCCATCAGTCCCATGTGAGCTTAGGGACTTATTCGGGGCCCAAGGTCAAAATTTTAGGTTTTTTGGATTTTTCTCGAAAACGGTAAGTTTTATCAAAAAGTACCTCAGAGCAAAGTTGTAGATCTTAAAATTCTCTATAAAAATGGTATCTATGTTTTTTCTCTAAGACCCACTATTTCCCAGATATTGCGCTTGTAAGAATCATGTTCTACATAGTATGCACACATATGCCACAATTTTAGACAATTGAAATAAAGAAAATTCCGACAAAGCCAAATCTTCGGAGAGACCTTAGGTTTACCACAAGGAATAAAGTGTCAAAAGTCCCCATCAGTCCCATGTGAGCTTAGGGACTTATTCGGGACCCAAGGTCAAAATTTTAGGTTTTTTGGATTTTTCTCGAAAACGGTAAGTTTTATCGAAAAAGTACCTCAGAGCAAAGTTGTAGATCTTAAAATTCTCTATAAAAATGGTATCTATGTTTTTTCTCTAAGACCCACTATTTCCCAGATATTGCGCTTGTAAGAATCATGTTCTACATAGTATGCACACATATGCCACAATTTTAGACAATTGAAATAAAGAAAATTCCGACAAAGCCAAATCTTCGGAGAGACCTTAGGTTTACCACAAGGAATAAAGTGTCAAAAGTCCCCATCAGTCCCATGTGAGCTTAGGGACTTATTCGGGACCCAAGGTCAAAATTTTAGGTTTTTTGGATTTTTCTCGAAAACGGTAAGTTTTATCGAAAAAGTACCTCAAAGCAAAGTTGTAGATCTTAAAATTCTCTATAAAAATGGTATCTATGTTTTTTCTCTAAGACCCACTATTTCCCAGATATTGCGCTTGTAAGAATCATGTTCTACATAGTATGCACACATATGCCACAATTTTAGACAATTGAAATAAAGAAAATTCCGACAAAGCCAAATCTTCGGAGAGACCTTAGGTTTACCACAAGGAATAAAGTGTCAAAAGTCCCCATCAGTCCCATGTGAGCTTAGGGACTTATTCGGGACCCAAGGTCAAAATTTTAGGTTTTTTGGATTTTTCTCGAAAACGGTAAGTTTTATCGAAAAAGTACTTCAAAGCAAAGTTGTAGATCTTAAAATTCCACTATTTCCCAGATATTGCGCTTGTAAGAATCATGTTCTACATAGTATGCACACATATGCCACAATTTTAGACAATTGAAATAAAGAAAATTCCGACAAAGCCAAATCTTCGGAGAGACCTTAGGTTTACCACAAGGAATAAAGTGTCAAAAGTCCCCATCAGTCCCATGTGAGCTTAGGGACTTATTCGGGACCCAAGGTCAAAATTTTAGGTTTTTTGGATTTTTCTCGAAAACGGTAAGTTTTATCGAAAAAGTACCTCAAAGCAAAGTTGTAGATCTTAAAATTCTCTATAAAAATGGTATCTATGTTTTTTCTCTAAGACCCACTATTTCCCAGATATTGCGCTTGTAAGAATCATGTTCTACATAGTATGCACACATATGCCACAATTTTAGACAATTGAAATTAAGAAAATTCCGACAAAGCCAAATCTTCGGAGAGACCTTAGGTTTACCACAAGGAATAAAGTGTCAAAAGTCCCCATCAGTCCCATGTGAGCTTAGGGACTTATTCGGGACCCAAGGTCAAAATTTTAGGTTTTTTGGATTTTTCTCGAAAACGGTAAGTTTTATCGAAAAAGTACCTCAAAGCAAAGTTGTAGATCTTAAAATTCTCTATAAAAATGGTATCTATGTTTTTTCTCTAAGACCCACTATTTCCCAGATATTGCGCTTGTAAGAATCATGTTCTACATAGTATGCACACATATGCCACAATTTTAGACAATTGAAATTAAGAAAATTCCGAGAAAGCCAAATCTTCGGAGAGACCTTAGGTTTACCACAAGGAATAAAGTGTCAAAAGTCCCCATCAGTCCCATGTGAGCTTAGGGACTTATTCGGGGCCCAAGGTCAAAATTTTAGGTTTTTTGGATTTTTCTCGAAAACGGTAAGTTTTATCAAAAAGTACCTCAGAGCAAAGTTGTAGATCTTAAAATTCTCTATAAAAATGGTATCTATGTTTTTTCTCTAAGACCCACTATTTCCCAGATATTGCGCTTGTAAGAATCATGTTCTACATAGTATGCACACATATGCCACAATTTTAGACAATTGAAATAAAGAAAATTCCGACAAAGCCAAATCTTCGGAGAGACCTTAGGTTTACCACAAGGAATAAAGTGTCAAAAGTCCCCATCAGTCCCATGTGAGCTTAGGGACTTATTATTATAATCTATGTTTTTTCTCTAAGACCCACTATTTCCCAGATATTGCGCTTGTAAGAATCATGTTCTACATAGTATGCACACATATGCCACAATTTTAGACAATTGAAATAAAGAAAATTCCGACAAAGCCAAATCTTCGGAGAGACCTTAGGTTTACCACAAGGAATAAAGTGTCAAAAGTCCCCATCAGTCCCATGTGAGCTTAGGGACTTATTCGGGACCCAAGGTCAAAATTTTAGGTTTTTTGGATTTTTCTCGAAAACGGTAAGTTTTATCGAAAAAGTACCTCAAAGCAAAGTTGTAGATCTTAAAATTCTCTATAAAAATGGTATCTATGTTTTTTCTCTAAGACCCACTATTTCCCAGATATTGCGCTTGTAAGAATCATGTTCTACATAGTATGCACACATATGCCACAATTTTAGACAATTGAAATAAAGAAAATTCCGACAAAGCCAAATCTTCGGAGAGACCTTAGGTTTACCACAAGGAATAAAGTGTCAAAAGTCCCCATCAGTCCCATGTGAGCTTAGGGACTTATTCGGGACCCAAGGTCAAAATTTTAGGTTTTTTGGATTTTTCTCGAAAACGGTAAGTTTTATCGAAAAAGTACTTCAAAGCAAAGTTGTAGATCTTAAAATTCCACTATTTCCCAGATATTGCGCTTGTAAGAATCATGTTCTACATAGTATGCACACATATGCCACAATTTTAGACAATTGAAATAAAGAAAATTCCGACAAAGCCAAATCTTCGGAGAGACCTTAGGTTTACCACAAGGAATAAAGTGTCAAAAGTCCCCATCAGTCCCATGTGAGCTTAGGGACTTATTCGGGACCCAAGGTCAAAATTTTAGGTTTTTTGGATTTTTCTCGAAAACGGTAAGTTTTATCGAAAAAGTACCTCAAAGCAAAGTTGTAGATCTTAAAATTCTCTATAAAAATGGTATCTATGTTTTTTCTCTAAGACCCACTATTTCCCAGATATTGCGCTTGTAAGAATCATGTTCTACATAGTATGCACACATATGCCACAATTTTAGACAATTGAAATTAAGAAAATTCCGACAAAGCCAAATCTTCGGAGAGACCTTAGGTTTACCACAAGGAATAAAGTGTCAAAAGTCCCCATCAGTCCCATGTGAGCTTAGGGACTTATTCGGGGCCCAAGGTCAAAATTTTAGGTTTTTTGGATTTTTCTCGAAAACGGTAAGTTTTATCAAAAAGTACCTCAGAGCAAAGTTGTAGATCTTAAAATTCTCTATAAAAATGGTATCTATGTTTTTTCTCTAAGACCCACTATTTCCCAGATATTGCGCTTGTAAGAATCATGTTCTACATAGTATGCACACATATGCCACAATTTTAGACAATTGAAATAAAGAAAATTCCGACAAAGCCAAATCTTCGGAGAGACCTTAGGTTTACCACAAGGAATAAAGTGTCAAAAGTCCCCATCAGTCCCATGTGAGCTTAGGGACTTATTCGGGACCCAAGGTCAAAATTTTAGGTTTTTTGGATTTTTCTCGAAAACGGTAAGTTTTATCGAAAAAGTACTTCAAAGCAAAGTTGTAGATCTTAAAATTCCACTATTTCCCAGATATTGCGCTTGTAAGAATCATGTTCTACATAGTATGCACACATATGCCACAATTTTAGACAATTGAAATAAAGAAAATTCCGACAAAGCCAAATCTTCGGAGAGACCTTAGGTTTACCACAAGGAATAAAGTGTCAAAAGTCCCCATCAGTCCCATGTGAGCTTAGGGACTTATTCGGGACCCAAGGTCAAAATTTTAGGTTTTTTGGATTTTTCTCGAAAACGGTAAGTTTTATCGAAAAAGTACTTCAAAGCAAAGTTGTAGATCTTAAAATTCCACTATTTCCCAGATATTGCGCTTGTAAGAATCATGTTCTACATAGTATGCACACATATGCCACAATTTTAGACAATTGAAATAAAGAAAATTCCGACAAAGCCAAATCTTCGGAGAGACCTTAGGTTTACCACAAGGAATAAAGTGTCAAAAGTCCCCATCAGTCCCATGTGAGCTTAGGGACTTATTCGGGACCCAAGGTCAAAATTTTAGGTTTTTTGGATTTTTCTCGAAAACGGTAAGTTTTATCGAAAAAGTACCTCAAAGCAAAGTTGTAGATCTTAAAATTCTCTATAAAAATGGTATCTATGTTTTTTCTCTAAGACCCACTATTTCCCAGATATTGCGCTTGTAAGAATCATGTTCTACATAGTATGCACACATATGCCACAATTTTAGACAATTGAAATAAAGAAAATTCCGACAAAGCCAAATCTTCGGAGAGACCTTAGGTTTACCACAAGGAATAAAGTGTCAAAAGTCCCCATCAGTCCCATGTGAGCTTAGGGACTTATTCGGGACCCAAGGTCAAAATTTTAGGTTTTTTGGATTTTTCTCGAAAACGGTAAGTTTTATCGAAAAAGTACCTCAGAGCAAAGTTGTAGATCTTAAAATTCTCTATAAAAATGGTATCTATGTTTTTTCTCTAAGACCCACTATTTCCCAGATATTGCGCTTGTAAGAATCATGTTCTACATAGTATGCACACATATGCCACAATTTTAGACAATTGAAATAAAGAAAATTCCGACAAAGCCAAATCTTCGGAGAGACCTTAGGTTTACCACAAGGAATAAAGTGTCAAAAGTCCCCATCAGTCCCATGTGAGCTTAGGGACTTATTCGGGACCCAAGGTCAAAATTTTAGGTTTTTTGGATTTTTCTCGAAAACGGTAAGTTTTATCGAAAAAGTACCTCAAAGCAAAGTTGTAGATCTTAAAATTCTCTATAAAAATGGTATCTATGTTTTTTCTCTAAGACCCACTATTTCCCAGATATTGCGCTTGTAAGAATCATGTTCTACATAGTATGCACACATATGCCACAATTTTAGACAATTGAAATAAAGAAAATTCCGACAAAGCCAAATCTTCGGAGAGACCTTAGGTTTACCACAAGGAATAAAGTGTCAAAAGTCCCCATCAGTCCCATGTGAGCTTAGGGACTTATTCGGGACCCAAGGTCAAAATTTTAGGTTTTTTGGATTTTTCTCGAAAACGGTAAGTTTTATCGAAAAAGTACTTCAAAGCAAAGTTGTAGATCTTAAAATTCCACTATTTCCCAGATATTGCGCTTGTAAGAATCATGTTCTACATAGTATGCACACATATGCCACAATTTTAGACAATTGAAATAAAGAAAATTCCGACAAAGCCAAATCTTCGGAGAGACCTTAGGTTTACCACAAGGAATAAAGTGTCAAAAGTCCCCATCAGTCCCATGTGAGCTTAGGGACTTATTCGGGACCCAAGGTCAAAATTTTAGGTTTTTTGGATTTTTCTCGAAAACGGTAAGTTTTATCGAAAAAGTACCTCAAAGCAAAGTTGTAGATCTTAAAATTCTCTATAAAAATGGTATCTATGTTTTTTCTCTAAGACCCACTATTTCCCAGATATTGCGCTTGTAAGAATCATGTTCTACATAGTATGCACACATATGCCACAATTTTAGACAATTGAAATTAAGAAAATTCCGACAAAGCCAAATCTTCGGAGAGACCTTAGGTTTACCACAAGGAATAAAGTGTCAAAAGTCCCCATCAGTCCCATGTGAGCTTAGGGACTTATTCGGGGCCCAAGGTCAAAATTTTAGGTTTTTTGGATTTTTCTCGAAAACGGTAAGTTTTATCAAAAAGTACCTCAGAGCAAAGTTGTAGATCTTAAAATTCTCTATAAAAATGGTATCTATGTTTTTTCTCTAAGACCCACTATTTCCCAGATATTGCGCTTGTAAGAATCATGTTCTACATAGTATGCACACATATGCCACAATTTTAGACAATTGAAATAAAGAAAATTCCGACAAAGCCAAATCTTCGGAGAGACCTTAGGTTTACCACAAGGAATAAAGTGTCAAAAGTCCCCATCAGTCCCATGTGAGCTTAGGGACTTATTATTATAATCTATGTTTTTTCTCTAAGACCCACTATTTCCCAGATATTGCGCTTGTAAGAATCATGTTCTACATAGTATGCACACATATGCCACAATTTTAGACAATTGAAATAAAGAAAATTCCGACAAAGCCAAATCTTCGGAGAGACCTTAGGTTTACCACAAGGAATAAAGTGTCAAAAGTCCCCATCAGTCCCATGTGAGCTTAGGGACTTATTCGGGACCCAAGGTCAAAATTTTAGGTTTTTTGGATTTTTCTCGAAAACGGTAAGTTTTATCGAAAAAGTACCTCAAAGCAAAGTTGTAGATCTTAAAATTCTCTATAAAAATGGTATCTATGTTTTTTCTCTAAGACCCACTATTTCCCAGATATTGCGCTTGTAAGAATCATGTTCTACATAGTATGCACACATATGCCACAATTTTAGACAATTGAAATAAAGAAAATTCCGACAAAGCCAAATCTTCGGAGAGACCTTAGGTTTACCACAAGGAATAAAGTGTCAAAAGTCCCCATCAGTCCCATGTGAGCTTAGGGACTTATTCGGGACCCAAGGTCAAAATTTTAGGTTTTTTGGATTTTTCTCGAAAACGGTAAGTTTTATCGAAAAAGTACTTCAAAGCAAAGTTGTAGATCTTAAAATTCCACTATTTCCCAGATATTGCGCTTGTAAGAATCATGTTCTACATAGTATGCACACATATGCCACAATTTTAGACAATTGAAATAAAGAAAATTCCGACAAAGCCAAATCTTCGGAGAGACCTTAGGTTTACCACAAGGAATAAAGTGTCAAAAGTCCCCATCAGTCCCATGTGAGCTTAGGGACTTATTCGGGACCCAAGGTCAAAATTTTAGGTTTTTTGGATTTTTCTCGAAAACGGTAAGTTTTATCGAAAAAGTACCTCAAAGCAAAGTTGTAGATCTTAAAATTCTCTATAAAAATGGTATCTATGTTTTTTCTCTAAGACCCACTATTTCCCAGATATTGCGCTTGTAAGAATCATGTTCTACATAGTATGCACACATATGCCACAATTTTAGACAATTGAAATTAAGAAAATTCCGACAAAGCCAAATCTTCGGAGAGACCTTAGGTTTACCACAAGGAATAAAGTGTCAAAAGTCCCCATCAGTCCCATGTGAGCTTAGGGACTTATTCGGGGCCCAAGGTCAAAATTTTAGGTTTTTTGGATTTTCCTCGAAAACGGTAAGTTTTATCAAAAAGTACCTCAGAGCAAAGTTGTAGATCTTAAAATTCTCTATAAAAATGGTATCTATGTTTTTTCTCTAAGACCCACTATTTCCCAGATATTGCGCTTGTAAGAATCATGTTCTACATAGTATGCACACATATGCCACAATTTTAGACAATTGAAATAAAGAAAATTCCGACAAAGCCAAATCTTCGGAGAGACCTTAGGTTTACCACAAGGAATAAAGTGTCAAAAGTCCCCATCAGTCCCATGTGAGCTTAGGGACTTATTCGGGGCCCAAGGTCAAAATTTTAGGTTTTTTGGATTTTTCTCGAAAACGGTAAGTTTTATCGAAAAAGTACTTCAAAGCAAAGTTGTAGATCTTAAAATTCCACTATTTCCCAGATATTGCGCTTGTAAGAATCATGTTCTACATAGTATGCACACATATGCCACAATTTTAGACAATTGAAATAAAGAAAATTCCGACAAAGCCAAATCTTCGGAGAGACCTTAGGTTTACCACAAGGAATAAAGTGTCAAAAGTCCCCATCAGTCCCATGTGAGCTTAGGGACTTATTCGGGACCCAAGGTCAAAATTTTAGGTTTTTTGGATTTTTCTCGAAAACGGTAAGTTTTATCGAAAAAGTACTTCAAAGCAAAGTTGTAGATCTTAAAATTCCACTATTTCCCAGATATTGCGCTTGTAAGAATCATGTTCTACATAGTATGCACACATATGCCACAATTTTAGACAATTGAAATAAAGAAAATTCCGACAAAGCCAAATCTTCGGAGAGACCTTAGGTTTACCACAAGGAATAAAGTGTCAAAAGTCCCCATCAGTCCCATGTGAGCTTAGGGACTTATTCGGGACCCAAGGTCAAAATTTTAGGTTTTTTGGATTTTTCTCGAAAACGGTAAGTTTTTTCGAAAAAGTACCTCAAAGCAAAGTTGTAGATCTTAAAATTCTCTATAAAAATGGTATCTATGTTTTTTCTCTAAGACCCACTATTTCCCAGATATTGCGCTTGTAAGAATCATGTTCTACATAGTATGCACACATATGCCACAATTTTAGACAATTGAAATTAAGAAAATTCCGACAAAGCCAAATCTTCGGAGAGACCTTAGGTTTACCACAAGGAATAAAGTGTCAAAAGTCCCCATCAGTCCCATGTGAGCTTAGGGACTTATTCGGGGCCCAAGGTCAAAATTTTAGGTTTTTTGGATTTTTCTCGAAAACGGTAAGTTTTATCGAAAAAGTACCTCAGAGCAAAGTTGTAGATCTTAAAATTCTCTATAAAAATGGTATCTATGTTTTTTCTCTAAGACCCACTATTTCCCAGATATTGCGCTTGTAAGAATCATGTTCTACATAGTATGCACACATATGCCACAATTTTAGACAATTGAAATAAAGAAAATTCCGACAAAGCCAAATCTTCGGAGAGACCTTAGGTTTACCACAAGGAATAAAGTGTCAAAAGTCCCCATCAGTCCCATGTGAGCTTAGGGACTTATTCGGGACCCAAGGTCAAAATTTTAGGTTTTTTGGATTTTTCTCGAAAACGGTAAGTTTTATCGAAAAAGTACTTCAAAGCAAAGTTGTAGATCTTAAAATTCCACTATTTCCCAGATATTGCGCTTGTAAGAATCATGTTCTACATAGTATGCACACATATGCCACAATTTTAGACAATTGAAATAAAGAAAATTCCGACAAAGCCAAATCTTCGGAGAGACCTTAGGTTTACCACAAGGAATAAAGTGTCAAAAGTCCCCATCAGTCCCATGTGAGCTTAGGGACTTATTCGGGACCCAAGGTCAAAATTTTAGGTTTTTTGGATTTTTCTCGAAAACGGTAAGTTTTATCGAAAAAGTACTTCAAAGCAAAGTTGTAGATCTTAAAATTCCACTATTTCCCAGATATTGCGCTTGTAAGAATCATGTTCTACATAGTATGCACACATATGCCACAATTTTAGACAATTGAAATAAAGAAAATTCCGACAAAGCCAAATCTTCGGAGAGACCTTAGGTTTACCACAAGGAATAAAGTGTCAAAAGTCCCCATCAGTCCCATGTGAGCTTAGGGACTTATTCGGGACCCAAGGTCAAAATTTTAGGTTTTTTGGATTTTTCTCGAAAACGGTAAGTTTTATCGAAAAAGTACCTCAAAGCAAAGTTGTAGATCTTAAAATTCTCTATAAAAATGGTATCTATGTTTTTTCTCTAAGACCCACTATTTCCCAGATATTGCGCTTGTAAGAATCATGTTCTACATAGTATGCACACATATGCCACAATTTTAGACAATTGAAATAAAGAAAATTCCGACAAAGCCAAATCTTCGGAGAGACCTTAGGTTTACCACAAGGAATAAAGTGTCAAAAGTCCCCATCAGTCCCATGTGAGCTTAGGGACTTATTCGGGACCCAAGGTCAAAATTTTAGGTTTTTTGGATTTTTCTCGAAAACGGTAAGTTTTATCGAAAAAGTACCTCAGAGCAAAGTTGTAGATCTTAAAATTCTCTATAAAAATGGTATCTATGTTTTTTCTCTAAGACCCACTATTTCCCAGATATTGCGCTTGTAAGAATCATGTTCTACATAGTATGCACACATATGCCACAATTTTAGACAATTGAAATAAAGAAAATTCCGACAAAGCCAAATCTTCGGAGAGACCTTAGGTTTACCACAAGGAATAAAGTGTCAAAAGTCCCCATCAGTCCCATGTGAGCTTAGGGACTTATTCGGGACCCAAGGTCAAAATTTTAGGTTTTTTGGATTTTTCTCGAAAACGGTAAGTTTTATCGAAAAAGTACCTCAAAGCAAAGTTGTAGATCTTAAAATTCTCTATAAAAATGGTATCTATGTTTTTTCTCTAAGACCCACTATTTCCCAGATATTGCGCTTGTAAGAATCATGTTCTACATAGTATGCACACATATGCCACAATTTTAGACAATTGAAATAAAGAAAATTCCGACAAAGCCAAATCTTCGGAGAGACCTTAGGTTTACCACAAGGAATAAAGTGTCAAAAGTCCCCATCAGTCCCATGTGAGCTTAGGGACTTATTCGGGACCCAAGGTCAAAATTTTAGGTTTTTTGGATTTTTCTCGAAAACGGTAAGTTTTATCGAAAAAGTACTTCAAAGCAAAGTTGTAGATCTTAAAATTCCACTATTTCCCAGATATTGCGCTTGTAAGAATCATGTTCTACATAGTATGCACACATATGCCACAATTTTAGACAATTGAAATAAAGAAAATTCCGACAAAGCCAAATCTTCGGAGAGACCTTAGGTTTACCACAAGGAATAAAGTGTCAAAAGTCCCCATCAGTCCCATGTGAGCTTAGGGACTTATTCGGGACCCAAGGTCAAAATTTTAGGTTTTTTGGATTTTTCTCGAAAACGGTAAGTTTTATCGAAAAAGTACCTCAAAGCAAAGTTGTAGATCTTAAAATTCTCTATAAAAATGGTATCTATGTTTTTTCTCTAAGACCCACTATTTCCCAGATATTGCGCTTGTAAGAATCATGTTCTACATAGTATGCACACATATGCCACAATTTTAGACAATTGAAATTAAGAAAATTCCGACAAAGCCAAATCTTCGGAGAGACCTTAGGTTTACCACAAGGAATAAAGTGTCAAAAGTCCCCATCAGTCCCATGTGAGCTTAGGGACTTATTCGGGGCCCAAGGTCAAAATTTTAGGTTTTTTGGATTTTTCTCGAAAACGGTAAGTTTTATCAAAAAGTACCTCAGAGCAAAGTTGTAGATCTTAAAATTCTCTATAAAAATGGTATCTATGTTTTTTCTCTAAGACCCACTATTTCCCAGATATTGCGCTTGTAAGAATCATGTTCTACATAGTATGCACACATATGCCACAATTTTAGACAATTGAAATAAAGAAAATTCCGACAAAGCCAAATCTTCGGAGAGACCTTAGGTTTACCACAAGGAATAAAGTGTCAAAAGTCCCCATCAGTCCCATGTGAGCTTAGGGACTTATTCGGGACCCAAGGTCAAAATTTTAGGTTTTTTGGATTTTTCTCGAAAACGGTAAGTTTTATCGAAAAAGTACTTCAAAGCAAAGTTGTAGATCTTAAAATTCCACTATTTCCCAGATATTGCGCTTGTAAGAATCATGTTCTACATAGTATGCACACATATGCCACAATTTTAGACAATTGAAATAAAGAAAATTCCGACAAAGCCAAATCTTCGGAGAGACCTTAGGTTTACCACAAGGAATAAAGTGTCAAAAGTCCCCATCAGTCCCATGTGAGCTTAGGGACTTATTCGGGACCCAAGGTCAAAATTTTAGGTTTTTTGGATTTTTCTCGAAAACGGTAAGTTTTATCGAAAAAGTACTTCAAAGCAAAGTTGTAGATCTTAAAATTCCACTATTTCCCAGATATTGCGCTTGTAAGAATCATGTTCTACATAGTATGCACACATATGCCACAATTTTAGACAATTGAAATAAAGAAAATTCCGACAAAGCCAAATCTTCGGAGAGACCTTAGGTTTACCACAAGGAATAAAGTGTCAAAAGTCCCCATCAGTCCCATGTGAGCTTAGGGACTTATTCGGGACCCAAGGTCAAAATTTTAGGTTTTTTGGATTTTTCTCGAAAACGGTAAGTTTTATCGAAAAAGTACCTCAAAGCAAAGTTGTAGATCTTAAAATTCTCTATAAAAATGGTATCTATGTTTTTTCTCTAAGACCCACTATTTCCCAGATATTGCGCTTGTAAGAATCATGTTCTACATAGTATGCACACATATGCCACAATTTTAGACAATTGAAATTAAGAAAATTCCGACAAAGCCAAATCTTCGGAGAGACCTTAGGTTTACCACAAGGAATAAAGTGTCAAAAGTCCCCATCAGTCCCATGTGAGCTTAGGGACTTATTCGGGGCCCAAGGTCAAAATTTTAGGTTTTTTGGATTTTTCTCGAAAACGGTAAGTTTTATCAAAAAGTACCTCAGAGCAAAGTTGTAGATCTTAAAATTCTCTATAAAAATGGTATCTATGTTTTTTCTCTAAGACCCACTATTTCCCAGATATTGCGCTTGTAAGAATCATGTTCTACATAGTATGCACACATATGCCACAATTTTAGACAATTGAAATAAAGAAAATTCCGACAAAGCCAAATCTTCGGAGAGACCTTAGGTTTACCACAAGGAATAAAGTGTCAAAAGTCCCCATCAGTCCCATGTGAGCTTAGGGACTTATTATTATAATCTATGTTTTTTCTCTAAGACCCACTATTTCCCAGATATTGCGCTTGTAAGAATCATGTTCTACATAGTATGCACACATATGCCACAATTTTAGACAATTGAAATAAAGAAAATTCCGACAAAGCCAAATCTTCGGAGAGACCTTAGGTTTACCACAAGGAATAAAGTGTCAAAAGTCCCCATCAGTCCCATGTGAGCTTAGGGACTTATTCGGGACCCAAGGTCAAAATTTTAGGTTTTTTGGATTTTTCTCGAAAACGGTAAGTTTTATCGAAAAAGTACCTCAAAGCAAAGTTGTAGATCTTAAAATTCTCTATAAAAATGGTATCTATGTTTTTTCTCTAAGACCCACTATTTCCCAGATATTGCGCTTGTAAGAATCATGTTCTACATAGTATGCACACATATGCCACAATTTTAGACAATTGAAATAAAGAAAATTCCGACAAAGCCAAATCTTCGGAGAGACCTTAGGTTTACCACAAGGAATAAAGTGTCAAAAGTCCCCATCAGTCCCATGTGAGCTTAGGGACTTATTCGGGACCCAAGGTCAAAATTTTAGGTTTTTTGGATTTTTCTCGAAAACGGTAAGTTTTATCGAAAAAGTACTTCAAAGCAAAGTTGTAGATCTTAAAATTCCACTATTTCCCAGATATTGCGCTTGTAAGAATCATGTTCTACATAGTATGCACACATATGCCACAATTTTAGACAATTGAAATAAAGAAAATTCCGACAAAGCCAAATCTTCGGAGAGACCTTAGGTTTACCACAAGGAATAAAGTGTCAAAAG
Source organism: Phosphuga atrata (assembly GCA_944588485.1). Classification (NCBI taxonomy): domain Eukaryota; kingdom Metazoa; phylum Arthropoda; class Insecta; order Coleoptera; family Silphidae; genus Phosphuga; species Phosphuga atrata. The sequence continues at coordinate 22,219,539 of OX155902.1, read as the reverse complement.
TCCCCATCAGTCCCATGTGAGCTTAGGGACTTATTCGGGACCCAAGGTCAAAATTTTAGGTTTTTTGGATTTTTCTCGAAAACGGTAAGTTTTATCGAAAAAGTACCTCAAAGCAAAGTTGTAGATCTTAAAATTCTCTATAAAAATGGTATCTATGTTTTTTCTCTAAGACCCACTATTTCCCAGATATTGCGCTTGTAAGAATCATGTTCTACATAGTATGCACACATATGCCACAATTTTAGACAATTGAAATTAAGAAAATTCCGACAAAGCCAAATCTTCGGAGAGACCTTAGGTTTACCACAAGGAATAAAGTGTCAAAAGTCCCCATCAGTCCCATGTGAGCTTAGGGACTTATTCGGGGCCCAAGGTCAAAATTTTAGGTTTTTTGGATTTTTCTCGAAAACGGTAAGTTTTATCAAAAAGTACCTCAGAGCAAAGTTGTAGATCTTAAAATTCTCTATAAAAATGGTATCTATGTTTTTTCTCTAAGACCCACTATTTCCCAGATATTGCGCTTGTAAGAATCATGTTCTACATAGTATGCACACATATGCCACAATTTTAGACAATTGAAATAAAGAAAATTCCGACAAAGCCAAATCTTCGGAGAGACCTTAGGTTTACCACAAGGAATAAAGTGTCAAAAGTCCCCATCAGTCCCATGTGAGCTTAGGGACTTATTCGGGACCCAAGGTCAAAATTTTAGGTTTTTTGGATTTTTCTCGAAAACGGTAAGTTTTATCGAAAAAGTACTTCAAAGCAAAGTTGTAGATCTTAAAATTCCACTATTTCCCAGATATTGCGCTTGTAAGAATCATGTTCTACATAGTATGCACACATATGCCACAATTTTAGACAATTGAAATAAAGAAAATTCCGACAAAGCCAAATCTTCGGAGAGACCTTAGGTTTACCACAAGGAATAAAGTGTCAAAAGTCCCCATCAGTCCCATGTGAGCTTAGGGACTTATTCGGGACCCAAGGTCAAAATTTTAGGTTTTTTGGATTTTTCTCGAAAACGGTAAGTTTTATCGAAAAAGTACTTCAAAGCAAAGTTGTAGATCTTAAAATTCCACTATTTCCCAGATATTGCGCTTGTAAGAATCATGTTCTACATAGTATGCACACATATGCCACAATTTTAGACAATTGAAATAAAGAAAATTCCGACAAAGCCAAATCTTCGGAGAGACCTTAGGTTTACCACAAGGAATAAAGTGTCAAAAGTCCCCATCAGTCCCATGTGAGCTTAGGGACTTATTCGGGACCCAAGGTCAAAATTTTAGGTTTTTTGGATTTTTCTCGAAAACGGTAAGTTTTATCGAAAAAGTACCTCAAAGCAAAGTTGTAGATCTTAAAATTCTCTATAAAAATGGTATCTATGTTTTTTCTCTAAGACCCACTATTTCCCAGATATTGCGCTTGTAAGAATCATGTTCTACATAGTATGCACACATATGCCACAATTTTAGACAATTGAAATTAAGAAAATTCCGACAAAGCCAAATCTTCGGAGAGACCTTAGGTTTACCACAAGGAATAAAGTGTCAAAAGTCCCCATCAGTCCCATGTGAGCTTAGGGACTTATTCGGGGCCCAAGGTCAAAATTTTAGGTTTTTTGGATTTTTCTCGAAAACGGTAAGTTTTATCAAAAAGTACCTCAGAGCAAAGTTGTAGATCTTAAAATTCTCTATAAAAATGGTATCTATGTTTTTTCTCTAAGACCCACTATTTCCCAGATATTGCGCTTGTAAGAATCATGTTCTACATAGTATGCACACATATGCCACAATTTTAGACAATTGAAATAAAGAAAATTCCGACAAAGCCAAATCTTCGGAGAGACCTTAGGTTTACCACAAGGAATAAAGTGTCAAAAGTCCCCATCAGTCCCATGTGAGCTTAGGGACTTATTCGGGACCCAAGGTCAAAATTTTAGGTTTTTTGGATTTTTCTCGAAAACGGTAAGTTTTATCGAAAAAGTACTTCAAAGCAAAGTTGTAGATCTTAAAATTCCACTATTTCCCAGATATTGCGCTTGTAAGAATCATGTTCTACATAGTATGCACACATATGCCACAATTTTAGACAATTGAAATAAAGAAAATTCCGACAAAGCCAAATCTTCGGAGAGACCTTAGGTTTACCACAAGGAATAAAGTGTCAAAAGTCCCCATCAGTCCCATGTGAGCTTAGGGACTTATTCGGGACCCAAGGTCAAAATTTTAGGTTTTTTGGATTTTTCTCGAAAACGGTAAGTTTTATCGAAAAAGTACTTCAAAGCAAAGTTGTAGATCTTAAAATTCCACTATTTCCCAGATATTGCGCTTGTAAGAATCATGTTCTACATAGTATGCACACATATGCCACAATTTTAGACAATTGAAATAAAGAAAATTCCGACAAAGCCAAATCTTCGGAGAGACCTTAGGTTTACCACAAGGAATAAAGTGTCAAAAGTCCCCATCAGTCCCATGTGAGCTTAGGGACTTATTCGGGACCCAAGGTCAAAATTTTAGGTTTTTTGGATTTTTCTCGAAAACGGTAAGTTTTATCGAAAAAGTACCTCAAAGCAAAGTTGTAGATCTTAAAATTCTCTATAAAAATGGTATCTATGTTTTTTCTCTAAGACCCACTATTTCCCAGATATTGCGCTTGTAAGAATCATGTTCTACATAGTATGCACACATATGCCACAATTTTAGACAATTGAAATAAAGAAAATTCCGACAAAGCCAAATCTTCGGAGAGACCTTAGGTTTACCACAAGGAATAAAGTGTCAAAAGTCCCCATCAGTCCCATGTGAGCTTAGGGACTTATTCGGGGCCCAAGGTCAAAATTTTAGGTTTTTTGGATTTTTCTCGAAAACGGTAAGTTTTATCAAAAAGTACCTCAGAGCAAAGTTGTAGATCTTAAAATTCTCTATAAAAATGGTATCTATGTTTTTTCTCTAAGACCCACTATTTCCCAGATATTGCGCTTGTAAGAATCATGTTCTACATAGTATGCACACATATGCCACAATTTTAGACAATTGAAATAAAGAAAATTCCGACAAAGCCAAATCTTCGGAGAGACCTTAGGTTTACCACAAGGAATAAAGTGTCAAAAGTCCCCATCAGTCCCATGTGAGCTTAGGGACTTATTCGGGACCCAAGGTCAAAATTTTAGGTTTTTTGGATTTTTCTCGAAAACGGTAAGTTTTATCGAAAAAGTACCTCAGAGCAAAGTTGTAGATCTTAAAATTCTCTATAAAAATGGTATCTATGTTTTTTCTCTAAGACCCACTATTTCCCAGATATTGCGCTTGTAAGAATCATGTTCTACATAGTATGCACACATATGCCACAATTTTAGACAATTGAAATAAAGAAAATTCCGACAAAGCCAAATCTTCGGAGAGACCTTAGGTTTACCACAAGGAATAAAGTGTCAAAAGTCCCCATCAGTCCCATGTGAGCTTAGGGACTTATTCGGGACCCAAGGTCAAAATTTTAGGTTTTTTGGATTTTTCTCGAAAACGGTAAGTTTTATCGAAAAAGTACCTCAAAGCAAAGTTGTAGATCTTAAAATTCTCTATAAAAATGGTATCTATGTTTTTTCTCTAAGACCCACTATTTCCCAGATATTGCGCTTGTAAGAATCATGTTCTACATAGTATGCACACATATGCCACAATTTTAGACAATTGAAATAAAGAAAATTCCGACAAAGCCAAATCTTCGGAGAGACCTTAGGTTTACCACAAGGAATAAAGTGTCAAAAGTCCCCATCAGTCCCATGTGAGCTTAGGGACTTATTCGGGACCCAAGGTCAAAATTTTAGGTTTTTTGGATTTTTCTCGAAAACGGTAAGTTTTATCGAAAAAGTACTTCAAAGCAAAGTTGTAGATCTTAAAATTCCACTATTTCCCAGATATTGCGCTTGTAAGAATCATGTTCTACATAGTATGCACACATATGCCACAATTTTAGACAATTGAAATAAAGAAAATTCCGACAAAGCCAAATCTTCGGAGAGACCTTAGGTTTACCACAAGGAATAAAGTGTCAAAAGTCCCCATCAGTCCCATGTGAGCTTAGGGACTTATTCGGGACCCAAGGTCAAAATTTTAGGTTTTTTGGATTTTTCTCGAAAACGGTAAGTTTTATCGAAAAAGTACCTCAAAGCAAAGTTGTAGATCTTAAAATTCTCTATAAAAATGGTATCTATGTTTTTTCTCTAAGACCCACTATTTCCCAGATATTGCGCTTGTAAGAATCATGTTCTACATAGTATGCACACATATGCCACAATTTTAGACAATTGAAATTAAGAAAATTCCGACAAAGCCAAATCTTCGGAGAGACCTTAGGTTTACCACAAGGAATAAAGTGTCAAAAGTCCCCATCAGTCCCATGTGAGCTTAGGGACTTATTCGGGGCCCAAGGTCAAAATTTTAGGTTTTTTGGATTTTTCTCGAAAACGGTAAGTTTTATCAAAAAGTACCTCAGAGCAAAGTTGTAGATCTTAAAATTCTCTATAAAAATGGTATCTATGTTTTTTCTCTAAGACCCACTATTTCCCAGATATTGCGCTTGTAAGAATCATGTTCTACATAGTATGCACACATATGCCACAATTTTAGACAATTGAAATAAAGAAAATTCCGACAAAGCCAAATCTTCGGAGAGACCGTAGGTTTACCACAAGGAATAAAGTGTCAAAAGTCCCCATCAGTCCCATGTGAGCTTAGGGACTTATTCGGGACCCAAGGTCAAAATTTTAGGTTTTTTGGATTTTTCTCGAAAACGGTAAGTTTTATCGAAAAAGTACCTCAGAGCAAAGTTGTAGATCTTAAAATTCTCTATAAAAATGGTATCTATGTTTTTTCTCTAAGACCCACTATTTCCCAGATATTGCGCTTGTAAGAATCATGTTCTACATAGTATGCACACATATGCCACAATTTTAGACAATTGAAATAAAGAAAATTCCGACAAAGCCAAATCTTCGGAGAGACCTTAGGTTTACCACAAGGAATAAAGTGTCAAAAGTCCCCATCAGTCCCATGTGAGCTTAGGGACTTATTCGGGACCCAAGGTCAAAATTTTAGGTTTTTTGGATTTTTCTCGAAAACGGTAAGTTTTATCGAAAAAGTACCTCAAAGCAAAGTTGTAGATCTTAGAATTCTCTATAAAAATGGTATCTATGTTTTTTCTCTAAGACCCACTATTTCCCAGATATTGCGCTTGTAAGAATCATGTTCTACATAGTATGCACACATATGCCACAATTTTAGACAATTGAAATAAAGAAAATTCCGACAAAGCCAAATCTTCGGAGAGACCTTAGGTTTACCACAAGGAATAAAGTGTCAAAAGTCCCCATCAGTCCCATGTGAGCTTAGGGACTTATTCGGGACCCAAGGTCAAAATTTTAGGTTTTTTGGATTTTTCTCGAAAACGGTAAGTTTTATCGAAAAAGTACCTCAAAGCAAAGTTGTAGATCTTAAAATTCTCTATAAAAATGGTATCTATGTTTTTTCTCTAAGACCCACTATTTCCCAGATATTGCGCTTGTAAGAATCATGTTCTACATAGTATGCACACATATGCCACAATTTTAGACAATTGAAATTAAGAAAATTCCGACAAAGCCAAATCTTCGGAGAGACCTTAGGTTTACCACAAGGAATAAAGTGTCAAAAGTCCCCATCAGTCCCATGTGAGCTTAGGGACTTATTCGGGGCCCAAGGTCAAAATTTTAGGTTTTTTGGATTTTTCTCGAAAACGGTAAGTTTTATCAAAAAGTACCTCAGAGCAAAGTTGTAGATCTTAAAATTCTCTATAAAAATGGTATCTATGTTTTTTCTCTAAGACCCACTATTTCCCAGATATTGCGCTTGTAAGAATCATGTTCTACATAGTATGCACACATATGCCACAATTTTAGACAATTGAAATAAAGAAAATTCCGACAAAGCCAAATCTTCGGAGAGACCTTAGGTTTACCACAAGGAATAAAGTGTCAAAAGTCCCCATCAGTCCCATGTGAGCTTAGGGACTTATTCGGGACCCAAGGTCAAAATTTTAGGTTTTTTGGATTTTTCTCGAAAACGGTAAGTTTTATCGAAAAAGTACCTCAGAGCAAAGTTGTAGATCTTAAAATTCTCTATAAAAATGGTATCTATGTTTTTTCTCTAAGACCCACTATTTCCCAGATATTGCGCTTGTAAGAATCATGTTCTACATAGTATGCACACATATGCCACAATTTTAGACAATTGAAATAAAGAAAATTCCGACAAAGCCAAATCTTCGGAGAGACCTTAGGTTTACCACAAGGAATAAAGTGTCAAAAGTCCCCATCAGTCCCATGTGAGCTTAGGGACTTATTCGGGACCCAAGGTCAAAATTTTAGGTTTTTTGGATTTTTCTCGAAAACGGTAAGTTTTATCGAAAAAGTACCTCAAAGCAAAGTTGTAGATCTTAAAATTCTCTATAAAAATGGTATCTATGTTTTTTCTCTAAGACCCACTATTTCCCAGATATTGCGCTTGTAAGAATCATGTTCTACATAGTATGCACACATATGCCACAATTTTAGACAATTGAAATAAAGAAAATTCCGACAAAGCCAAATCTTCGGAGAGACCTTAGGTTTACCACAAGGAATAAAGTGTCAAAAGTCCCCATCAGTCCCATGTGAGCTTAGGGACTTATTCGGGACCCAAGGTCAAAATTTTAGGTTTTTTGGATTTTTCTCGAAAACGGTAAGTTTTATCGAAAAAGTACCTCTGAGCAATGTTGTAGACCTTAAAATTCTCTATAAAAATGGTCCCGTTGATTTTTTCTCTAAGACCCACTATTTTCCAGATATTGCGCTTGTAAGAATCATGTTCTACATAGTATGCACACATATGCCGCGTATTAGTCCGGTAATTTTAGACAATTGAAAAAAAGAAAATTCAGACAAAGCCAAATCTTCGGAGAGACCTTAGGTTTACCACAAGGAATAAAGTGTCAAAAGTCCCCATCAGTCCCATGTGAGCTTAGGGACTTATTCGGGACCCAAGGTCAAAATTTTAGGTTTTTTGGATTTTTCTCGAAAACGGTAAGTTTTATCGAAAAAGTACCTCAGAGCAAAGTTGTAGATCTTAAAATTCTCTATAAAAATGGTATCTATGTTTTTTCTCTAAGACCCACTATTTCCCAGATATTGCGCTTGTAAGAATCATGTTCTACATAGTATGCACACATATGCCACAATTTTAGACAATTGAAATAAAGAAAATTCCGACAAAGCCAAATCTTCGGAGAGACCTTAGGTTTACCACAAGGAATAAAGTGTCAAAAGTCCCCATCAGTCCCATGTGAGCTTAGGGACTTATTCGGGGCCCAAGGTCAAAATTTTAGGTTTTTTGGATTTTTCTCGAAAACGGTAAGTTTTATCAAAAAGTACCTCAGAGCAAAGTTGTAGATCTTAAAATTCTCTATAAAAATGGTATCTATGTTTTTTCTCTAAGACCCACTATTTCCCAGATATTGCGCTTGTAAGAATCATGTTCTACATAGTATGCACACATATGCCACAATTTTAGACAATTGAAATAAAGAAAATTCCGACAAAGCCAAATCTTCGGAGAGACCTTAGGTTTACCACAAGGAATAAAGTGTCAAAAGTCCCCATCAGTCCCATGTGAGCTTAGGGACTTATTCGGGACCCAAGGTCAAAATTTTAGGTTTTTTGGATTTTTCTCGAAAACGGTAAGTTTTATCGAAAAAGTACCTCAAAGCAAAGTTGTAGATCTTAGAATTCTCTATAAAAATGGTATCTATGTTTTTTCTCTAAGACCCACTATTTCCCAGATATTGCGCTTGTAAGAATCATGTTCTACATAGTATGCACACATATGCCACAATTTTAGACAATTGAAATAAAGAAAATTCCGACAAAGCCAAATCTTCGGAGAGACCTTAGGTTTACCACAAGGAATAAAGTGTCAAAAGTCCCCATCAGTCCCATGTGAGCTTAGGGACTTATTCGGGACCCAAGGTCAAAATTTTAGGTTTTTTGGATTTTTCTCGAAAACGGTAAGTTTTATCGAAAAAGTACCTCAAAGCAAAGTTGTAGATCTTAAAATTCTCTATAAAAATGGTATCTATGTTTTTTCTCTAAGACCCACTATTTCCCAGATATTGCGCTTGTAAGAATCATGTTCTACATAGTATGCACACATATGCCACAATTTTAGACAATTGAAATTAAGAAAATTCCGACAAAGCCAAATCTTCGGAGAGACCTTAGGTTTACCACAAGGAATAAAGTGTCAAAAGTCCCCATCAGTCCCATGTGAGCTTAGGGACTTATTCGGGGCCCAAGGTCAAAATTTTAGGTTTTTTGGATTTTTCTCGAAAACGGTAAGTTTTATCAAAAAGTACCTCAGAGCAAAGTTGTAGATCTTAAAATTCTCTATAAAAATGGTATCTATGTTTTTTCTCTAAGACCCACTATTTCCCAGATATTGCGCTTGTAAGAATCATGTTCTACATAGTATGCACACATATGCCACAATTTTAGACAATTGAAATAAAGAAAATTCCGACAAAGCCAAATCTTCGGAGAGACCTTAGGTTTACCACAAGGAATAAAGTGTCAAAAGTCCCCATCAGTCCCATGTGAGCTTAGGGACTTATTCGGGACCCAAGGTCAAAATTTTAGGTTTTTTGGATTTTTCTCGAAAACGGTAAGTTTTATCGAAAAAGTACCTCAGAGCAAAGTTGTAGATCTTAAAATTCTCTATAAAAATGGTATCTATGTTTTTTCTCTAAGACCCACTATTTCCCAGATATTGCGCTTGTAAGAATCATGTTCTACATAGTATGCACACATATGCCACAATTTTAGACAATTGAAATAAAGAAAATTCCGACAAAGCCAAATCTTCGGAGAGACCTTAGGTTTACCACAAGGAATAAAGTGTCAAAAGTCCCCATCAGTCCCATGTGAGCTTAGGGACTTATTCGGGACCCAAGGTCAAAATTTTAGGTTTTTTGGATTTTTCTCGAAAACGGTAAGTTTTATCGAAAAAGTACCTCAAAGCAAAGTTGTAGATCTTAAAATTCTCTATAAAAATGGTATCTATGTTTTTTCTCTAAGACCCACTATTTCCCAGATATTGCGCTTGTAAGAATCATGTTCTACATAGTATGCACACATATGCCACAATTTTAGACAATTGAAATAAAGAAAATTCCGACAAAGCCAAATCTTCGGAGAGACCTTAGGTTTACCACAAGGAATAAAGTGTCAAAAGTCCCCATCAGTCCCATGTGAGCTTAGGGACTTATTCGGGACCCAAGGTCAAAATTTTAGGTTTTTTGGATTTTTCTCGAAAACGGTAAGTTTTATCGAAAAAGTACCTCTGAGCAATGTTGTAGACCTTAAAATTCTCTATAAAAATGGTCCCGTTGATTTTTTCTCTAAGACCCACTATTTTCCAGATATTGCGCTTGTAAGAATCATGTTCTACATAGTATGCACACATATGCCGCGTATTAGTCCGGTAATTTTAGACAATTGAAAAAAAGAAAATTCAGACAAAGCCAAATCTTCGGAGAGACCTTAGGTTTACCACAAGGAATAAAGTGTCAAAAGTCCCCATCAGTCCCATGTGAGCTTAGGGACTTATTCGGGACCCAAGGTCAAAATTTTAGGTTTTTTGGATTTTTCTCGAAAACGGTAAGTTTTATCGAAAAAGTACCTCAGAGCAAAGTTGTAGATCTTAAAATTCTCTATAAAAATGGTATCTATGTTTTTTCTCTAAGACCCACTATTTCCCAGATATTGCGCTTGTAAGAATCATGTTCTACATAGTATGCACACATATGCCACAATTTTAGACAATTGAAATAAAGAAAATTCCGACAAAGCCAAATCTTCGGAGAGACCTTAGGTTTACCACAAGGAATAAAGTGTCAAAAGTCCCCATCAGTCCCATGTGAGCTTAGGGACTTATTCGGGGCCCAAGGTCAAAATTTTAGGTTTTTTGGATTTTTCTCGAAAACGGTAAGTTTTATCAAAAAGTACCTCAGAGCAAAGTTGTAGATCTTAAAATTCTCTATAAAAATGGTATCTATGTTTTTTCTCTAAGACCCACTATTTCCCAGATATTGCGCTTGTAAGAATCATGTTCTACATAGTATGCACACATATGCCACAATTTTAGACAATTGAAATAAAGAAAATTCCGACAAAGCCAAATCTTCGGAGAGACCTTAGGTTTACCACAAGGAATAAAGTGTCAAAAGTCCCCATCAGTCCCATGTGAGCTTAGGGACTTATTCGGGGCCCAAGGTCAAAATTTTAGGTTTTTTGGATTTTTCTCGAAAACGGTAAGTTTTATCGAAAAAGTACCTCTGAGCAATGTTGTAGACCTTAAAATTCTCTATAAAAATGGTCCCGTTGATTTTTTCTCTAAGACCCACTATTTTCCAGATATTGCGCTTGTAAGAATCATGTTCTACATAGTATGCACACATATGCCGCGTATTAGTCCGGTAATTTTAGACAATTGAAATAAAGAAAATTCCGACAAAGCCAAATCTTCGGAGAGACCTTAGGTTTACCACAAGGAATAAAGTGTCAAAAGTCCCCATCAGTCCCATGTGAGCTTAGGGACTTATTCGGCGCCCAAGGTCAAAATTTTGGGTTTTTTAGATTTTTCTCGAAAACGGTAAGTTTTATCGAAAAAGTACCTCAAAGCAATGTTGTTGATCTTAAAATTCTCTATAAAAATGGTCCCTATGATTTTTTCTCTAAGACCCATTATTTCCCAGATATTGCGCTTGTAAGTATCATGTTCTACATAGTATGCACATACATGCCACGTATTAGTCCGGTAATTTTAGACAATTGAAATAAAGAAAATTCCGACAGAGCCAAAACTTCGGGGAGGCCTTAGGTTTACCACAAGGAATAAAGTGTCAAAAGTCCCCATCAGTTACATGTGAGCTTAGGGACTTATTCGGGGCCCAAGGTCAAAATTTTAGGTTTTTTGGATTTTTCTCGAAAACGGTAAGTTTTATCGAAAAAGTACCTCAGAGCAAAGTTGTAGATCTTAAAATTCTCTATAAAAATGGTCTCTATGATTTTTTCTCTAAGACCCACTATTTCCCAGATATTGCGCTTGTAAGAATCATGTTCTACATAGTATGCACACATATGCCACAATTTTAGACAATTGAAATAAAGAAAATTCCGACAAAGCCAAATCTTCGGAGAGACCTTAGGTTTACCACAAGGAATAAAGTGTCAAAAGTCCCCATCAGTCCCATGTGAGCTTAGGGACTTATTCGGGACCCAAGGTCAAAATTTTAGGTTTTTTGGATTTTTCTCGAAAACGGTAAGTTTTATCGAAAAAGTACCTCAAAGCAATGTTGTTGATCTTAAAATTCTCTATAAAAATGGTCCCTATGATTTTTTCTCTAAGACCCACTATTCCCCAGATATTGCGCTTGTAAAAATCATGTTCTACATAGTATGCACACATATGCCACAATTTTAGACAATTGAAATAAAGAAAATTCCGACAAAGCCAAATCTTCGGAGAGACCTTAGGTTTACCACAAGGAATAAAGTGTCAAAAGTCCCCATCAGTCCCATGTGAGCTTAGGGACTTATTCGGGACCCAAGGTCAAAATTTTAGGTTTTTTGGATTTTTCTCGAAAACGGTAAGTTTTATCGAAAAAGTACCTCAGAGCAAAGTTGTAGATCTTAAAATTCTCTATAAAAATGGTATCTATGTTTTTTCTCTAAGACCCACTATTTCCCAGATATTGCGCTTGTAAGAATCATGTTCTACATAGTATGCACACATATGCCACAATTTTAGACAATTGAAATAAAGAAAATTCCGACAAAGCCAAATCTTCGGAGAGACCTTAGGTTTACCACAAGGAATAAAGTGTCAAAAGTCCCCATCAGTCCCATGTGAGCTTAGGGACTTATTCGGGACCCAAGGTCAAAATTTTAGGTTTTTTGGATTTTTCTCGAAAACGGTAAGTTTTATCGAAAAAGTACCTCAAAGCAAAGTTGTAGATCTTAAAATTCTCTATAAAAATGGTATCTATGTTTTTTCTCTAAGACCCACTATTTCCCAGATATTGCGCTTGTAAGAATCATGTTCTACATAGTATGCACACATATGCCACAATTTTAGACAATTGAAATAAAGAAAATTCCGACAAAGCCAAATCTTCGGAGAGACCTTAGGTTTACCACAAGGAATAAAGTGTCAAAAGTCCCCATCAGTCCCATGTGAGCTTAGGGACTTATTCGGGACCCAAGGTCAAAATTTTAGGTTTTTTGGATTTTTCTCGAAAACGGTAAGTTTTATCGAAAAAGTACTTCAAAGCAAAGTTGTAGATCTTAAAATTCCACTATTTCCCAGATATTGCGCTTGTAAGAATCATGTTCTACATAGTATGCACACATATGCCACAATTTTAGACAATTGAAATAAAGAAAATTCCGACAAAGCCAAATCTTCGGAGAGACCTTAGGTTTACCACAAGGAATAAAGTGTCAAAAGTCCCCATCAGTCCCATGTGAGCTTAGGGACTTATTCGGGACCCAAGGTCAAAATTTTAGGTTTTTTGGATTTTTCTCGAAAACGGTAAGTTTTATCGAAAAAGTACTTCAAAGCAAAGTTGTAGATCTTAAAATTCCACTATTTCCCAGATATTGCGCTTGTAAGAATCATGTTCTACATAGTATGCACACATATGCCACAATTTTAGACAATTGAAATAAAGAAAATTCCGACAAAGCCAAATCTTCGGAGAGACCTTAGGTTTACCACAAGGAATAAAGTGTCAAAAGTCCCCATCAGTCCCATGTGAGCTTAGGGACTTATTCGGGACCCAAGGTCAAAATTTTAGGTTTTTTGGATTTTTCTCGAAAACGGTAAGTTTTATCGAAAAAGTACCTCAAAGCAAAGTTGTAGATCTTAAAATTCTCTATAAAAATGGTATCTATGTTTTTTCTCTAAGACCCACTATTTCCCAGATATTGCGCTTGTAAGAATCATGTTCTACATAGTATGCACACATATGCCACAATTTTAGACAATTGAAATAAAGAACATTCCGACAAAGCCAAATCTTCGGAGAGACCTTAGGTTTACCACAAGGAATAAAGTGTCAAAAGTCCCCATCAGTCCCATGTGAGCTTAGGGACTTATTCGGGGCCCAAGGTCAAAATTTTAGGTTTTTTGGATTTTTCTCGAAAACGGTAAGTTTTATCAAAAAGTACCTCAGAGCAAAGTTGTAGATCTTAAAATTCTCTATAAAAATGGTATCTATGTTTTTTCTCTAAGACCCACTATTTCCCAGATATTGCGCTTGTAAGAATCATGTTCTACATAGTATGCACACATATGCCACAATTTTAGACAATTGAAATAAAGAAAATTCCGACAAAGCCAAATCTTCGGAGAGACCTTAGGTTTACCACAAGGAATAAAGTGTCAAAAGTCCCCATCAGTCCCATGTGAGCTTAGGGACTTATTCGGGACCCAAGGTCAAAATTTTAGGTTTTTTGGATTTTTCTCGAAAACGGTAAGTTTTATCGAAAAAGTACCTCTGAGCAATGTTGTAGACCTTAAAATTCTCTATAAAAATGGTCCCGTTGATTTTTTCTCTAAGACCCACTATTTTCCAGATATTGCGCTTGTAAGAATCATGTTCTACATAGTATGCACACATATGCCGCGTATTAGTCCGGTAATTTTAGACAATTGAAATAAAGAAAATTCCGACAAAGCCAAATCTTCGGAGAGACCTTAGGTTTACCACAAGGAATAAAGTGTCAAAAGTCCCCATCAGTCCCATGTGAGCTTAGGGACTTATTCGGCGCCCAAGGTCAAAATTTTGGGTTTTTTAGATTTTTCTCGAAAACGGTAAGTTTTATCGAAAAAGTACCTCAAAGCAATGTTGTTGATCTTAAAATTCTCTATAAAAATGGTCCCTATGATTTTTTCTCTAAGACCCATTATTTCCCAGATATTGCGCTTGTAAGTATCATGTTCTACATAGTATGCACATACATGCCACGTATTAGTCCGGTAATTTTAGACAATTGAAATAAAGAAAATTCCGACAGAGCCAAAACTTCGGGGAGGCCTTAGGTTTACCACAAGGAATAAAGTGTCAAAAGTCCCCATCAGTTACATGTGAGCTTAGGGACTTATTCGGGGCCCAAGGTCAAAATTTTAGGTTTTTTGGATTTTTCTCGAAAACGGTAAGTTTTATCGAAAAAGTACCTCAGAGCAAAGTTGTAGATCTTAAAATTCTCTATAAAAATGGTCTCTATGATTTTTTCTCTAAGACCCACTATTTCCCAGATATTGCGCTTGTAAGAATCATGTTCTACATAGTATGCACACATATGCCACAATTTTAGACAATTGAAATAAAGAAAATTCCGACAAAGCCAAATCTTCGGAGAGACCTTAGGTTTACCACAAGGAATAAAGTGTCAAAAGTCCCCATCAGTCCCATGTGAGCTTAGGGACTTATTCGGGACCCAAGGTCAAAATTTTAGGTTTTTTGGATTTTTCTCGAAAACGGTAAGTTTTATCGAAAAAGTACCTCAAAGCAATGTTGTTGATCTTAAAATTCTCTATAAAAATGGTCCCTATGATTTTTTCTCTAAGACCCACTATTTCCCAGATATTGCGCTTGTAAAAATCATGTTCTACATAGTATGCACACATATGCCACAATTTTAGACAATTGAAATAAAGAAAATTCCGACAAAGCCAAATCTTCGGAGAGACCTTAGGTTTACCACAAGGAATAAAGTGTCAAAAGTCCCCATCAGTCCCATGTGAGCTTAGGGACTTATTCGGGACCCAAGGTCAAAATTTTAGGTTTTTTGGATTTTTCTCGAAAACGGTAAGTTTTATCGAAAAAGTACCTCAGAGCAAAGTTGTAGATCTTAAAATTCTCTATAAAAATGGTATCTATGTTTTTTCTCTAAGACCCACTATTTCCCAGATATTGCGCTTGTAAGAATCATGTTCTACATAGTATGCACACATATGCCACAATTTTAGACAATTGAAATAAAGAAAATTCCGACAAAGCCAAATCTTCGGAGAGACCTTAGGTTTACCACAAGGAATAAAGTGTCAAAAGTCCCCATCAGTCCCATGTGAGCTTAGGGACTTATTCGGGACCCAAGGTCAAAATTTTAGGTTTTTTGGATTTTTCTCGAAAACGGTAAGTTTTATCGAAAAAGTACCTCAAAGCAAAGTTGTAGATCTTAAAATTCTCTATAAAAATGGTATCTATGTTTTTTCTCTAAGACCCACTATTTCCCAGATATTGCGCTTGTAAGAATCATGTTCTACATAGTATGCACACATATGCCACAATTTTAGACAATTGAAATAAAGAAAATTCCGACAAAGCCAAATCTTCGGAGAGACCTTAGGTTTACCACAAGGAATAAAGTGTCAAAAGTCCCCATCAGTCCCATGTGAGCTTAGGGACTTATTCGGGACCCAAGGTCAAAATTTTAGGTTTTTTGGATTTTTCTCGAAAACGGTAAGTTTTATCGAAAAAGTACTTCAAAGCAAAGTTGTAGATCTTAAAATTCCACTATTTCCCAGATATTGCGCTTGTAAGAATCATGTTCTACATAGTATGCACACATATGCCACAATTTTAGACAATTGAAATAAAGAAAATTCCGACAAAGCCAAATCTTCGGAGAGACCTTAGGTTTACCACAAGGAATAAAGTGTCAAAAGTCCCCATCAGTCCCATGTGAGCTTAGGGACTTATTCGGGACCCAAGGTCAAAATTTTAGGTTTTTTGGATTTTTCTCGAAAACGGTAAGTTTTATCGAAAAAGTACTTCAAAGCAAAGTTGTAGATCTTAAAATTCCACTATTTCCCAGATATTGCGCTTGTAAGAATCATGTTCTACATAGTATGCACACATATGCCACAATTTTAGACAATTGAAATAAAGAAAATTCCGACAAAGCCAAATCTTCGGAGAGACCTTAGGTTTACCACAAGGAATAAAGTGTCAAAAGTCCCCATCAGTCCCATGTGAGCTTAGGGACTTATTCGGGACCCAAGGTCAAAATTTTAGGTTTTTTGGATTTTTCTCGAAAACGGTAAGTTTTATCGAAAAAGTACCTCAAAGCAAAGTTGTAGATCTTAAAATTCTCTATAAAAATGGTATCTATGTTTTTTCTCTAAGACCCACTATTTCCCAGATATTGCGCTTGTAAGAATCATGTTCTACATAGTATGCACACATATGCCACAATTTTAGACAATTGAAATTAAGAAAATTCCGACAAAGCCAAATCTTCGGAGAGACCTTAGGTTTACCACAAGGAATAAAGTGTCAAAAGTCCCCATCAGTCCCATGTGAGCTTAGGGACTTATTCGGGGCCCAAGGTCAAAATTTTAGGTTTTTTGGATTTTTCTCGAAAACGGTAAGTTTTATCAAAAAGTACCTCAGAGCAAAGTTGTAGATCTTAAAATTCTCTATAAAAATGGTATCTATGTTTTTTCTCTAAGACCCACTATTTCCCAGATATTGCGCTTGTAAGAATCATGTTCTACATAGTATGCACACATATGCCACAATTTTAGACAATTGAAATAAAGAAAATTCCGACAAAGCCAAATCTTCGGAGAGACCTTAGGTTTACCACAAGGAATAAAGTGTCAAAAGTCCCCATCAGTCCCATGTGAGCTTAGGGACTTATTCGGGACCCAAGGTCAAAATTTTAGGTTTTTTGGATTTTTCTCGAAAACGGTAAATTTTATCGAAAAAGTACCTCAGAGCAAAGTTGTAGATCTTAAAATTCTCTATAAAAATGGTATCTATGTTTTTTCTCTAAGACCCACTATTTCCCAGATATTGCGCTTGTAAGAATCATGTTCTACATAGTATGCACACATATGCCACAATTTTAGACAATTGAAATAAAGAAAATTCCGACAAAGCCAAATCTTCGGAGAGACCTTAGGTTTACCACAAGGAATAAAGTGTCAAAAGTCCCCATCAGTCCCATGTGAGCTTAGGGACTTATTCGGGACCCAAGGTCAAAATTTTAGGTTTTTTGGATTTTTCTCGAAAACGGTAAGTTTTATCGAAAAAGTAC
Organism: Phosphuga atrata; assembly: GCA_944588485.1. Classification (NCBI taxonomy): domain Eukaryota; kingdom Metazoa; phylum Arthropoda; class Insecta; order Coleoptera; family Silphidae; genus Phosphuga; species Phosphuga atrata. The sequence continues at coordinate 22,202,357 of OX155902.1, read as the reverse complement.
CTCTGAGCAATGTTGTAGACCTTAAAATTCTCTATAAAAATGGTCCCGTTGATTTTTTCTCTAAGACCCACTATTTTCCAGATATTGCGCTTGTAAGAATCATGTTCTACATAGTATGCACACATATGCCGCGTATTAGTCCGGTAATTTTAGACAATTGAAAAAAAGAAAATTCAGACAAAGCCAAATCTTCGGAGAGACCTTAGGTTTACCACAAGGAATAAAGTGTCAAAAGTCCCCATCAGTCCCATGTGAGCTTAGGGACTTATTCGGGACCCAAGGTCAAAATTTTAGGTTTTTTGGATTTTTCTCGAAAACGGTAAGTTTTATCGAAAAAGTACCTCAGAGCAAAGTTGTAGATCTTAAAATTCTCTATAAAAATGGTATCTATGTTTTTTCTCTAAGACCCACTATTTCCCAGATATTGCGCTTGTAAGAATCATGTTCTACATAGTATGCACACATATGCCACAATTTTAGACAATTGAAATAAAGAAAATTCCGACAAAGCCAAATCTTCGGAGAGACCTTAGGTTTACCACAAGGAATAAAGTGTCAAAAGTCCCCATCAGTCCCATGTGAGCTTAGGGACTTATTCGGGGCCCAAGGTCAAAATTTTAGGTTTTTTGGATTTTTCTCGAAAACGGTAAGTTTTATCAAAAAGTACCTTAGAGCAAAGTTGTAGATCTTAAAATTCTCTATAAAAATGGTATCTATGTTTTTTCTCTAAGACCCACTATTTCCCAGATATTGCGCTTGTAAGAATCATGTTCTACATAGTATGCACACATATGCCACAATTTTAGACAATTGAAATAAAGAAAATTCCGACAAAGCCAAATCTTCGGAGAGACCTTAGGTTTACCACAAGGAATAAAGTGTCAAAAGTCCCCATCAGTCCCATGTGAGCTTAGGGACTTATTCGGGACCCAAGGTCAAAATTTTAGGTTTTTTGGATTTTTCTCGAAAACGGTAAGTTTTATCGAAAAAGTACCTCTGAGCAATGTTGTAGACCTTAAAATTCTCTATAAAAATGGTCCCGTTGATTTTTTCTCTAAGACCCACTATTTTCCAGATATTGCGCTTGTAAGAATCATGTTCTACATAGTATGCACACATATGCCACGTATTAGTCCGGTAATTTTAGACAATTGAAATAAAGAAAATTCCGACAAAGCCAAATCTTCGGAGAGACCTTAGGTTTACCACAAGGAATAAAGTGTCAAAAGTCCCCATCAGTCCCATGTGAGCTTAGGGACTTATTCGGCGCCCAAGGTCAAAATTTTGGGTTTTTTAGATTTTTCTCGAAAACGGTAAGTTTTATCGAAAAAGTACCTCAAAGCAATGTTGTTGATCTTAAAATTCTCTATAAAAATGGTCCCTATGATTTTTTCTCTAAGACCCATTATTTCCCAGATATTGCGCTTGTAAGTATCATGTTCTACATAGTATGCACATACATGCCACGTATTAGTCCGGTAATTTTAGACAATTGAAATAAAGAAAATTCCGACAGAGCCAAAACTTCGGGGAGGCCTTAGGTTTACCACAAGGAATAAAGTGTCAAAAGTCCCCATCAGTTACATGTGAGCTTAGGGACTTATTCGGGGCCCAAGGTCAAAATTTTAGGTTTTTTGGATTTTTCTCGAAAACGGTAAGTTTTATCGAAAAAGTACCTCAGAGCAAAGTTGTAGATCTTAAAATTCTCTATAAAAATGGTCTCTATGATTTTTTCTCTAAGACCCACTATTTCCCAGATATTGCGCTTGTAAGAATCATGTTCTACATAGTATGCACACATATGCCACAATTTTAGACAATTGAAATAAAGAAAATTCCGACAAAGCCAAATCTTCGGAGAGACCTTAGGTTTACCACAAGGAATAAAGTGTCAAAAGTCCCCATCAGTCCCATGTGAGCTTAGGGACTTATTCGGGACCCAAGGTCAAAATTTTAGGTTTTTTGGATTTTTCTCGAAAACGGTAAGTTTTATCGAAAAAGTACCTCAAAGCAATGTTGTTGATCTTAAAATTCTCTATAAAAATGGTCCCTATGATTTTTTCTCTAAGACCCACTATTTCCCAGATATTGCGCTTGTAAAAATCATGTTCTACATAGTATGCACACATATGCCACAATTTTAGACAATTGAAATAAAGAAAATTCCGACAAAGCCAAATCTTCGGAGAGACCTTAGGTTTACCACAAGGAATAAAGTGTCAAAAGTCCCCATCAGTCCCATGTGAGCTTAGGGACTTATTCGGGACCCAAGGTCAAAATTTTAGGTTTTTTGGATTTTTCTCGAAAACGGTAAGTTTTATCGAAAAAGTACCTCAGAGCAAAGTTGTAGATCTTAAAATTCTCTATAAAAATGGTATCTATGTTTTTTCTCTAAGACCCACTATTTCCCAGATATTGCGCTTGTAAGAATCATGTTCTACATAGTATGCACACATATGCCACAATTTTAGACAATTGAAATAAAGAAAATTCCGACAAAGCCAAATCTTCGGAGAGACCTTAGGTTTACCACAAGGAATAAAGTGTCAAAAGTCCCCATCAGTCCCATGTGAGCTTAGGGACTTATTCGGGACCCAAGGTCAAAATTTTAGGTTTTTTGGATTTTTCTCGAAAACGGTAAGTTTTATCGAAAAAGTACCTCAAAGCAAAGTTGTAGATCTTAAAATTCTCTATAAAAATGGTATCTATGTTTTTTCTCTAAGACCCACTATTTCCCAGATATTGCGCTTGTAAGAATCATGTTCTACATAGTATGCACACATATGCCACAATTTTAGACAATTGAAATAAAGAAAATTCCGACAAAGCCAAATCTTCGGAGAGACCTTAGGTTTACCACAAGGAATAAAGTGTCAAAAGTCCCCATCAGTCCCATGTGAGCTTAGGGACTTATTCGGGACCCAAGGTCAAAATTTTAGGTTTTTTGGATTTTTCTCGAAAACGGTAAGTTTTATCGAAAAAGTACTTCAAAGCAAAGTTGTAGATCTTAAAATTCCACTATTTCCCAGATATTGCGCTTGTAAGAATCATGTTCTACATAGTATGCACACATATGCCACAATTTTAGACAATTGAAATAAAGAAAATTCCGACAAAGCCAAATCTTCGGAGAGACCTTAGGTTTACCACAAGGAATAAAGTGTCAAAAGTCCCCATCAGTCCCATGTGAGCTTAGGGACTTATTCGGGACCCAAGGTCAAAATTTTAGGTTTTTTGGATTTTTCTCGAAAACGGTAAGTTTTATCGAAAAAGTACTTCAAAGCAAAGTTGTAGATCTTAAAATTCCACTATTTCCCAGATATTGCGCTTGTAAGAATCATGTTCTACATAGTATGCACACATATGCCACAATTTTAGACAATTGAAATAAAGAAAATTCCGACAAAGCCAAATCTTCGGAGAGACCTTAGGTTTACCACAAGGAATAAAGTGTCAAAAGTCCCCATCAGTCCCATGTGAGCTTAGGGACTTATTCGGGACCCAAGGTCAAAATTTTAGGTTTTTTGGATTTTTCTCGAAAACGGTAAGTTTTATCGAAAAAGTACCTCAAAGCAAAGTTGTAGATCTTAAAATTCTCTATAAAAATGGTATCTATGTTTTTTCTCTAAGACCCACTATTTCCCAGATATTGCGCTTGTAAGAATCATGTTCTACATAGTATGCACACATATGCCACAATTTTAGACAATTGAAATTAAGAAAATTCCGACAAAGCCAAATCTTCGGAGAGACCTTAGGTTTACCACAAGGAATAAAGTGTCAAAAGTCCCCATCAGTCCCATGTGAGCTTAGGGACTTATTCGGGGCCCAAGGTCAAAATTTTAGGTTTTTTGGATTTTTCTCGAAAACGGTAAGTTTTATCAAAAAGTACCTCAGAGCAAAGTTGTAGATCTTAAAATTCTCTATAAAAATGGTATCTATGTTTTTTCTCTAAGACCCACTATTTCCCAGATATTGCGCTTGTAAGAATCATGTTCTACATAGTATGCACACATATGCCACAATTTTAGACAATTGAAATAAAGAAAATTCCGACAAAGCCAAATCTTCGGAGAGACCTTAGGTTTACCACAAGGAATAAAGTGTCAAAAGTCCCCATCAGTCCCATGTGAGCTTAGGGACTTATTCGGGACCCAAGGTCAAAATTTTAGGTTTTTTGGATTTTTCTCGAAAACGGTAAGTTTTATCGAAAAAGTACTTCAAAGCAAAGTTGTAGATCTTAAAATTCCACTATTTCCCAGATATTGCGCTTGTAAGAATCATGTTCTACATAGTATGCACACATATGCCACAATTTTAGACAATTGAAATAAAGAAAATTCCGACAAAGCCAAATCTTCGGAGAGACCTTAGGTTTACCACAAGGAATAAAGTGTCAAAAGTCCCCATCAGTCCCATGTGAGCTTAGGGACTTATTCGGGACCCAAGGTCAAAATTTTAGGTTTTTTGGATTTTTCTCGAAAACGGTAAGTTTTATCGAAAAAGTACTTCAAAGCAAAGTTGTAGATCTTAAAATTCCACTATTTCCCAGATATTGCGCTTGTAAGAATCATGTTCTACATAGTATGCACACATATGCCACAATTTTAGACAATTGAAATAAAGAAAATTCCGACAAAGCCAAATCTTCGGAGAGACCTTAGGTTTACCACAAGGAATAAAGTGTCAAAAGTCCCCATCAGTCCCATGTGAGCTTAGGGACTTATTCGGGACCCAAGGTCAAAATTTTAGGTTTTTTGGATTTTTCTCGAAAACGGTAAGTTTTATCGAAAAAGTACCTCAAAGCAAAGTTGTAGATCTTAAAATTCTCTATAAAAATGGTATCTATGTTTTTTCTCTAAGACCCACTATTTCCCAGATATTGCGCTTGTAAGAATCATGTTCTACATAGTATGCACACATATGCCACAATTTTAGACAATTGAAATAAAGAAAATTCCGACAAAGCCAAATCTTCGGAGAGACCTTAGGTTTACCACAAGGAATAAAGTGTCAAAAGTTCCCATCAGTCCCATGTGAGCTTAGGGACTTATTCGGGGCCCAAGGTCAAAATTTTAGGTTTTTTGGATTTTTCTCGAAAACGGTAAGTTTTATCAAAAAGTACCTCAGAGCAAAGTTGTAGATCTTAAAATTCTCTATAAAAATGGTATCTATGTTTTTTCTCTAAGACCCACTATTTCCCAGATATTGCGCTTGTAAGAATCATGTTCTACATAGTATGCACACATATGCCACAATTTTAGACAATTGAAATAAAGAAAATTCCGACAAAGCCAAATCTTCGGAGAGACCTTAGGTTTACCACAAGGAATAAAGTGTCAAAAGTCCCCATCAGTCCCATGTGAGCTTAGGGACTTATTCGGGACCCAAGGTCAAAATTTTAGGTTTTTTGGATTTTTCTCGAAAACGGTAAGTTTTATCGAAAAAGTACCTCAGAGCAAAGTTGTAGATCTTAAAATTCTCTATAAAAATGGTATCTATGTTTTTTCTCTAAGACCCACTATTTCCCAGATATTGCGCTTGTAAGAATCATGTTCTACATAGTATGCACACATATGCCACAATTTTAGACAATTGAAATAAAGAAAATTCCGACAAAGCCAAATCTTCGGAGAGACCTTAGGTTTACCACAAGGAATAAAGTGTCAAAAGTCCCCATCAGTCCCATGTGAGCTTAGGGACTTATTCGGGACCCAAGGTCAAAATTTTAGGTTTTTTGGATTTTTCTCGAAAACGGTAAGTTTTATCGAAAAAGTACCTCAAAGCAAAGTTGTAGATCTTAAAATTCTCTATAAAAATGGTATCTATGTTTTTTCTCTAAGACCCACTATTTCCCAGATATTGCGCTTGTAAGAATCATGTTCTACATAGTATGCACACATATGCCACAATTTTAGACAATTGAAATAAAGAAAATTCCGACAAAGCCAAATCTTCGGAGAGACCTTAGGTTTACCACAAGGAATAAAGTGTCAAAAGTCCCCATCAGTCCCATGTGAGCTTAGGGACTTATTCGGGACCCAAGGTCAAAATTTTAGGTTTTTTGGATTTTTCTCGAAAACGGTAAGTTTTATCGAAAAAAGTACTTCAAAGCAAAGTTGTAGATCTTAAAATTCCACTATTTCCCAGATATTGCGCTTGTAAGAATCATGTTCTACATAGTATGCACACATATGCCACAATTTTAGACAATTGAAATAAAGAAAATTCCGACAAAGCCAAATCTTCGGAGAGACCTTAGGTTTACCACAAGGAATAAAGTGTCAAAAGTCCCCATCAGTCCCATGTGAGCTTAGGGACTTATTCGGGACCCAAGGTCAAAATTTTAGGTTTTTTGGATTTTTCTCGAAAACGGTAAGTTTTATCGAAAAAGTACCTCAAAGCAAAGTTGTAGATCTTAAAATTCTCTATAAAAATGGTATCTATGTTTTTTCTCTAAGACCCACTATTTCCCAGATATTGCGCTTGTAAGAATCATGTTCTACATAGTATGCACACATATGCCACAATTTTAGACAATTGAAATAAAGAAAATTCCGACAAAGCCAAATCTTCGGAGAGACCTTAGGTTTACCACAAGGAATAAAGTGTCAAAAGTCCCCATCAGTCCCATGTGAGCTTAGGGACTTATTCGGGACCCAAGGTCAAAATTTTAGGTTTTTTGGATTTTTCTCGAAAACGGTAAGTTTTATCGAAAAAGTACCTCAGAGCAAAGTTGTAGATCTTAAAATTCTCTATAAAAATGGTATCTATGTTTTTTCTCTAAGACCCACTATTTAACCAGATATTGCGCTTGTAAGAATCATGTTCTACATAGTATGCACACATATGCCACAATTTTAGACAATTGAAATAAAGAAAATTCCGACAAAGCCAAATCTTCGGAGAGACCTTAGGTTTACCACAAGGAATAAAGTGTCAAAAGTCCCCATCAGTCCCATGTGAGCTTAGGGACTTATTCGGGACCCAAGGTCAAAATTTTAGGTTTTTTGGATTTTTCTCGAAAACGGTAAGTTTTATCGAAAAAGTACCTCAAAGCAAAGTTGTAGATCTTAAAATTCTCTATAAAAATGGTATCTATGTTTTTTCTCTAAGACCCACTATTTCCCAGATATTGCGCTTGTAAGAATCATGTTCTACATAGTATGCACACATATGCCACAATTTTAGACAATTGAAATAAAGAAAATTCCGACAAAGCCAAATCTTCGGAGAGACCTTAGGTTTACCACAAGGAATAAAGTGTCAAAAGTCCCCATCAGTCCCATGTGAGCTTAGGGACTTATTCGGGACCCAAGGTCAAAATTTTAGGTTTTTTGGATTTTTCTCGAAAACGGTAAGTTTTATCGAAAAAGTACTTCAAAGCAAAGTTGTAGATCTTAAAATTCCACTATTTCCCAGATATTGCGCTTGTAAGAATCATGTTCTACATAGTATGCACACATATGCCACAATTTTAGACAATTGAAATAAAGAAAATTCCGACAAAGCCAAATCTTCGGAGAGACCTTAGGTTTACCACAAGGAATAAAGTGTCAAAAGTCCCCATCAGTCCCATGTGAGCTTAGGGACTTATTCGGGACCCAAGGTCAAAATTTTAGGTTTTTTGGATTTTTCTCGAAAACGGTAAGTTTTATCGAAAAAGTACCTCAAAGCAAAGTTGTAGATCTTAAAATTCTCTATAAAAATGGTATCTATGTTTTTTCTCTAAGACCCACTATTTCCCAGATATTGCGCTTGTAAGAATCATGTTCTACATAGTATGCACACATATGCCACAATTTTAGACAATTGAAATTAAGAAAATTCCGACAAAGCCAAATCTTCGGAGAGACCTTAGGTTTACCACAAGGAATAAAGTGTCAAAAGTCCCCATCAGTCCCATGTGAGCTTAGGGACTTATTCGGGGCCCAAGGTCAAAATTTTAGGTTTTTTGGATTTTTCTCGAAAACGGTAAGTTTTATCAAAAAGTACCTCAGAGCAAAGTTGTAGATCTTAAAATTCTCTATAAAAATGGTATCTATGTTTTTTCTCTAAGACCCACTATTTCCCAGATATTGCGCTTGTAAGAATCATGTTCTACATAGTATGCACACATATGCCACAATTTTAGACAATTGAAATAAAGAAAATTCCGACAAAGCCAAATCTTCGGAGAGACCTTAGGTTTACCACAAGGAATAAAGTGTCAAAAGTCCCCATCAGTCCCATGTGAGCTTAGGGACTTATTCGGGACCCAAGGTCAAAATTTTAGGTTTTTTGGATTTTTCTCGAAAACGGTAAGTTTTATCGAAAAAGTACCTCAGAGCAAAGTTGTAGATCTTAAAATTCTCTATAAAAATGGTATCTATGTTTTTTCTCTAAGACCCACTATTTCCCAGATATTGCGCTTGTAAGAATCATGTTCTACATAGTATGCACACATATGCCACAATTTTAGACAATTGAAATAAAGAAAATTCCGACAAAGCCAAATCTTCGGAGAGACCTTAGGTTTACCACAAGGAATAAAGTGTCAAAAGTCCCCATCAGTCCCATGTGAGCTTAGGGACTTATTCGGGACCCAAGGTCAAAATTTTAGGTTTTTTGGATTTTTCTCGAAAACGGTAAGTTTTATCGAAAAAGTACCTCAAAGCAAAGTTGTAGATCTTAAAATTCTCTATAAAAATGGTATCTATGTTTTTTCTCTAAGACCCACTATTTCCCAGATATTGCGCTTGTAAGAATCATGTTCTACATAGTATGCACACATATGCCACAATTTTAGACAATTGAAATTAAGAAAATTCCGACAAAGCCAAATCTTCGGAGAGACCTTAGGTTTACCACAAGGAATAAAGTGTCAAAAGTCCCCATCAGTCCCATGTGAGCTTAGGGACTTATTCGGGGCCCAAGGTCAAAATTTTAGGTTTTTTGGATTTTTCTCGAAAACGGTAAGTTTTATCAAAAAGTACCTCAGAGCAAAGTTGTAGATCTTAAAATTCTCTATAAAAATGGTATCTATGTTTTTTCTCTAAGACCCACTATTTCCCAGATATTGCGCTTGTAAGAATCATGTTCTACATAGTATGCACACATATGCCACAATTTTAGACAATTGAAATAAAGAAAATTCCGACAAAGCCAAATCTTCGGAGAGACCTTAGGTTTACCACAAGGAATAAAGTGTCAAAAGTCCCCATCAGTCCCATGTGAGCTTAGGGACTTATTCGGGACCCAAGGTCAAAATTTTAGGTTTTTTGGATTTTTCTCGAAAACGGTAAGTTTTATCGAAAAAGTACTTCAAAGCAAAGTTGTAGATCTTAAAATTCCACTATTTCCCAGATATTGCGCTTGTAAGAATCATGTTCTACATAGTATGCACACATATGCCACAATTTTAGACAATTGAAATAAAGAAAATTCCGACAAAGCCAAATCTTCGGAGAGACCTTAGGTTTACCACAAGGAATAAAGTGTCAAAAGTCCCCATCAGTCCCATGTGAGCTTAGGGACTTATTCGGGACCCAAGGTCAAAATTTTAGGTTTTTTGGATTTTTCTCGAAAACGGTAAGTTTTATCGAAAAAGTACCTCAAAGCAAAGTTGTAGATCTTAAAATTCTCTATAAAAATGGTATCTATGTTTTTTCTCTAAGACCCACTATTTCCCAGATATTGCGCTTGTAAGAATCATGTTCTACATAGTATGCACACATATGCCACAATTTTAGACAATTGAAATAAAGAAAATTCCGACAAAGCCAAATCTTCGGAGAGACCTTAGGTTTACCACAAGGAATAAAGTGTCAAAAGTCCCCATCAGTCCCATGTGAGCTTAGGGACTTATTCGGGGCCCAAGGTCAAAATTTTAGGTTTTTTGGATTTTTCTCGAAAACGGTAAGTTTTATCAAAAAGTACCTCAGAGCAAAGTTGTAGATCTTAAAATTCTCTATAAAAATGGTATCTATGTTTTTTCTCTAAGACCCACTATTTCCCAGATATTGCGCTTGTAAGAATCATGTTCTACATAGTATGCACACATATGCCACAATTTTAGACAATTGAAATAAAGAAAATTCCGACAAAGCCAAATCTTCGGAGAGACCTTAGGTTTACCACAAGGAATAAAGTGTCAAAAGTCCCCATCAGTCCCATGTGAGCTTAGGGACTTATTCGGGACCCAAGGTCAAAATTTTAGGTTTTTTGGATTTTTCTCGAAAACGGTAAGTTTTATCGAAAAAGTACCTCAGAGCAAAGTTGTAGATCTTAAAATTCTCTATAAAAATGGTATCTATGTTTTTTCTCTAAGACCCACTATTTCCCAGATATTGCGCTTGTAAGAATCATGTTCTACATAGTATGCACACATATGCCACAATTTTAGACAATTGAAATAAAGAAAATTCCGACAAAGCCAAATCTTCGGAGAGACCTTAGGTTTACCACAAGGAATAAAGTGTCAAAAGTCCCCATCAGTCCCATGTGAGCTTAGGGACTTATTCGGGACCCAAGGTCAAAATTTTAGGTTTTTTGGATTTTTCTCGAAAACGGTAAGTTTTATCGAAAAAGTACCTCAAAGCAAAGTTGTAGATCTTAAAATTCTCTATAAAAATGGTATCTATGTTTTTTCTCTAAGACCCACTATTTCCCAGATATTGCGCTTGTAAGAATCATGTTCTACATAGTATGCACACATATGCCACAATTTTAGACAATTGAAATAAAGAAAATTCCGACAAAGCCAAATCTTCGGAGAGACCTTAGGTTTACCACAAGGAATAAAGTGTCAAAAGTCCCCATCAGTCCCATGTGAGCTTAGGGACTTATTCGGGACCCAAGGTCAAAATTTTAGGTTTTTTGGATTTTTCTCGAAAACGGTAAGTTTTATCGAAAAAGTACTTCAAAGCAAAGTTGTAGATCTTAAAATTCCACTATTTCCCAGATATTGCGCTTGTAAGAATCATGTTCTACATAGTATGCACACATATGCCACAATTTTAGACAATTGAAATAAAGAAAATTCCGACAAAGCCAAATCTTCGGAGAGACCTTAGGTTTACCACAAGGAATAAAGTGTCAAAAGTCCCCATCAGTCCCATGTGAGCTTAGGGACTTATTCGGGACCCAAGGTCAAAATTTTAGGTTTTTTGGATTTTTCTCGAAAACGGTAAGTTTTATCGAAAAAGTACCTCAAAGCAAAGTTGTAGATCTTAAAATTCTCTATAAAAATGGTATCTATGTTTTTTCTCTAAGACCCACTATTTCCCAGATATTGCGCTTGTAAGAATCATGTTCTACATAGTATGCACACATATGCCACAATTTTAGACAATTGAAATAAAGAAAATTCCGACAAAGCCAAATCTTCGGAGAGACCTTAGGTTTACCACAAGGAATAAAGTGTCAAAAGTCCCCATCAGTCCCATGTGAGCTTAGGGACTTATTCGGGACCCAAGGTCAAAATTTTAGGTTTTTTGGATTTTTCTCGAAAACGGTAAGTTTTATCGAAAAAGTACCTCAAAGCAAAGTTGTAGATCTTAAAATTCTCTATAAAAATGGTATCTATGTTTTTTCTCTAAGACCCACTATTTCCCAGATATTGCGCTTGTAAGAATCATGTTCTACATAGTATGCACACATATGCCACAATTTTAGACAATTGAAATAAAGAAAATTCCGACAAAGCCAAATCTTCGGAGAGACCTTAGGTTTACCACAAGGAATAAAGTGTCAAAAGTCCCCATCAGTCCCATGTGAGCTTAGGGACTTATTCGGGACCCAAGGTCAAAATTTTAGGTTTTTTGGATTTTTCTCGAAAACGGTAAGTTTTATCGAAAAAGTACTTCAAAGCAAAGTTGTAGATCTTAAAATTCCACTATTTCCCAGATATTGCGCTTGTAAGAATCATGTTCTACATAGTATGCACACATATGCCACAATTTTAGACAATTGAAATAAAGAAAATTCCGACAAAGCCAAATCTTCGGAGAGACCTTAGGTTTACCACAAGGAATAAAGTGTCAAAAGTCCCCATCAGTCCCATGTGAGCTTAGGGACTTATTCGGGACCCAAGGTCAAAATTTTAGGTTTTTTGGATTTTTCTCGAAAACGGTAAGTTTTATCGAAAAAGTACCTCAAAGCAAAGTTGTAGATCTTAAAATTCTCTATAAAAATGGTATCTATGTTTTTTCTCTAAGACCCACTATTTCCCAGATATTGCGCTTGTAAGAATCATGTTCTACATAGTATGCACACATATGCCACAATTTTAGACAATTGAAATTAAGAAAATTCCGACAAAGCCAAATCTTCGGAGAGACCTTAGGTTTACCACAAGGAATAAAGTGTCAAAAGTCCCCATCAGTCCCATGTGAGCTTAGGGACTTATTCGGGGCCCAAGGTCAAAATTTTAGGTTTTTTGGATTTTTCTCGAAAACGGTAAGTTTTATCAAAAAGTACCTCAGAGCAAAGTTGTAGATCTTAAAATTCTCTATAAAAATGGTATCTATGTTTTTTCTCTAAGACCCACTATTTCCCAGATATTGCGCTTGTAAGAATCATGTTCTACATAGTATGCACACATATGCCACAATTTTAGACAATTGAAATAAAGAAAATTCCGACAAAGCCAAATCTTCGGAGAGACCTTAGGTTTACCACAAGGAATAAAGTGTCAAAAGTCCCCATCAGTCCCATGTGAGCTTAGGGACTTATTCGGGACCCAAGGTCAAAATTTTAGGTTTTTTGGATTTTTCTCGAAAACGGTAAGTTTTATCGAAAAAGTACCTCAGAGCAAAGTTGTAGATCTTAAAATTCTCTATAAAAATGGTATCTATGTTTTTTCTCTAAGACCCACTATTTCCCAGATATTGCGCTTGTAAGAATCATGTTCTACATAGTATGCACACATATGCCACAATTTTAGACAATTGAAATAAAGAAAATTCCGACAAAGCCAAATCTTCGGAGAGACCTTAGGTTTACCACAAGGAATAAAGTGTCAAAAGTCCCCATCAGTCCCATGTGAGCTTAGGGACTTATTCGGGACCCAAGGTCAAAATTTTAGGTTTTTTGGATTTTTCTCGAAAACGGTAAGTTTTATCGAAAAAGTACCTCAAAGCAAAGTTGTAGATCTTAAAATTCTCTATAAAAATGGTATCTATGTTTTTTCTCTAAGACCCACTATTTCCCAGATATTGCGCTTGTAAGAATCATGTTCTACATAGTATGCACACATATGCCACAATTTTAGACAATTGAAATAAAGAAAATTCCGACAAAGCCAAATCTTCGGAGAGACCTTAGGTTTACCACAAGGAATAAAGTGTCAAAAGTCCCCATCAGTCCCATGTGAGCTTAGGGACTTATTCGGGACCCAAGGTCAAAATTTTAGGTTTTTTGGATTTTTCTCGAAAACGGTAAGTTTTATCGAAAAAGTACCTCAAAGCAAAGTTGTAGATCTTAAAATTCTCTATAAAAATGGTATCTATGTTTTTTCTCTAAGACCCACTATTTCCCAGATATTGCGCTTGTAAGAATCATGTTCTACATAGTATGCACACATATGCCACAATTTTAGACAATTGAAATTAAGAAAATTCCGACAAAGCCAAATCTTCGGAGAGACCTTAGGTTTACCACAAGGAATAAAGTGTCAAAAGTCCCCATCAGTCCCATGTGAGCTTAGGGACTTATTCGGGGCCCAAGGTCAAAATTTTAGGTTTTTTGGATTTTTCTCGAAAACGGTAAGTTTTATCAAAAAGTACCTCAGAGCAAAGTTGTAGATCTTAAAATTCTCTATAAAAATGGTATCTATGTTTTTTCTCTAAGACCCACTATTTCCCAGATATTGCGCTTGTAAGAATCATGTTCTACATAGTATGCACACATATGCCACAATTTTAGACAATTGAAATAAAGAAAATTCCGACAAAGCCAAATCTTCGGAGAGACCTTAGGTTTACCACAAGGAATAAAGTGTCAAAAGTCCCCATCAGTCCCATGTGAGCTTAGGGACTTATTCGGGACCCAAGGTCAAAATTTTAGGTTTTTTGGATTTTTCTCGAAAACGGTAAGTTTTATCGAAAAAGTACCTCAGAGCAAAGTTGTAGATCTTAAAATTCTCTATAAAAATGGTATCTATGTTTTTTCTCTAAGACCCACTATTTCCCAGATATTGCGCTTGTAAGAATCATGTTCTACATAGTATGCACACATATGCCACAATTTTAGACAATTGAAATAAAGAAAATTCCGACAAAGCCAAATCTTCGGAGAGACCTTAGGTTTACCACAAGGAATAAAGTGTCAAAAGTCCCCATCAGTCCCATGTGAGCTTAGGGACTTATTCGGGACCCAAGGTCAAAATTTTAGGTTTTTTGGATTTTTCTCGAAAACGGTAAGTTTTATCGAAAAAGTACCTCAAAGCAAAGTTGTAGATCTTAAAATTCTCTATAAAAATGGTATCTATGTTTTTTCTCTAAGACCCACTATTTCCCAGATATTGCGCTTGTAAGAATCATGTTCTACATAGTATGCACACATATGCCACAATTTTAGACAATTGAAATAAAGAAAATTCCGACAAAGCCAAATCTTCGGAGAGACCTTAGGTTTACCACAAGGAATAAAGTGTCAAAAGTCCCCATCAGTCCCATGTGAGCTTAGGGACTTATTCGGGACCCAAGGTCAAAATTTTAGGTTTTTTGGATTTTTCTCGAAAACGGTAAGTTTTATCGAAAAAGTACTTCAAAGCAAAGTTGTAGATCTTAAAATTCCACTATTTCCCAGATATTGCGCTTGTAAGAATCATGTTCTACATAGTATGCACACATATGCCACAATTTTAGACAATTGAAATAAAGAAAATTCCGACAAAGCCAAATCTTCGGAGAGACCTTAGGTTTACCACAAGGAATAAAGTGTCAAAAGTCCCCATCAGTCCCATGTGAGCTTAGGGACTTATTCGGGACCCAAGGTCAAAATTTTAGGTTTTTTGGATTTTTCTCGAAAACGGTAAGTTTTATCGAAAAAGTACCTCAAAGCAAAGTTGTAGATCTTAAAATTCTCTATAAAAATGGTATCTATGTTTTTTCTCTAAGACCCACTATTTCCCAGATATTGCGCTTGTAAGAATCATGTTCTACATAGTATGCACACATATGCCACAATTTTAGACAATTGAAATAAAGAAAATTCCGACAAAGCCAAATCTTCGGAGAGACCTTAGGTTTACCACAAGGAATAAAGTGTCAAAAGTCCCCATCAGTCCCATGTGAGCTTAGGGACTTATTCGGGACCCAAGGTCAAAATTTTAGGTTTTTTGGATTTTTCTCGAAAACGGTAAGTTTTATCGAAAAAGTACTTCAAAGCGAAGTTGTAGATCTTAAAATTCCACTATTTCCCAGATATTGCGCTTGTAAGAATCATGTTCTACATAGTATGCACACATATGCCACAATTTTAGACAATTGAAATAAAGAAAATTCCGACAAAGCCAAATCTTCGGAGAGACCTTAGGTTTACCACAAGGAATAAAGTGTCAAAAGTCCCCATCAGTCCCATGTGAGCTTAGGGACTTATTCGGGACCCAAGGTCAAAATTTTAGGTTTTTTGGATTTTTCTCGAAAACGGTAAGTTTTATCGAAAAAGTACCTCAAAGCAAAGTTGTAGATCTTAAAATTCTCTATAAAAATGGTATCTATGTTTTTTCTCTAAGACCCACTATTTCCCAGATATTGCGCTTGTAAGAATCATGTTCTACATAGTATGCACACATATGCCACAATTTTAGACAATTGAAATTAAGAAAATTCCGACAAAGCCAAATCTTCGGAGAGACCTTAGGTTTACCACAAGGAATAAAGTGTCAAAAGTCCCCATCAGTCCCATGTGAGCTTAGGGACTTATTCGGGGCCCAAGGTCAAAATTTTAGGTTTTTTGGATTTTTCTCGAAAACGGTAAGTTTTATCAAAAAGTACCTCAGAGCAAAGTTGTAGATCTTAAAATTCTCTATAAAAATGGTATCTATGTTTTTTCTCTAAGACCCACTATTTCCCAGATATTGCGCTTGTAAGAATCATGTTCTACATAGTATGCACACATATGCCACAATTTTAGACAATTGAAATAAAGAAAATTCCGACAAAGCCAAATCTTCGGAGAGACCTTAGGTTTACCACAAGGAATAAAGTGTCAAAAGTCCCCATCAGTCCCATGTGAGCTTAGGGACTTATTCGGGACCCAAGGTCAAAATTTTAGGTTTTTTGGATTTTTCTCGAAAACGGTAAGTTTTATCGAAAAAGTACCTCAGAGCAAAGTTGTAGATCTTAAAATTCTCTATAAAAATGGTATCTATGTTTTTTCTCTAAGACCCACTATTTCCCAGATATTGCGCTTGTAAGAATCATGTTCTACATAGTATGCACACATATGCCACAATTTTAGACAATTGAAATAAAGAAAATTCCGACAAAGCCAAATCTTCGGAGAGACCTTAGGTTTACCACAAGGAATAAAGTGTCAAAAGTCCCCATCAGTCCCATGTGAGCTTAGGGACTTATTCGGGACCCAAGGTCAAAATTTTAGGTTTTTTGGATTTTTCTCGAAAACGGTAAGTTTTATCGAAAAAGTACCTCAAAGCAAAGTTGTAGATCTTAAAATTCTCTATAAAAATGGTATCTATGTTTTTTCTCTAAGACCCACTATTTCCCAGATATTGCGCTTGTAAGAATCATGTTCTACATAGTATGCACACATATGCCACAATTTTAGACAATTGAAATAAAGAAAATTCCGACAAAGCCAAATCTTCGGAGAGACCTTAGGTTTACCACAAGGAATAAAGTGTCAAAAGTCCCCATCAGTCCCATGTGAGCTTAGGGACTTATTCGGGACCCAAGGTCAAAATTTTAGGTTTTTTGGATTTTTCTCGAAAACGGTAAGTTTTATCGAAAAAGTACCTCAAAGCAAAGTTGTAGATCTTAAAATTCTCTATAAAAATGGTATCTATGTTTTTTCTCTAAGACCCACTATTTCCCAGATATTGCGCTTGTAAGAATCATGTTCTACATAGTATGCACACATATGCCACAATTTTAGACAATTGAAATTAAGAAAATTCCGACAAAGCCAAATCTTCGGAGAGACCTTAGGTTTACCACAAGGAATAAAGTGTCAAAAGTCCCCATCAGTCCCATGTGAGCTTAGGGACTTATTCGGGGCCCAAGGTCAAAATTTTAGGTTTTTTGGATTTTTCTCGAAAACGGTAAGTTTTATCAAAAAGTACCTCAGAGCAAAGTTGTAGATCTTAAAATTCTCTATAAAAATGGTATCTATGTTTTTTCTCTAAGACCCACTATTTCCCAGATATTGCGCTTGTAAGAATCATGTTCTACATAGTATGCACACATATGCCACAATTTTAGACAATTGAAATAAAGAAAATTCCGACAAAGCCAAATCTTCGGAGAGACCTTAGGTTTACCACAAGGAATAAAGTGTCAAAAGTCCCCATCAGTCCCATGTGAGCTTAGGGACTTATTCGGGACCCAAGGTCAAAATTTTAGGTTTTTTGGATTTTTCTCGAAAACGGTAAGTTTTATCGAAAAAGTACCTCAAAGCAAAGTTGTAGATCTTAAAATTCTCTATAAAAATGGTATCTATGTTTTTTCTCTAAGACCCACTATTTCCCAGATATTGCGCTTGTAAGAATCATGTTCTACATAGTATGCACACATATGCCACAATTTTAGACAATTGAAATAAAGAAAATTCCGACAAAGCCAAATCTTCGGAGAGACCTTAGGTTTACCACAAGGAATAAAGTGTCAAAAGTCCCCATCAGTCCCATGTGAGCTTAGGGACTTATTCGGGACCCAAGGTAAAAATTTTAGGTTTTTTGGATTTTTCTCGAAAACGGTAAGTTTTATCGAAAAAGTACTTCAAAGCAAAGTTGTAGATCTTAAAATTCCACTATTTCCCAGATATTGCGCTTGTAAGAATCATGTTCTACATAGTATGCACACATATGCCACAATTTTAGACAATTGAAATAAAGAAAATTCCGACAAAGCCAAATCTTCGGAGAGACCTTAGGTTTACCACAAGGAATAAAGTGTCAAAAGTCCCCATCAGTCCCATGTGAGCTTAGGGACTTATTCGGGACCCAAGGTCAAAATTTTAGGTTTTTTGGATTTTTCTCGAAAACGGTAAGTTTTATCGAAAAAGTACCTCAAAGCAAAGTTGTAGATCTTAAAATTCTCTATAAAAATGGTATCTATGTTTTTTCTCTAAGACCCACTATTTCCCAGATATTGCGCTTGTAAGAATCATGTTCTACATAGTATGCACACATATGCCACAATTTTAGACAATTGAAATAAAGAAAATTCCGACAAAGCCAAATCTTCGGAGAGACCTTAGGTTTACCACAAGGAATAAAGTGTCAAAAGTCCCCATCAGTCCCATGTGAGCTTAGGGACTTATTCGGGACCCAAGGTCAAAATTTTAGGTTTTTTGGATTTTTCTCGAAAACGGTAAGTTTTATCGAAAAAGTACCTCAGAGCAAAGTTGTAGATCTTAAAATTCTCTATAAAAATGGTATCTATGTTTTTTCTCTAAGACCCACTATTTCCCAGATATTGCGCTTGTAAGAATCATGTTCTACATAGTATGCACACATATGCCACAATTTTAGACAATTGAAATAAAGAAAATTCCGACAAAGCCAAATCTTCGGAGAGACCTTAGGTTTACCACAAGGAATAAAGTGTCAAAAGTCCCCATCAGTCCCATGTGAGCTTAGGGACTTATTCGGGACCCAAGGTCAAAATTTTAGGTTTTTTGGATTTTTCTCGAAAACGGTAAGTTTTATCGAAAAAGTACCTCAAAGCAAAGTTGTAGATCTTAAAATTCTCTATAAAAATGGTATCTATGTTTTTTCTCTAAGACCCACTATTTCCCAGATATTGCGCTTGTAAGAATCATGTTCTACATAGTATGCACACATATGCCACAATTTTAGACAATTGAAATAAAGAAAATTCCGACAAAGCCAAATCTTCGGAGAGACCTTAGGTTTACCACAAGGAATAAAGTGTCAAAAGTCCCCATCAGTCCCATGTGAGCTTAGGGACTTATTCGGGACCCAAGGTCAAAATTTTAGGTTTTTTGGATTTTTCTCGAAAACGGTAAGTTTTATCGAAAAAGTACTTCAAAGCAAAGTTGTAGATCTTAAAATTCCACTATTTCCCAGATATTGCGCTTGTAAGAATCATGTTCTACATAGTATGCACACATATGCCACAATTTTAGACAATTGAAATAAAGAAAATTCCGACAAAGCCAAATCTTCGGAGAGACCTTAGGTTTACCACAAGGAATAAAGTGTCAAAAGTCCCCATCAGTCCCATGTGAGCTTAGGGACTTATTCGGGACCCAAGGTCAAAATTTTAGGTTTTTTGGATTTTTCTCGAAAACGGTAAGTTTTATCGAAAAAGTACCTCAAAGCAAAGTTGTAGATCTTAAAATTCTCTATAAAAATGGTATCTATGTTTTTTCTCTAAGACCCACTATTTCCCAGATATTGCGCTTGTAAGAATCATGTTCTACATAGTATGCACACATATGCCACAATTTTAGACAATTGAAATTAAGAAAATTCCGACAAAGCCAAATCTTCGGAGAGACCTTAGGTTTACCACAAGGAATAAAGTGTCAAAAGTCCCCATCAGTCCCATGTGAGCTTAGGGACTTATTCGGGGCCCAAGGTCAAAATTTTAGGTTTTTTGGATTTTTCTCGAAAACGGTAAGTTTTATCAAAAAGTACCTCAGAGCAAAGTTGTAGATCTTAAAATTCTCTATAAAAATGGTATCTATGTTTTTTCTCTAAGACCCACTATTTCCCAGATATTGCGCTTGTAAGAATCATGTTCTACATAGTATGCACACATATGCCACAATTTTAGACAATTGAAATAAAGAAAATTCCGACAAAGCCAAATCTTCGGAGAGACCTTAGGTTTACCACAAGGAATAAAGTGTCAAAAGTCCCCATCAGTCCCATGTGAGCTTAGGGACTTATTCGGGACCCAAGGTCAAAATTTTAGGTTTTTTGGATTTTTCTCGAAAACGGTAAGTTTTATCGAAAAAGTACCTCAGAGCAAAGTTGTAGATCTTAAAATTCTCTATAAAAATGGTATCTATGTTTTTTCTCTAAGACCCACTATTTCCCAGATATTGCGCTTGTAAGAATCATGTTCTACATAGTATGCACACATATGCCACAATTTTAGACAATTGAAATAAAGAAAATTCCGACAAAGCCAAATCTTCGGAGAGACCTTAGGTTTACCACAAGGAATAAAGTGTCAAAAGTCCCCATCAGTCCCATGTGAGCTTAGGGACTTATTCGGGACCCAAGGTCAAAATTTTAGGTTTTTTGGATTTTTCTCGAAAACGGTAAGTTTTATCGAAAAAGTACCTCAAAGCAAAGTTGTAGATCTTAAAATTCTCTATAAAAATGGTATCTATGTTTTTTCTCTAAGACCCACTATTTCCCAGATATTGCGCTTGTAAGAATCATGTTCTACATAGTATGCACACATATGCCACAATTTTAGACAATTGAAATAAAGAAAATTCCGACAAAGCCAAATCTTCGGAGAGACCTTAGGTTTACCACAAGGAATAAAGTGTCAAAAGTCCCCATCAGTCCCATGTGAGCTTAGGGACTTATTCGGGACCCAAGGTCAAAATTTTAGGTTTTTTGGATTTTTCTCGAAAACGGTAAGTTTTATCGAAAAAGTACTTCAAAGCAAAGTTGTAGATCTTAAAATTCCACTATTTCCCAGATATTGCGCTTGTAAGAATCATGTTCTACATAGTATGCACACATATGCCACAATTTTAGACAATTGAAATAAAGAAAATTCCGACAAAGCCAAATCTTCGGAGAGACCTTAGGTTTACCACAAGGAATAAAGTGTCAAAAGTCCCCATCAGTCCCATGTGAGCTTAGGGACTTATTCGGGACCCAAGGTCAAAATTTTAGGTTTTTTGGATTTTTCTCGAAAACGGTAAGTTTTATCGAAAAAGTACCTCAAAGCAAAGTTGTAGATCTTAAAATTCTCTATAAAAATGGTATCTATGTTTTTTCTCTAAGACCCACTATTTCCCAGATATTGCGCTTGTAAGAATCATGTTCTACATAGTATGCACACATATGCCACAATTTTAGACAATTGAAATTAAGAAAATTCCGACAAAGCCAAATCTTCGGAGAGACCTTAGGTTTACCACAAGGAATAAAGTGTCAAAAGTCCCCATCAGTCCCATGTGAGCTTAGGGACTTATTCGGGGCCCAAGGTCAAAATTTTAGGTTTTTTGGATTTTTCTCGAAAACGGTAAGTTTTATCAAAAAGTACCTCAGAGCAAAGTTGTAGATCTTAAAATTCTCTATAAAAATGGTATCTATGTTTTTTCTCTAAGACCCACTATTTCCCAGATATTGCGCTTGTAAGAATCATGTTCTACATAGTATGCACACATATGCCACAATTTTAGACAATTGAAATAAAGAAAATTCCGACAAAGCCAAATCTTCGGAGAGACCTTAGGTTTACCACAAGGAATAAAGTGTCAAAAGTCCCCATCAGTCCCATGTGAGCTTAGGGACTTATTCGGGACCCAAGGTCAAAATTTTAGGTTTTTTGGATTTTTCTCGAAAACGGTAAGTTTTATCGAAAAAGTACCTCAGAGCAAAGTTGTAGATCTTAAAATTCTCTATAAAAATGGTATCTATGTTTTTTCTCTAAGACCCACTATTTCCCAGATATTGCGCTTGTAAGAATCATGTTCTACATAGTATGCACACATATGCCACAATTTTAGACAATTGAAATAAAGAAAATTCCGACAAAGCCAAATCTTCGGAGAGACCTTAGGTTTACCACAAGGAATAAAGTGTCAAAAGTCCCCATCAGTCCCATGTGAGCTTAGGGACTTATTCGGGACCCAAGGTCAAAATTTTAGGTTTTTTGGATTTTTCTCGAAAACGGTAAGTTTTATCGAAAAAGTACCTCAAAGCAAAGTTGTAGATCTTAAAATTCTCTATAAAAATGGTATCTATGTTTTTTCTCTAAGACCCACTATTTCCCAGATATTGCGCTTGTAAGAATCATGTTCTACATAGTATGCACACATATGCCACAATTTTAGACAATTGAAATAAAGAAAATTCCGACAAAGCCAAATCTTCGGAGAGACCTTAGGTTTACCACAAGGAATAAAGTGTCAAAAGTCCCCATCAGTCCCATGTGAGCTTAGGGACTTATTCGGGACCCAAGGTCAAAATTTTAGGTTTTTTGGATTTTTCTCGAAAACGGTAAGTTTTATCGAAAAAGTACCTCAAAGCAAAGTTGTAGATCTTAAAATTCTCTATAAAAATGGTATCTATGTTTTTTCTCTAAGACCCACTATTTCCCAGATATTGCGCTTGTAAGAATCATGTTCTACATAGTATGCACACATATGCCACAATTTTAGACAATTGAAATTAAGAAAATTCCGACAAAGCCAAATCTTCGGAGAGACCTTAGGTTTACCACAAGGAATAAAGTGTCAAAAGTCCCCATCAGTCCCATGTGAGCTTAGGGACTTATTCGGGGCCCAAGGTCAAAATTTTAGGTTTTTTGGATTTTTCTCGAAAACGGTAAGTTTTATCAAAAAGTACCTCAGAGCAAAGTTGTAGATCTTAAAATTCTCTATAAAAATGGTATCTATGTTTTTTCTCTAAGACCCACTATTTCCCAGATATTGCGCTTGTAAGAATCATGTTCTACATAGTATGCACACATATGCCACAATTTTAGACAATTGAAATAAAGAAAATTCCGACAAAGCCAAATCTTCGGAGAGACCTTAGGTTTACCACAAGGAATAAAGTGTCAAAAGTCCCCATCAGTCCCATGTGAGCTTAGGGACTTATTCGGGACCCAAGGTCAAAATTTTAGGTTTTTTGGATTTTTCTCGAAAACGGTAAGTTTTATCGAAAAAGTACCTCAGAGCAAAGTTGTAGATCTTAAAATTCTCTATAAAAATGGTATCTATGTTTTTTCTCTAAGACCCACTATTTCCCAGATATTGCGCTTGTAAGAATCATGTTCTACATAGTATGCACACATATGCCACAATTTTAGACAATTGAAATAAAGAAAATTCCGACAAAGCCAAATCTTCGGAGAGACCTTAGGTTTACCACAAGGAATAAAGTGTCAAAAGTCCCCATCAGTCCCATGTGAGCTTAGGGACTTATTCGGGACCCAAGGTCAAAATTTTAGGTTTTTTGGATTTTTCTCGAAAACGGTAAGTTTTATCGAAAAAGTACCTCAAAGCAAAGTTGTAGATCTTAAAATTCTCTATAAAAATGGTATCTATGTTTTTTCTCTAAGACCCACTATTTCCCAGATATTGCGCTTGTAAGAATCATGTTCTACATAGTATGCACACATATGCCACAATTTTAGACAATTGAAATAAAGAAAATTCCGACAAAGCCAAATCTTCGGAGAGACCTTAGGTTTACCACAAGGAATAAAGTGTCAAAAGTCCCCATCAGTCCCATGTGAGCTTAGGGACTTATTCGGGACCCAAGGTCAAAATTTTAGGTTTTTTGGATTTTTCTCGAAAACGGTAAGTTTTATCGAAAAAGTACTTCAAAGCAAAGTTGTAGATCTTAAAATTCCACTATTTCCCAGATATTGCGCTTGTAAGAATCATGTTCTACATAGTATGCACACATATGCCACAATTTTAGACAATTGAAATAAAGAAAATTCCGACAAAGCCAAATCTTCGGAGAGACCTTAGGTTTACCACAAGGAATAAAGTGTCAAAAGTCCCCATCAGTCCCATGTGAGCTTAGGGACTTATTCGGGACCCAAGGTCAAAATTTTAGGTTTTTTGGATTTTTCTCGAAAACGGTAAGTTTTATCGAAAAAGTACCTCAAAGCAAAGTTGTAGATCTTAAAATTCTCTATAAAAATGGTATCTATGTTTTTTCTCTAAGACCCACTATTTCCCAGATATTGCGCTTGTAAGAATCATGTTCTACATAGTATGCACACATATGCCACAATTTTAGACAATTGAAATAAAGAAAATTCCGACAAAGCCAAATCTTCGGAGAGACCTTAGGTTTACCACAAGGAATAAAGTGTCAAAAGTCCCCATCAGTCCCATGTGAGCTTAGGGACTTATTCGGGACCCAAGGTCAAAATTTTAGGTTTTTTGGATTTTTCTCGAAAACGGTAAGTTTTATCGAAAAAGTACTTCAAAGCAAAGTTGTAGATCTTAAAATTCCACTATTTCCCAGATATTGCGCTTGTAAGAATCATGTTCTACATAGTATGCACACATATGCCACAATTTTAGACAATTGAAATAAAGAAAATTCCGACAAAGCCAAATCTTCGGAGAGACCTTAGGTTTACCACAAGGAATAAAGTGTCAAAAGTCCCCATCAGTCCCATGTGAGCTTAGGGACTTATTCGGGACCCAAGGTCAAAATTTTAGGTTTTTTGGATTTTTCTCGAAAACGGTAAGTTTTATCGAAAAAGTACCTCAAAGCAAAGTTGTAGATCTTAAAATTCTCTATAAAAATGGTATCTATGTTTTTTCTCTAAGACCCACTATTTCCCAGATATTGCGCTTGTAAGAATCATGTTCTACATAGTATGCACACATATGCCACAATTTTAGACAATTGAAATTAAGAAAATTCCGACAAAGCCAAATCTTCGGAGAGACCTTAGGTTTACCACAAGGAATAAAGTGTCAAAAGTCCCCATCAGTCCCATGTGAGCTTAGGGACTTATTCGGGGCCCAAGGTCAAAATTTTAGGTTTTTTGGATTTTTCTCGAAAACGGTAAGTTTTATCAAAAAGTACCTCAGAGCAAAGTTGTAGATCTTAAAATTCTCTATAAAAATGGTATCTATGTTTTTTCTCTAAGACCCACTATTTCCCAGATATTGCGCTTGTAAGAATCATGTTCTACATAGTATGCACACATATGCCACAATTTTAGACAATTGAAATAAAGAAAATTCCGACAAAGCCAAATCTTCGGAGAGACCTTAGGTTTACCACAAGGAATAAAGTGTCAAAAGTCCCCATCAGTCCCATGTGAGCTTAGGGACTTATTCGGGACCCAAGGTCAAAATTTTAGGTTTTTTGGATTTTTCTCGAAAACGGTAAGTTTTATCGAAAAAGTACCTCAGAGCAAAGTTGTAGATCTTAAAATTCTCTATAAAAATGGTATCTATGTTTTTTCTCTAAGACCCACTATTTCCCAGATATTGCGCTTGTAAGAATCATGTTCTACATAGTATGCACACATATGCCACAATTTTAGACAATTGAAATAAAGAAAATTCCGACAAAGCCAAATCTTCGGAGAGACCTTAGGTTTACCACAAGGAATAAAGTGTCAAAAGTCCCCATCAGTCCCATGTGAGCTTAGGGACTTATTCGGGACCCAAGGTCAAAATTTTAGGTTTTTTGGATTTTTCTCGAAAACGGTAAGTTTTATCGAAAAAGTACCTCAAAGCAAAGTTGTAGATCTTAAAATTCTCTATAAAAATGGTATCTATGTTTTTTCTCTAAGACCCACTATTTCCCAGATATTGCGCTTGTAAGAATCATGTTCTACATAGTATGCACACATATGCCACAATTTTAGACAATTGAAATAAAGAAAATTCCGACAAAGCCAAATCTTCGGAGAGACCTTAGGTTTACCACAAGGAATAAAGTGTCAAAAGTCCCCATCAGTCCCATGTGAGCTTAGGGACTTATTCGGGACCCAAGGTCAAAATTTTAGGTTTTTTGGATTTTTCTCGAAAACGGTAAGTTTTATCGAAAAAGTACCTCAAAGCAAAGTTGTAGATCTTAAAATTCTCTATAAAAATGGTATCTATGTTTTTTCTCTAAGACCCACTATTTCCCAGATATTGCGCTTGTAAGAATCATGTTCTACATAGTATGCACACATATGCCACAATTTTAGACAATTGAAATTAAGAAAATTCCGACAAAGCCAAATCTTCGGAGAGACCTTAGGTTTACCACAAGGAATAAAGTGTCAAAAGTCCCCATCAGTCCCATGTGAGCTTAGGGACTTATTCGGGGCCCAAGGTCAAAATTTTAGGTTTTTTGGATTTTTCTCGAAAACGGTAAGTTTTATCAAAAAGTACCTCAGAGCAAAGTTGTAGATCTTAAAATTCTCTATAAAAATGGTATCTATGTTTTTTCTCTAAGACCCACTATTTCCCAGATATTGCGCTTGTAAGAATCATGTTCTACATAGTATGCACACATATGCCACAATTTTAGACAATTGAAATAAAGAAAATTCCGACAAAGCCAAATCTTCGGAGAGACCTTAGGTTTACCACAAGGAATAAAGTGTCAAAAGTCCCCATCAGTCCCATGTGAGCTTAGGGACTTATTCGGGACCCAAGGTCAAAATTTTAGGTTTTTTGGATTTTTCTCGAAAACGGTAAGTTTTATCGAAAAAGTACCTCAGAGCAAAGTTGTAGATCTTAAAATTCTCTATAAAAATGGTATCTATGTTTTTTCTCTAAGACCCACTATTTCCCAGATATTGCGCTTGTAAGAATCATGTTCTACATAGTATGCACACATATGCCACAATTTTAGACAATTGAAATAAAGAAAATTCCGACAAAGCCAAATCTTCGGAGAGACCTTAGGTTTACCACAAGGAATAAAGTGTCAAAAGTCCCCATCAGTCCCATGTGAGCTTAGGGACTTATTCGGGACCCAAGGTCAAAATTTTAGGTTTTTTGGATTTTTCTCGAAAACGGTAAGTTTTATCGAAAAAGTACCTCAGAGCAAAGTTGTAGATCTTAAAATTCTCTATAAAAATGGTATCTATGTTTTTTCTCTAAGACCCACTATTTCCCAGATATTGCGCTTGTAAGAATCATGTTCTACATAGTATGCACACATATGCCACAATTTTAGACAATTGAAATAAAGAAAATTCCGACAAAGCCAAATCTTCGGAGAGACCTTAGGTTTACCACAAGGAATAAAGTGTCAAAAGTCCCCATCAGTCCCATGTGAGCTTAGGGACTTATTCGGGACCCAAGGTCAAAATTTTAGGTTTTTTGGATTTTTCTCGAAAACGGTAAGTTTTATCGAAAAAGTACCTCAAAGCAAAGTTGTAGATCTTAAAATTCTCTATAAAAATGGTATCTATGTTTTTTCTCTAAGACCCACTATTTCCCAGATATTGCGCTTGTAAGAATCATGTTCTACATAGTATGCACACATATGCCACAATTTTAGACAATTGAAATAAAGAAAATTCCGACAAAGCCAAATCTTCGGAGAGACCTTAGGTTTACCACAAGGAATAAAGTGTCAAAAGTCCCCATCAGTCCCATGTGAGCTTAGGGACTTATTCGGGACCCAAGGTCAAAATTTTAGGTTTTTTGGATTTTTCTCGAAAACGGTAAGTTTTATCGAAAAAGTACCTCAAAGCAAAGTTGTAGATCTTAAAATTCTCTATAAAAATGGTATCTATGTTTTTTCTCTAAGACCCACTATTTCCCAGATATTGCGCTTGTAAGAATCATGTTCTACATAGTATGCACACATATGCCACAATTTTAGACAATTGAAATTAAGAAAATTCCGACAAAGCCAAATCTTCGGAGAGACCTTAGGTTTACCACAAGGAATAAAGTGTCAAAAGTCCCCATCAGTCCCATGTGAGCTTAGGGACTTATTCGGGGCCCAAGGTCAAAATTTTAGGTTTTTTGGATTTTTCTCGAAAACGGTAAGTTTTATCAAAAAGTACCTCAGAGCAAAGTTGTAGATCTTAAAATTCTCTATAAAAATGGTATCTATGTTTTTTCTCTAAGACCCACTATTTCCCAGATATTGCGCTTGTAAGAATCATGTTCTACATAGTATGCACACATATGCCACAATTTTAGACAATTGAAATAAAGAAAATTCCGACAAAGCCAAATCTTCGTAGAGACCTTAGGTTTACCACAAGGAATAAAGTGTCAAAAGTCCCCATCAGTCCCATGTGAGCTTAGGGACTTATTCGGGACCCAAGGTCAAAATTTTAGGTTTTTTGGATTTTTCTCGAAAACGGTAAGTTTTATCGAAAAAGTACCTCAGAGCAAAGTTGTAGATCTTAAAATTCTCTATAAAAATGGTATCTATGTTTTTTCTCTAAGACCCACTATTTCCCAGATATTGCGCTTGTAAGAATCATGTTCTACATAGTATGCACACATATGCCACAATTTTAGACAATTGAAATAAAGAAAATTCCGACAAAGCCAAATCTTCGGAGAGACCTTAGGTTTACCACAAGGAATAAAGTGTCAAAAGTCCCCATCAGTCCCATGTGAGCTTAGGGACTTATTCGGGACCCAAGGTCAAAATTTTAGGTTTTTTGGATTTTTCTCGAAAACGGTAAGTTTTATCGAAAAAGTACCTCAAAGCAAAGTTGTAGATCTTAAAATTCTCTATAAAAATGGTATCTATGTTTTTTCTCTAAGACCCACTATTTCCCAGATATTGCGCTTGTAAGAATCATGTTCTACATAGTATGCACACATATGCCACAATTTTAGACAATTGAAATAAAGAAAATTCCGACAAAGCCAAATCTTCGGAGAGACCTTAGGTTTACCACAAGGAATAAAGTGTCAAAAGTCCCCATCAGTCCCATGTGAGCTTAGGGACTTATTCGGGACCCAAGGTAAAAATTTTAGGTTTTTTGGATTTTTCTCGAAAACGGTAAGTTTTATCGAAAAAGTACTTCAAAGCAAAGTTGTAGATCTTAAAATTCCACTATTTCCCAGATATTGCGCTTGTAAGAATCATGTTCTACATAGTATGCACACATATGCCACAATTTTAGACAATTGAAATAAAGAAAATTCCGACAAAGCCAAATCTTCGGAGAGACCTTAGGTTTACCACAAGGAATAAAGTGTCAAAAGTCCCCATCAGTCCCATGTGAGCTTAGGGACTTATTCGGGACCCAAGGTCAAAATTTTAGGTTTTTTGGATTTTTCTCGAAAACGGTAAGTTTTATCGAAAAAGTACCTCAAAGCAAAGTTGTAGATCTTAAAATTCTCTATAAAAATGGTATCTATGTTTTTTCTCTAAGACCCACTATTTCCCAGATATTGCGCTTGTAAGAATCATGTTCTACATAGTATGCACACATATGCCACAATTTTAGACAATTGAAATAAAGAAAATTCCGACAAAGCCAAATCTTCGGAGAGACCTTAGGTTTACCACAAGGAATAAAGTGTCAAAAGTCCCCATCAGTCCCATGTGAGCTTAGGGACTTATTCGGGACCCAAGGTCAAAATTTTAGGTTTTTTGGATTTTTCTCGAAAACGGTAAGTTTTATCGAAAAAGTACCTCAAAGCAAAGTTGTAGATCTTAAAATTCTCTATAAAAATGGTATCTATGTTTTTTCTCTAAGACCCACTATTTCCCAGATATTGCGCTTGTAAGAATCATGTTCTACATAGTATGCACACATATGCCACAATTTTAGACAATTGAAATTAAGAAAATTCCGACAAAGCCAAATCTTCGGAGAGACCTTAGGTTTACCACAAGGAATAAAGTGTCAAAAGTCCCCATCAGTCCCATGTGAGCTTAGGGACTTATTCGGGGCCCAAGGTCAAAATTTTAGGTTTTTTGGATTTTTCTCGAAAACGGTAAGCTTTATCAAAAAGTACCTCAGAGCAAAGTTGTAGATCTTAAAATTCTCTATAAAAATGGTATCTATGTTTTTTCTCTAAGACCCACTATTTCCCAGATATTGCGCTTGTAAGAATCATGTTCTACATAGTATGCACACATATGCCACAATTTTAGACAATTGAAATAAAGAAAATTCCGACAAAGCCAAATCTTCGGAGAGACCTTAGGTTTACCACAAGGAATAAAGTGTCAAAAGTCCCCATCAGTCCCATGTGAGCTTAGGGACTTATTCGGGACCCAAGGTCAAAATTTTAGGTTTTTTGGATTTTTCTCGAAAACGGTAAGTTTTATCGAAAAAGTACCTCAGAGCAAAGTTGTAGATCTTAAAATTCTCTATAAAAATGGTATCTATGTTTTTTCTCTAAGACCCACTATTTCCCAGATATTGCGCTTGTAAGAATCATGTTCTACATAGTATGCACACATATGCCACAATTTTAGACAATTGAAATAAAGAAAATTCCGACAAAGCCAAATCTTCGGAGAGACCTTAGGTTTACCACAAGGAATAAAGTGTCAAAAGTCCCCATCAGTCCCATGTGAGCTTAGGGACTTATTCGGGACCCAAGGTCAAAATTTTAGGTTTTTTGGATTTTTCTCGAAAACGGTAAGTTTTATCGAAAAAGTACCTCAAAGCAAAGTTGTAGATCTTAAAATTCTCTATAAAAATGGTATCTATGTTTTTTCTCTAAGACCCACTATTTCCCAGATATTGCGCTTGTAAGAATCATGTTCTACATAGTATGCACACATATGCCACAATTTTAGACAATTGAAATAAAGAAAATTCCGACAAAGCCAAATCTTCGGAGAGACCTTAGGTTTACCACAAGGAATAAAGTGTCAAAAGTCCCCATCAGTCCCATGTGAGCTTAGGGACTTATTCGGGACCCAAGGTCAAAATTTTAGGTTTTTTGGATTTTTCTCGAAAACGGTAAGTTTTATCGAAAAAGTACTTCAAAGCAAAGTTGTAGATCTTAAAATTCCACTATTTCCCAGATATTGCGCTTGTAAGAATCATGTTCTACATAGTATGCACACATATGCCACAATTTTAGACAATTGAAATAAAGAAAATTCCGACAAAGCCAAATCTTCGGAGAGACCTTAGGTTTACCACAAGGAATAAAGTGTCAAAAGTCCCCATCAGTCCCATGTGAGCTTAGGGACTTATTCGGGACCCAAGGTCAAAATTTTAGGTTTTTTGGATTTTTCTCGAAAACGGTAAGTTTTATCGAAAAAGTACCTCAAAGCAAAGTTGTAGATCTTAAAATTCTCTATAAAAATGGTATCTATGTTTTTTCTCTAAGACCCACTATTTCCCAGATATTGCGCTTGTAAGAATCATGTTCTACATAGTATGCACACATATGCCACAATTTTAGACAATTGAAATTAAGAAAATTCCGACAAAGCCAAATCTTCGGAGAGACCTTAGGTTTACCACAAGGAATAAAGTGTCAAAAGTCCCCATCAGTCCCATGTGAGCTTAGGGACTTATTCGGGGCCCAAGGTCAAAATTTTAGGTTTTTTGGATTTTTCTCGAAAACGGTAAGTTTTATCAAAAAGTACCTCAGAGCAAAGTTGTAGATCTTAAAATTCTCTATAAAAATGGTATCTATGTTTTTTCTCTAAGACCCACTATTTCCCAGATATTGCGCTTGTAAGAATCATGTTCTACATAGTATGCACACATATGCCACAATTTTAGACAATTGAAATAAAGAAAATTCCGACAAAGCCAAATCTTCGGAGAGACCTTAGGTTTACCACAAGGAATAAAGTGTCAAAAGTCCCCATCAGTCCCATGTGAGCTTAGGGACTTATTCGGGACCCAAGGTCAAAATTTTAGGTTTTTTGGATTTTTCTCGAAAACGGTAAGTTTTATCGAAAAAGTACCTCAGAGCAAAGTTGTAGATCTTAAAATTCTCTATAAAAATGGTATCTATGTTTTTTCTCTAAGACCCACTATTTCCCAGATATTGCGCTTGTAAGAATCATGTTCTACATAGTATGCACACATATGCCACAATTTTAGACAATTGAAATAAAGAAAATTCCGACAAAGCCAAATCTTCGGAGAGACCTTAGGTTTACCACAAGGAATAAAGTGTCAAAAGTCCCCATCAGTCCCATGTGAGCTTAGGGACTTATTCGGGACCCAAGGTCAAAATTTTAGGTTTTTTGGATTTTTCTCGAAAACGGTAAGTTTTATCGAAAAAGTACCTCAAAGCAAAGTTGTAGATCTTAAAATTCTCTATAAAAATGGTATCTATGTTTTTTCTCTAAGACCCACTATTTCCCAGATATTGCGCTTGTAAGAATCATGTTCTACATAGTATGCACACATATGCCACAATTTTAGACAATTGAAATAAAGAAAATTCCGACAAAGCCAAATCTTCGGAGAGACCTTAGGTTTACCACAAGAAATAAAGTGTCAAAAGTCCCCATCAGTCCCATGTGAGCTTAGGGACTTATTCGGGACCCAAGGTCAAAATTTTAGGTTTTTTGGATTTTTCTCGAAAACGGTAAGTTTTATCGAAAAAGTACCTCAAAGCAAAGTTGTAGATCTTAAAATTCTCTATAAAAATGGTATCTATGTTTTTTCTCTAAGACCCACTATTTCCCAGATATTGCGCTTGTAAGAATCATGTTCTACATAGTATGCACACATATGCCACAATTTTAGACAATTGAAATTAAGAAAATTCCGACAAAGCCAAATCTTCGGAGAGACCTTAGGTTTACCACAAGGAATAAAGTGTCAAAAGTCCCCATCAGTCCCATGTGAGCTTAGGGACTTATTCGGGGCCCAAGGTCAAAATTTTAGGTTTTTTGGATTTTTCTCGAAAACGGTAAGTTTTATCAAAAAGTACCTCAGAGCAAAGTTGTAGATCTTAAAATTCTCTATAAAAATGGTATCTATGTTTTTTCTCTAAGACCCACTATTTCCCAGATATTGCGCTTGTAAGAATCATGTTCTACATAGTATGCACACATATGCCACAATTTTAGACAATTGAAATAAAGAAAATTCCGACAAAGCCAAATCTTCGGAGAGACCTTAGGTTTACCACAAGGAATAAAGTGTCAAAAGTCCCCATCAGTCCCATGTGAGCTTAGGGACTTATTCGGGACCCAAGGTCAAAATTTTAGGTTTTTTGGATTTTTCTCGAAAACGGTAAGTTTTATCGAAAAAGTACCTCAAAGCAAAGTTGTAGATCTTAAAATTCTCTATAAAAATGGTATCTATGTTTTTTCTCTAAGACCCACTATTTCCCAGATATTGCGCTTGTAAGAATCATGTTCTACATAGTATGCACACATATGCCACAATTTTAGACAATTGAAATAAAGAAAATTCCGACAAAGCCAAATCTTCGGAGAGACCTTAGGTTTACCACAAGGAATAAAGTGTCAAAAGTCCCCATCAGTCCCATGTGAGCTTAGGGACTTATTCGGGACCCAAGGTCAAAATTTTAGGTTTTTTGGATTTTTCTCGAAAACGGTAAGTTTTATCGAAAAAGTACCTCAAAGCAAAGTTGTAGATCTTAAAATTCTCTATAAAAATGGTATCTATGTTTTTTCTCTAAGACCCACTATTTCCCAGATATTGCGCTTGTAAGAATCATGTTCTACATAGTATGCACACATATGCCACAATTTTAGACAATTGAAATAAAGAAAATTCCGACAAAGCCAAATCTTCGGAGAGACCTTAGGTTTACCACAAGGAATAAAGTGTCAAAAGTCCCCATCAGTCCCATGTGAGCTTAGGGACTTATTCGGGACCCAAGGTCAAAATTTTAGGTTTTTTGGATTTTTCTCGAAAACGGTAAGTTTTATCGAAAAAGTACCTCAAAGCAAAGTTGTAGATCTTAAAATTCTCTATAAAAATGGTATCTATGTTTTTTCTCTAAGACCCACTATTTCCCAGATATTGCGCTTGTAAGAATCATGTTCTACATAGTATGCACACATATGCCACAATTTTAGACAATTGAAATAAAGAAAATTCCGACAAAGCCAAATCTTCGGAGAGACCTTAGGTTTACCACAAGGAATAAAGTGTCAAAAGTCCCCATCAGTCCCATGTGAGCTTAGGGACTTATTCGGGACCCAAGGTCAAAATTTTAGGTTTTTTGGATTTTTCTCGAAAACGGTAAGTTTTATCGAAAAAGTACTTCAAAGCAAAGTTGTAGATCTTAAAATTCCACTATTTCCCAGATATTGCGCTTGTAAGAATCATGTTCTACATAGTATGCACACATATGCCACAATTTTAGACAATTGAAATAAAGAAAATTCCGACAAAGCCAAATCTTCGGAGAGACCTTAGGTTTACCACAAGGAATAAAGTGTCAAAAGTCCCCATCAGTCCCATGTGAGCTTAGGGACTTATTCGGGACCCAAGGTCAAAATTTTAGGTTTTTTGGATTTTTCTCGAAAACGGTAAGTTTTATCGAAAAAGTACCTCAAAGCAAAGTTGTAGATCTTAAAATTCTCTATAAAAATGGTATCTATGTTTTTTCTCTAAGACCCACTATTTCCCAGATATTGCGCTTGTAAGAATCATGTTCTACATAGTATGCACACATATGCCACAATTTTAGACAATTGAAATTAAGAAAATTCCGACAAAGCCAAATCTTCGGAGAGACCTTAGGTTTACCACAAGGAATAAAGTGTCAAAAGTCCCCATCAGTCCCATGTGAGCTTAGGGACTTATTCGGGGCCCAAGGTCAAAATTTTAGGTTTTTTGGATTTTTCTCGAAAACGGTAAGTTTTATCAAAAAGTACCTCAGAGCAAAGTTGTAGATCTTAAAATTCTCTATAAAAATGGTATCTATGTTTTTTCTCTAAGACCCACTATTTCCCAGATATTGCGCTTGTAAGAATCATGTTCTACATAGTATGCACACATATGCCACAATTTTAGACAATTGAAATAAAGAAAATTCCGACAAAGCCAAATCTTCGGAGAGACCTTAGGTTTACCACAAGGAATAAAGTGTCAAAAGTCCCCATCAGTCCCATGTGAGCTTAGGGACTTATTCGGGACCCAAGGTCAAAATTTTAGGTTTTTTGGATTTTTCTCGAAAACGGTAAGTTTTATCGAAAAAGTACCTCAGAGCAAAGTTGTAGATCTTAAAATTCTCTATAAAAATGGTATCTATGTTTTTTCTCTAAGACCCACTATTTCCCAGATATTGCGCTTGTAAGAATCATGTTCTACATAGTATGCACACATATGCCACAATTTTAGACAATTGAAATAAAGAAAATTCCGACAAAGCCAAATCTTCGGAGAGACCTTAGGTTTACCACAAGGAATAAAGTGTCAAAAGTCCCCATCAGTCCCATGTGAGCTTAGGGACTTATTCGGGACCCAAGGTCAAAATTTTAGGTTTTTTGGATTTTTCTCGAAAACGGTAAGTTTTATCGAAAAAGTACCTCAAAGCAAAGTTGTAGATCTTAAAATTCTCTATAAAAATGGTATCTATGTTTTTTCTCTAAGACCCACTATTTCCCAGATATTGCGCTTGTAAGAATCATGTTCTACATAGTATGCACACATATGCCACAATTTTAGACAATTGAAATAAAGAAAATTCCGACAAAGCCAAATCTTCGGAGAGACCTTAGGTTTACCACAAGAAATAAAGTGTCAAAAGTCCCCATCAGTCCCATGTGAGCTTAGGGACTTATTCGGGACCCAAGGTCAAAATTTTAGGTTTTTTGGATTTTTCTCGAAAACGGTAAGTTTTATCGAAAAAGTACCTCAAAGCAAAGTTGTAGATCTTAAAATTCTCTATAAAAATGGTATCTATGTTTTTTCTCTAAGACCCACTATTTCCCAGATATTGCGCTTGTAAGAATCATGTTCTACATAGTATGCACACATATGCCACAATTTTAGACAATTGAAATTAAGAAAATTCCGACAAAGCCAAATCTTCGGAGAGACCTTAGGTTTACCACAAGGAATAAAGTGTCAAAAGTCCCCATCAGTCCCATGTGAGCTTAGGGACTTATTCGGGGCCCAAGGTCAAAATTTTAGGTTTTTTGGATTTTTCTCGAAAACGGTAAGTTTTATCAAAAAGTACCTCAGAGCAAAGTTGTAGATCTTAAAATTCTCTATAAAAATGGTATCTATGTTTTTTCTCTAAGACCCACTATTTCCCAGATATTGCGCTTGTAAGAATCATGTTCTACATAGTATGCACACATATGCCACAATTTTAGACAATTGAAATAAAGAAAATTCCGACAAAGCCAAATCTTCGGAGAGACCTTAGGTTTACCACAAGGAATAAAGTGTCAAAAGTCCCCATCAGTCCCATGTGAGCTTAGGGACTTATTCGGGACCCAAGGTCAAAATTTTAGGTTTTTTGGATTTTTCTCGAAAACGGTAAGTTTTATCGAAAAAGTACCTCAAAGCAAAGTTGTAGATCTTAAAATTCTCTATAAAAATGGTATCTATGTTTTTTCTCTAAGACCCACTATTTCCCAGATATTGCGCTTGTAAGAATCATGTTCTACATAGTATGCACACATATGCCACAATTTTAGACAATTGAAATAAAGAAAATTCCGACAAAGCCAAATCTTCGGAGAGACCTTAGGTTTACCACAAGGAATAAAGTGTCAAAAGTCCCCATCAGTCCCATGTGAGCTTAGGGACTTATTCGGGACCCAAGGTCAAAATTTTAGGTTTTTTGGATTTTTCTCGAAAACGGTAAGTTTTATCGAAAAAGTACCTCAAAGCAAAGTTGTAGATCTTAAAATTCTCTATAAAAATGGTATCTATGTTTTTTCTCTAAGACCCACTATTTCCCAGATATTGCGCTTGTAAGAATCATGTTCTACATAGTATGCACACATATGCCACAATTTTAGACAATTGAAATTAAGAAAATTCCGACAAAGCCAAATCTTCGGAGAGACCTTAGGTTTACCACAAGGAATAAAGTGTCAAAAGTCCCCATCAGTCCCATGTGAGCTTAGGGACTTATTCGGGGCCCAAGGTCAAAATTTTAGGTTTTTTGGATTTTTCTCGAAAACGGTAAGTTTTATCAAAAAGTACCTCAGAGCAAAGTTGTAGATCTTAAAATTCTCTATAAAAATGGTATCTATGTTTTTTCTCTAAGACCCACTATTTCCCAGATATTGCGCTTGTAAGAATCATGTTCTACATAGTATGCACACATATGCCACAATTTTAGACAATTGAAATAAAGAAAATTCCGACAAAGCCAAATCTTCGGAGAGACCTTAGGTTTACCACAAGGAATAAAGTGTCAAAAGTCCCCATCAGTCCCATGTGAGCTTAGGGACTTATTCGGGACCCAAGGTCAAAATTTTAGGTTTTTTGGATTTTTCTCGAAAACGGTAAGTTTTATCGAAAAAGTACCTCAGAGCAAAGTTGTAGATCTTAAAATTCTCTATAAAAATGGTATCTATGTTTTTTCTCTAAGACCCACTATTTCCCAGATATTGCGCTTGTAAGAATCATGTTCTACATAGTATGCACACATATGCCACAATTTTAGACAATTGAAATAAAGAAAATTCCGACAAAGCCAAATCTTCGGAGAGACCTTAGGTTTACCACAAGGAATAAAGTGTCAAAAGTCCCCATCAGTCCCATGTGAGCTTAGGGACTTATTCGGGACCCAAGGTCAAAATTTTAGGTTTTTTGGATTTTTCTCGAAAACGGTAAGTTTTATCGAAAAAGTACCTCAAAGCAAAGTTGTAGATCTTAAAATTCTCTATAAAAATGGTATCTATGTTTTTTCTCTAAGACCCACTATTTCCCAGATATTGCGCTTGTAAGAATCATGTTCTACATAGTATGCACACATATGCCACAATTTTAGACAATTGAAATAAAGAAAATTCCGACAAAGCCAAATCTTCGGAGAGACCTTAGGTTTACCACAAGGAATAAAGTGTCAAAAGTCCCCATCAGTCCCATGTGAGCTTAGGGACTTATTCGGGACCCAAGGTCAAAATTTTAGGTTTTTTGGATTTTTCTCGAAAACGGTAAGTTTTATCGAAAAAGTACTTCAAAGCAAAGTTGTAGATCTTAAAATTCCACTATTTCCCAGATATTGCGCTTGTAAGAATCATGTTCTACATAGTATGCACACATATGCCACAATTTTAGACAATTGAAATAAAGAAAATTCCGACAAAGCCAAATCTTCGGAGAGACCTTAGGTTTACCACAAGGAATAAAGTGTCAAAAGTCCCCATCAGTCCCATGTGAGCTTAGGGACTTATTCGGGACCCAAGGTCAAAATTTTAGGTTTTTTGGATTTTTCTCGAAAACGGTAAGTTTTATCGAAAAAGTACCTCAAAGCAAAGTTGTAGATCTTAAAATTCTCTATAAAAATGGTATCTATGTTTTTTCTCTAAGACCCACTATTTCCCAGATATTGCGCTTGTAAGAATCATGTTCTACATAGTATGCACACATATGCCACAATTTTAGACAATTGAAATTAAGAAAATTCCGACAAAGCCAAATCTTCGGAGAGACCTTAGGTTTACCACAAGGAATAAAGTGTCAAAAGTCCCCATCAGTCCCATGTGAGCTTAGGGACTTATTCGGGGCCCAAGGTCAAAATTTTAGGTTTTTTGGATTTTTCTCGAAAACGGTAAGTTTTATCAAAAAGTACCTCAGAGCAAAGTTGTAGATCTTAAAATTCTCTATAAAAATGGTATCTATGTTTTTTCTCTAAGACCCACTATTTCCCAGATATTGCGCTTGTAAGAATCATGTTCTACATAGTATGCACACATATGCCACAATTTTAGACAATTGAAATAAAGAAAATTCCGACAAAGCCAAATCTTCGGAGAGACCTTAGGTTTACCACAAGGAATAAAGTGTCAAAAGTCCCCATCAGTCCCATGTGAGCTTAGGGACTTATTCGGGACCCAAGGTCAAAATTTTAGGTTTTTTGGATTTTTCTCGAAAACGGTAAGTTTTATCGAAAAAGTACCTCAGAGCAAAGTTGTAGATCTTAAAATTCTCTATAAAAATGGTATCTATGTTTTTTCTCTAAGACCCACTATTTCCCAGATATTGCGCTTGTAAGAATCATGTTCTACATAGTATGCACACATATGCCACAATTTTAGACAATTGAAATAAAGAAAATTCCGACAAAGCCAAATCTTCGGAGAGACCTTAGGTTTACCACAAGGAATAAAGTGTCAAAAGTCCCCATCAGTCCCATGTGAGCTTAGGGACTTATTCGGGACCCAAGGTCAAAATTTTAGGTTTTTTGGATTTTTCTCGAAAACGGTAAGTTTTATCGAAAAAGTACCTCAAAGCAAAGTTGTAGATCTTAAAATTCTCTATAAAAATGGTATCTATGTTTTTTCTCTAAGACCCACTATTTCCCAGATATTGCGCTTGTAAGAATCATGTTCTACATAGTATGCACACATATGCCACAATTTTAGACAATTGAAATAAAGAAAATTCCGACAAAGCCAAATCTTCGGAGAGACCTTAGGTTTACCACAAGAAATAAAGTGTCAAAAGTCCCCATCAGTCCCATGTGAGCTTAGGGACTTATTCGGGACCCAAGGTCAAAATTTTAGGTTTTTTGGATTTTTCTCGAAAACGGTAAGTTTTATCGAAAAAGTACCTCAGAGCAAAGTTGTAGATCTTAAAATTCTCTATAAAAATGGTATCTATGTTTTTTCTCTAAGACCCACTATTTCCCAGATATTGCGCTTGTAAGAATCATGTTCTAC
The DNA here is from genome assembly GCA_944588485.1 of Phosphuga atrata. Classification (NCBI taxonomy): domain Eukaryota; kingdom Metazoa; phylum Arthropoda; class Insecta; order Coleoptera; family Silphidae; genus Phosphuga; species Phosphuga atrata. The sequence continues at coordinate 22,162,744 of OX155902.1, read as the reverse complement.
ATAGTATGCACACATATGCCACAATTTTAGACAATTGAAATAAAGAAAATTCCGACAAAGCCAAATCTTCGGAGAGACCTTAGGTTTACCACAAGGAATAAAGTGTCAAAAGTCCCCATCAGTCCCATGTGAGCTTAGGGACTTATTCGGGACCCAAGGTCAAAATTTTAGGTTTTTTGGATTTTTCTCGAAAACGGTAAGTTTTATCGAAAAAGTACTTCAAAGCAAAGTTGTAGATCTTAAAATTCCACTATTTCCCAGATATTGCGCTTGTAAGAATCATGTTCTACATAGTATGCACACATATGCCACAATTTTAGACAATTGAAATAAAGAAAATTCCGACAAAGCCAAATCTTCGGAGAGACCTTAGGTTTACCACAAGGAATAAAGTGTCAAAAGTCCCCATCAGTCCCATGTGAGCTTAGGGACTTATTCGGGACCCAAGGTCAAAATTTTAGGTTTTTTGGATTTTTCTCGAAAACGGTAAGTTTTATCGAAAAAGTACTTCAAAGCAAAGTTGTAGATCTTAAAATTCCACTATTTCCCAGATATTGCGCTTGTAAGAATCATGTTCTACATAGTATGCACACATATGCCACAATTTTAGACAATTGAAATAAAGAAAATTCCGACAAAGCCAAATCTTCGGAGAGACCTTAGGTTTACCACAAGGAATAAAGTGTCAAAAGTCCCCATCAGTCCCATGTGAGCTTAGGGACTTATTCGGGACCCAAGGTCAAAATTTTAGGTTTTTTGGATTTTTCTCGAAAACGGTAAGTTTTATCGAAAAAGTACCTCAAAGCAAAGTTGTAGATCTTAAAATTCTCTATAAAAATGGTATCTATGTTTTTTCTCTAAGACCCACTATTTCCCAGATATTGCGCTTGTAAGAATCATGTTCTACATAGTATGCACACATATGCCACAATTTTAGACAATTGAAAAAAAGAAAATTCAGACAAAGCCAAATCTTCGGAGAGACCTTAGGTTTACCACAAGGAATAAAGTGTCAAAAGTCCCCATCAGTCCCATGTGAGCTTAGGGACTTATTCGGGACCCAAGGTCAAAATTTTAGGTTTTTTGGATTTTTCTCGAAAACGGTAAGTTTTATCGAAAAAGTACCTCAGAGCAAAGTTGTAGATCTTAAAATTCTCTATAAAAATGGTATCTATGTTTTTTCTCTAAGACCCACTATTTCCCAGATATTGCGCATGTAAGAATCATGTTCTACATAGTATGCACACATATGCCACAATTTTAGACAATTGAAATAAAGAAAATTCCGACAAAGCCAAATCTTCGGAGAGACCTTAGGTTTACCACAAGGAATAAAGTGTCAAAAGTCCCCATCAGTCCCATGTGAGCTTAGGGACTTATTCGGGGCCCAAGGTCAAAATTTTAGGTTTTTTGGATTTTTCTCGAAAACGGTAAGTTTTATCAAAAAGTACCTCAGAGCAAAGTTGTAGATCTTAAAATTCTCTATAAAAATGGTATCTATGTTTTTTCTCTAAGACCCACTATTTCCCAGATATTGCGCTTGTAAGAATCATGTTCTACATAGTATGCACACATATGCCACAATTTTAGACAATTGAAATAAAGAAAATTCCGACAAAGCCAAATCTTCGGAGAGACCTTAGGTTTACCACAAGGAATAAAGTGTCAAAAGTCCCCATCAGTCCCATGTGAGCTTAGGGACTTATTCGGGACCCAAGGTCAAAATTTTAGGTTTTTTGGATTTTTCTCGAAAACGGTAAGTTTTATCGAAAAAGTACCTCTGAGCAATGTTGTAGACCTTAAAATTCTCTATAAAAATGGTCCCGTTGATTTTTTCTCTAAGACCCACTATTTTCCAGATATTGCGCTTGTAAGAATCATGTTCTACATAGTATGCACACATATGCCGCGTATTAGTCCGGTAATTTTAGACAATTGAAATAAAGAAAATTCCGACAAAGCCAAATCTTCGGAGAGACCTTAGGTTTACCACAAGGAATAAAGTGTCAAAAGTCCCCATCAGTCCCATGTGAGCTTAGGGACTTATTCGGCGCCCAAGGTCAAAATTTTGGGTTTTTTAGATTTTTCTCGAAAACGGTAAGTTTTATCGAAAAAGTACCTCAAAGCAATGTTGTTGATCTTAAAATTCTCTATAAAAATGGTCCCTATGATTTTTTCTCTAAGACCCATTATTTCCCAGATATTGCGCTTGTAAGTATCATGTTCTACATAGTATGCACATACATGCCACGTATTAGTCCGGTAATTTTAGACAATTGAAATAAAGAAAATTCCGACAGAGCCAAAACTTCGGGGAGGCCTTAGGTTTACCACAAGGAATAAAGTGTCAAAAGTCCCCATCAGTTACATGTGAGCTTAGGGACTTATTCGGGGCCCAAGGTCAAAATTTTAGGTTTTTTGGATTTTTCTCGAAAACGGTAAGTTTTATCGAAAAAGTACCTCAGAGCAAAGTTGTAGATCTTAAAATTCTCTATAAAAATGGTCTCTATGATTTTTTCTCTAAGACCCACTATTTCCCAGATATTGCGCTTGTAAGAATCATGTTCTACATAGTATGCACACATATGCCACAATTTTAGACAATTGAAATAAAGAAAATTCCGACAAAGCCAAATCTTCGGAGAGACCTTAGGTTTACCACAAGGAATAAAGTGTCAAAAGTCCCCATCAGTCCCATGTGAGCTTAGGGACTTATTCGGGGCCCAAGGTCAAAATTTTAGGTTTTTTGGATTTTTCTCGAAAACGGTAAGTTTTATCGAAAAAGTACCTCAAAGCAATGTTGTTGATCTTAAAATTCTCTATAAAAATGGTCCCTATGATTTTTTCTCTAAGACCCACTATTTCCCAGATATTGCGCTTGTAAAAATCATGTTCTACATAGTATGCACACATATGCCACAATTTTAGACAATTGAAATAAAGAAAATTCCGACAAAGCCAAATCTTCGGAGAGACCTTAGGTTTACCACAAGGAATAAAGTGTCAAAAGTCCCCATCAGTCCCATGTGAGCTTAGGGACTTATTCGGGACCCAAGGTCAAAATTTTAGGTTTTTTGGATTTTCCTCGAAAACGGTAAGTTTTATCGAAAAAGTACCTCAGAGCAAAGTTGTAGATCTTAAAATTCTCTATAAAAATGGTATCTATGTTTTTTCTCTAAGACCCACTATTTCCCAGATATTGCGCTTGTAAGAATCATGTTCTACATAGTATGCACACATATGCCACAATTTTAGACAATTGAAATAAAGAAAATTCCGACAAAGCCAAATCTTCGGAGAGACCTTAGGTTTACCACAAGGAATAAAGTGTCAAAAGTCCCCATCAGTCCCATGTGAGCTTAGGGACTTATTCGGGACCCAAGGTCAAAATTTTAGGTTTTTTTGGATTTTTCTCGAAAACGGTAAGTTTTATCGAAAAAGTACCTCAAAGCAAAGTTGTAGATCTTAAAATTCTCTATAAAAATGGTATCTATGTTTTTTCTCTAAGACCCACTATTTCCCAGATATTGCGCTTGTAAGAATCATGTTCTACATAGTATGCACACATATGCCACAATTTTAGACAATTGAAAAAAAGAAAATTCAGACAAAGCCAAATCTTCGGAGAGACCTTAGGTTTACCACAAGGAATAAAGTGTCAAAAGTCCCCATCAGTCCCATGTGAGCTTAGGGACTTATTCGGGACCCAAGGTCAAAATTTTAGGTTTTTTGGATTTTTCTCGAAAACGGTAAGTTTTATCGAAAAAGTACCTCAGAGCAAAGTTGTAGATCTTAAAATTCTCTATAAAAATGGTATCTATGTTTTTTCTCTAAGACCCACTATTTCCCAGATATTGCGCTTGTAAGAATCATGTTCTACATAGTATGCACACATATGCCACAATTTTAGACAATTGAAATAAAGAAAATTCCGACAAAGCCAAATCTTCGGAGAGACCTTAGGTTTACCACAAGGAATAAAGTGTCAAAAGTCCCCATCAGTCCCATGTGAGCTTAGGGACTTATTCGGGGCCCAAGGTCAAAATTTTAGGTTTTTTGGATTTTTCTCGAAAACGGTAAGTTTTATCAAAAAGTACCTCAGAGCAAAGTTGTAGATCTTAAAATTCTCTATAAAAATGGTATCTATGTTTTTTCTCTAAGACCCACTATTTCCCAGATATTGCGCTTGTAAGAATCATGTTCTACATAGTATGCACACATATGCCACAATTTTAGACAATTGAAATAAAGAAAATTCCGACAAAGCCAAATCTTCGGAGAGACCTTAGGTTTACCACAAGGAATAAAGTGTCAAAAGTCCCCATCAGTCCCATGTGAGCTTAGGGACTTATTCGGGACCCAAGGTCAAAATTTTAGGTTTTTTGGATTTTTCTCGAAAACGGTAAGTTTTATCGAAAAAGTACCTCTGAGCAATGTTGTAGACCTTAAAATTCTCTATAAAAATGGTCCCGTTGATTTTTTCTCTAAGACCCACTATTTTCCAGATATTGCGCTTGTAAGAATCATGTTCTACATAGTATGCACACATATGCCGCGTATTAGTCCGGTAATTTTAGACAATTGAAATAAAGAAAATTCCGACAAAGCCAAATCTTCGGAGAGACCTTAGGTTTACCACAAGGAATAAAGTGTCAAAAGTCCCCATCAGTCCCATGTGAGCTTAGGGACTTATTCGGCGCCCAAGGTCAAAATTTTGGGTTTTTTAGATTTTTCTCGAAAACGGTAAGTTTTATCGAAAAAGTACCTCAAAGCAATGTTGTTGATCTTAAAATTCTCTATAAAAATGGTCCCTATGATTTTTTCTCTAAGACCCATTATTTCCCAGATATTGCGCTTGTAAGTATCATGTTCTACATAGTATGCACATACATGCCACGTATTAGTCCGGTAATTTTAGACAATTGAAATAAAGAAAATTCCGACAGAGCCAAAACTTCGGGGAGGCCTTAGGTTTACCACAAGGAATAAAGTGTCAAAAGTCCCCATCAGTTACATGTGAGCTTAGGGACTTATTCGGGGCCCAAGGTCAAAATTTTAGGTTTTTTGGATTTTTCTCGAAAACGGTAAGTTTTATCGAAAAAGTACCTCAGAGCAAAGTTGTAGATCTTAAAATTCTCTATAAAAATGGTCTCTATGATTTTTTCTCTAAGACCCACTATTTCCCAGATATTGCGCTTGTAAGAATCATGTTCTACATAGTATGCACACATATGCCACAATTTTAGACAATTGAAATAAAGAAAATTCCGACAAAGCCAAATCTTCGGAGAGACCTTAGGTTTACCACAAGGAATAAAGTGTCAAAAGTCCCCATCAGTCCCATGTGAGCTTAGGGACTTATTCGGGACCCAAGGTCAAAATTTTAGGTTTTTTGGATTTTTCTCGAAAACGGTAAGTTTTATCGAAAAAGTACCTCAAAGCAATGTTGTTGATCTTAAAATTCTCTATAAAAATGGTCCCTATGATTTTTTCTCTAAGACCCACTATTTCCCAGATATTGCGCTTGTAAAAATCATGTTCTACATAGTATGCACACATATGCCACAATTTTAGACAATTGAAATAAAGAAAATTCCGACAAAGCCAAATCTTCGGAGAGACCTTAGGTTTACCACAAGGAATAAAGTGTCAAAAGTCCCCATCAGTCCCATGTGAGCTTAGGGACTTATTCGGGACCCAAGGTCAAAATTTTAGGTTTTTTGGATTTTCCTCGAAAACGGTAAGTTTTATCGAAAAAGTACCTCAGAGCAAAGTTGTAGATCTTAAAATTCTCTATAAAAATGGTATCTATGTTTTTTCTCTAAGACCCACTATTTCCCAGATATTGCGCTTGTAAGAATCATGTTCTACATAGTATGCACACATATGCCACAATTTTAGACAATTGAAATAAAGAAAATTCCGACAAAGCCAAATCTTCGGAGAGACCTTAGGTTTACCACAAGGAATAAAGTGTCAAAAGTCCCCATCAGTCCCATGTGAGCTTAGGGACTTATTCGGGACCCAAGGTCAAAATTTTAGGTTTTTTGGATTTTTCTCGAAAACGGTAAGTTTTATCGAAAAAGTACCTCAAAGCAAAGTTGTAGATCTTAAAATTCTCTATAAAAATGGTATCTATGTTTTTTCTCTAAGACCCACTATTTCCCAGATATTGCGCTTGTAAGAATCATGTTCTACATAGTATGCACACATATGCCACAATTTTAGACAATTGAAATAAAGAAAATTCCGACAAAGCCAAATCTTCGGAGAGACCTTAGGTTTACCACAAGGAATAAAGTGTCAAAAGTCCCCATCAGTCCCATGTGAGCTTAGGGACTTATTCGGGACCCAAGGTCAAAATTTTAGGTTTTTTGGATTTTTCTCGAAAACGGTAAGTTTTATCGAAAAAGTACTTCAAAGCAAAGTTGTAGATCTTAAAATTCCACTATTTCCCAGATATTGCGCTTGTAAGAATCATGTTCTACATAGTATGCACACATATGCCACAATTTTAGACAATTGAAATAAAGAAAATTCCGACAAAGCCAAATCTTCGGAGAGACCTTAGGTTTACCACAAGGAATAAAGTGTCAAAAGTCCCCATCAGTCCCATGTGAGCTTAGGGACTTATTCGGGACCCAAGGTCAAAATTTTAGGTTTTTTGGATTTTTCTCGAAAACGGTAAGTTTTATCGAAAAAGTACCTCAAAGCAAAGTTGTAGATCTTAAAATTCTCTATAAAAATGGTATCTATGTTTTTTCTCTAAGACCCACTATTTCCCAGATATTGCGCTTGTAAGAATCATGTTCTACATAGTATGCACACATATGCCACAATTTTAGACAATTGAAATAAAGAAAATTCCGACAAAGCCAAATCTTCGGAGAGACCTTAGGTTTACCACAAGGAATAAAGTGTCAAAAGTCCCCATCAGTCCCATGTGAGCTTAGGGACTTATTCGGGACCCAAGGTCAAAATTTTAGGTTTTTTGGATTTTTCTCGAAAACGGTAAGTTTTATCGAAAAAGTACTTCAAAGCAAAGTTGTAGATCTTAAAATTCCACTATTTCCCAGATATTGCGCTTGTAAGAATCATGTTCTACATAGTATGCACACATATGCCACAATTTTAGACAATTGAAATAAAGAAAATTCCGACAAAGCCAAATCTTCGGAGAGACCTTAGGTTTACCACAAGGAATAAAGTGTCAAAAGTCCCCATCAGTCCCATGTGAGCTTAGGGACTTATTCGGGACCCAAGGTCAAAATTTTAGGTTTTTTGGATTTTTCTCGAAAACGGTAAGTTTTATCGAAAAAGTACCTCAAAGCAAAGTTGTAGATCTTAAAATTCTCTATAAAAATGGTATCTATGTTTTTTCTCTAAGACCCACTATTTCCCAGATATTGCGCTTGTAAGAATCATGTTCTACATAGTATGCACACATATGCCACAATTTTAGACAATTGAAAAAAAGAAAATTCAGACAAAGCCAAATCTTCGGAGAGACCTTAGGTTTACCACAAGGAATAAAGTGTCAAAAGTCCCCATCAGTCCCATGTGAGCTTAGGGACTTATTCGGGACCCAAGGTCAAAATTTTAGGTTTTTTGGATTTTTCTCGAAAACGGTAAGTTTTATCGAAAAAGTACCTCAGAGCAAAGTTGTAGATCTTAAAATTCTCTATAAAAATGGTATCTATGTTTTTTCTCTAAGACCCACTATTTCCCAGATATTGCGCTTGTAAGAATCATGTTCTACATAGTATGCACACATATGCCACAATTTTAGACAATTGAAATAAAGAAAATTCCGACAAAGCCAAATCTTCGGAGAGACCTTAGGTTTACCACAAGGAATAAAGTGTCAAAAGTCCCCATCAGTCCCATGTGAGCTTAGGGACTTATTCGGGGCCCAAGGTCAAAATTTTAGGTTTTTTGGATTTTTCTCGAAAACGGTAAGTTTTATCAAAAAGTACCTCAGAGCAAAGTTGTAGATCTTAAAATTCTCTATAAAAATGGTATCTATGTTTTTTCTCTAAGACCCACTATTTCCCAGATATTGCGCTTGTAAGAATCATGTTCTACATAGTATGCACACATATGCCACAATTTTAGACAATTGAAATAAAGAAAATTCCGACAAAGCCAAATCTTCGGAGAGACCTTAGGTTTACCACAAGGAATAAAGTGTCAAAAGTCCCCATCAGTCCCATGTGAGCTTAGGGACTTATTCGGGACCCAAGGTCAAAATTTTAGGTTTTTTGGATTTTTCTCGAAAACGGTAAGTTTTATCGAAAAAGTACCTCTGAGCAATGTTGTAGACCTTAAAATTCTCTATAAAAATGGTCCCGTTGATTTTTTCTCTAAGACCCACTATTTTCCAGATATTGCGCTTGTAAGAATCATGTTCTACATAGTATGCACACATATGCCGCGTATTAGTCCGGTAATTTTAGACAATTGAAATAAAGAAAATTCCGACAAAGCCAAATCTTCGGAGAGACCTTAGGTTTACCACAAGGAATAAAGTGTCAAAAGTCCCCATCAGTCCCATGTGAGCTTAGGGACTTATTCGGGACCCAAGGTCAAAATTTTAGGTTTTTTGGATTTTTCTCGAAAACGGTAAGTTTTATCGAAAAAGTACCTCAGAGCAAAGTTGTAGATCTTAAAATTCTCTATAAAAATGGTATCTATGTTTTTTCTCTAAGACCCACTATTTCCCAGATATTGCGCTTGTAAGAATCATGTTCTACATAGTATGCACACATATGCCACAATTTTAGACAATTGAAATAAAGAAAATTCCGACAAAGCCAAATCTTCGGAGAGACCTTAGGTTTACCACAAGGAATAAAGTGTCAAAAGTCCCCATCAGTCCCATGTGAGCTTAGGGACTTATTCGGGACCCAAGGTCAAAATTTTAGGTTTTTTGGATTTTTCTCGAAAACGGTAAGTTTTATCGAAAAAGTACCTCAAAGCAAAGTTGTAGATCTTAAAATTCTCTATAAAAATGGTATCTATGTTTTTTCTCTAAGACCCACTATTTCCCAGATATTGCGCTTGTAAGAATCATGTTCTACATAGTATGCACACATATGCCACAATTTTAGACAATTGAAATAAAGAAAATTCCGACAAAGCCAAATCTTCGGAGAGACCTTAGGTTTACCACAAGGAATAAAGTGTCAAAAGTCCCCATCAGTCCCATGTGAGCTTAGGGACTTATTCGGGACCCAAGGTCAAAATTTTAGGTTTTTTGGATTTTTCTCGAAAACGGTAAGTTTTATCGAAAAAGTACCTCTGAGCAATGTTGTAGACCTTAAAATTCTCTATAAAAATGGTCCCGTTGATTTTTTCTCTAAGACCCACTATTTTCCAGATATTGCGCTTGTAAGAATCATGTTCTACATAGTATGCACACATATGCCGCGTATTAGTCCGGTAATTTTAGACAATTGAAAAAAAGAAAATTCAGACAAAGCCAAATCTTCGGAGAGACCTTAGGTTTACCACAAGGAATAAAGTGTCAAAAGTCCCCATCAGTCCCATGTGAGCTTAGGGACTTATTCGGGACCCAAGGTCAAAATTTTAGGTTTTTTGGATTTTTCTCGAAAACGGTAAGTTTTATCGAAAAAGTACCTCAAAGCAAAGTTGTAGATCTTAAAATTCTCTATAAAAATGGTATCTATGTTTTTTCTCTAAGACCCACTATTTCCCAGATATTGCGCTTGTAAGAATCATGTTCTACATAGTATGCACACATATGCCACAATTTTAGACAATTGAAATAAAGAAAATTCCGACAAAGCCAAATCTTCGGAGAGACCTTAGGTTTACCACAAGGAATAAAGTGTCAAAAGTCCCCATCAGTCCCATGTGAGCTTAGGGACTTATTCGGGGCCCAAGGTCAAAATTTTAGGTTTTTTGGATTTTTCTCGAAAACGGTAAGTTTTATCAAAAAGTACCTCAGAGCAAAGTTGTAGATCTTAAAATTCTCTATAAAAATGGTATCTATGTTTTTTCTCTAAGACCCACTATTTCCCAGATATTGCGCTTGTAAGAATCATGTTCTACATAGTATGCACACATATGCCACAATTTTAGACAATTGAAATAAAGAAAATTCCGACAAAGCCAAATCTTCGGAGAGACCTTAGGTTTACCACAAGGAATAAAGTGTCAAAAGTCCCCATCAGTCCCATGTGAGCTTAGGGACTTATTCGGGACCCAAGGTCAAAATTTTAGGTTTTTTGGATTTTTCTCGAAAACGGTAAGTTTTATCGAAAAAGTACCTCAAAGCAAAGTTGTAGATCTTAAAATTCTCTATAAAAATGGTATCTATGTTTTTTCTCTAAGACCCACTATTTCCCAGATATTGCGCTTGTAAGAATCATGTTCTACATAGTATGCACACATATGCCACAATTTTAGACAATTGAAATAAAGAAAATTCCGACAAAGCCAAATCTTCGGAGAGACCTTAGGTTTACCACAAGAAATAAAGTGTCAAAAGTCCCCATCAGTCCCATGTGAGCTTAGGGACTTATTCGGGACCCAAGGTCAAAATTTTAGGTTTTTTGGATTTTTCTCGAAAACGGTAAGTTTTATCGAAAAAGTACCTCAGAGCAAAGTTGTAGATCTTAAAATTCTCTATAAAAATGGTATCTATGTTTTTTCTCTAAGACCCACTATTTCCCAGATATTGCGCTTGTAAGAATCATGTTCTACATAGTATGCACACATATGCCACAATTTTAGACAATTGAAATAAAGAAAATTCCGACAAAGCCAAATCTTCGGAGAGACCTTAGGTTTACCACAAGGAATAAAGTGTCAAAAGTCCCCATCAGTCCCATGTGAGCTTAGGGACTTATTCGGGACCCAAGGTCAAAATTTTAGGTTTTTTGGATTTTTCTCGAAAACGGTAAGTTTTATCGAAAAAGTACTTCAAAGCAAAGTTGTAGATCTTAAAATTCCACTATTTCCAAGATATTGCGCTTGTAAGAATCATGTTCTACATAGTATGCACACATATGCCACAATTTTAGACAATTGAAATAAAGAAAATTCCGACAAAGCCAAATCTTCGGAGAGACCTTAGGTTTACCACAAGGAATAAAGTGTCAAAAGTCCCCATCAGTCCCATGTGAGCTTAGGGACTTATTCGGGACCCAAGGTCAAAATTTTAGGTTTTTTGGATTTTTCTCGAAAACGGTAAGTTTTATCGAAAAAGTACTTCAAAGCAAAGTTGTAGATCTTAAAATTCCACTATTTCCCAGATATTGCGCTTGTAAGAATCATGTTCTACATAGTATGCACACATATGCCACAATTTTAGACAATTGAAATAAAGAAAATTCCGACAAAGCCAAATCTTCGGAGAGACCTTAGGTTTACCACAAGGAATAAAGTGTCAAAAGTCCCCATCAGTCCCATGTGAGCTTAGGGACTTATTCGGGACCCAAGGTCAAAATTTTAGGTTTTTTGGATTTTTCTCGAAAACGGTAAGTTTTATCGAAAAAGTACCTCAAAGCAAAGTTGTAGATCTTAAAATTCTCTATAAAAATGGTATCTATGTTTTTTCTCTAAGACCCACTATTTCCCAGATATTGCGCTTGTAAGAATCATGTTCTACATAGTATGCACACATATGCCACAATTTTAGACAATTGAAATTAAGAAAATTCCGACAAAGCCAAATCTTCGGAGAGACCTTAGGTTTACCACAAGGAATAAAGTGTCAAAAGTCCCCATCAGTCCCATGTGAGCTTAGGGACTTATTCGGGGCCCAAGGTCAAAATTTTAGGTTTTTTGGATTTTTCTCGAAAACGGTAAGTTTTATCAAAAAGTACCTCAGAGCAAAGTTGTAGATCTTAAAATTCTCTATAAAAATGGTATCTATGTTTTTTCTCTAAGACCCACTATTTCCCAGATATTGCGCTTGTAAGAATCATGTTCTACATAGTATGCACACATATGCCACAATTTTAGACAATTGAAATAAAGAAAATTCCGACAAAGCCAAATCTTCGGAGAGACCTTAGGTTTACCACAAGGAATAAAGTGTCAAAAGTCCCCATCAGTCCCATGTGAGCTTAGGGACTTATTCGGGACCCAAGGTCAAAATTTTAGGTTTTTTGGATTTTTCTCGAAAACGGTAAGTTTTATCGAAAAAGTACCTCAGAGCAAAGTTGTAGATCTTAAAATTCTCTATAAAAATGGTATCTATGTTTTTTCTCTAAGACCCACTATTTCCCAGATATTGCGCTTGTAAGAATCATGTTCTACATAGTATGCACACATATGCCACAATTTTAGACAATTGAAATAAAGAAAATTCCGACAAAGCCAAATCTTCGGAGAGACCTTAGGTTTACCACAAGGAATAAAGTGTCAAAAGTCCCCATCAGTCCCATGTGAGCTTAGGGACTTATTCGGGACCCAAGGTCAAAATTTTAGGTTTTTTGGATTTTTCTCGAAAACGGTAAGTTTTATCGAAAAAGTACCTCAAAGCAAAGTTGTAGATCTTAAAATTCTCTATAAAAATGGTATCTATGTTTTTTCTCTAAGACCCACTATTTCCCAGATATTGCGCTTGTAAGAATCATGTTCTACATAGTATGCACACATATGCCACAATTTTAGACAATTGAAATAAAGAAAATTCCGACAAAGCCAAATCTTCGGAGAGACCTTAGGTTTACCACAAGGAATAAAGTGTCAAAAGTCCCCATCAGTCCCATGTGAGCTTAGGGACTTATTCGGGACCCAAGGTCAAAATTTTAGGTTTTTTGGATTTTTCTCGAAAACGGTAAGTTTTATCGAAAAAGTACCTCAAAGCAAAGTTGTAGATCTTAAAATTCTCTATAAAAATGGTATCTATGTTTTTTCTCTAAGACCCACTATTTCCCAGATATTGCGCTTGTAAGAATCATGTTCTACATAGTATGCACACATATGCCACAATTTTAGACAATTGAAATAAAGAAAATTCCGACAAAGCCAAATCTTCGGAGAGACCTTAGGTTTACCACAAGGAATAAAGTGTCAAAAGTCCCCATCAGTCCCATGTGAGCTTAGGGACTTATTCGGGACCCAAGGTCAAAATTTTAGGTTTTTTGGATTTTTCTCGAAAACGGTAAGTTTTATCGAAAAAGTACCTCAAAGCAAAGTTGTAGATCTTAAAATTCTCTATAAAAATGGTATCTATGTTTTTTCTCTAAGACCCACTATTTCCCAGATATTGCGCTTGTAAGAATCATGTTCTACATAGTATGCACACATATGCCACAATTTTAGACAATTGAAATAAAGAAAATTCCGACAAAGCCAAATCTTCGGAGAGACCTTAGGTTTACCACAAGGAATAAAGTGTCAAAAGTCCCCATCAGTCCCATGTGAGCTTAGGGACTTATTCGGGACCCAAGGTCAAAATTTTAGGTTTTTTGGATTTTTCTCGAAAACGGTAAGTTTTATCGAAAAAGTACCTCTGAGCAATGTTGTAGACCTTAAAATTCTCTATAAAAATGGTCCCGTTGATTTTTTCTCTAAGACCCACTATTTTCCAGATATTGCGCTTGTAAGAATCATGTTCTACATAGTATGCACACATATGCCGCGTATTAGTCCGGTAATTTTAGACAATTGAAAAAAAGAAAATTCAGACAAAGCCAAATCTTCGGAGAGACCTTAGGTTTACCACAAGGAATAAAGTGTCAAAAGTCCCCATCAGTCCCATGTGAGCTTAGGGACTTATTCGGGACCCAAGGTCAAAATTTTAGGTTTTTTGGATTTTTCTCGAAAACGGTAAGTTTTATCGAAAAAGTACCTCAGAGCAAAGTTGTAGATCTTAAAATTCTCTATAAAAATGGTATCTATGTTTTTTCTCTAAGACCCACTATTTCCCAGATATTGCGCTTGTAAGAATCATGTTCTACATAGTATGCACACATATGCCACAATTTTAGACAATTGAAATAAAGAAAATTCCGACAAAGCCAAATCTTCGGAGAGACCTTAGGTTTACCACAAGGAATAAAGTGTCAAAAGTCCCCATCAGTCCCATGTGAGCTTAGGGACTTATTCGGGGCCCAAGGTCAAAATTTTAGGTTTTTTGGATTTTTCTCGAAAACGGTAAGTTTTATCAAAAAGTACCTCAGAGCAAAGTTGTAGATCTTAAAATTCTCTATAAAAATGGTATCTATGTTTTTTCTCTAAGACCCACTATTTCCCAGATATTGCGCTTGTAAGAATCATGTTCTACATAGTATGCACACATATGCCACAATTTTAGACAATTGAAATAAAGAAAATTCCGACAAAGCCAAATCTTCGGAGAGACCTTAGGTTTACCACAAGGAATAAAGTGTCAAAAGTCCCCATCAGTCCCATGTGAGCTTAGGGACTTATTCGGGACCCAAGGTCAAAATTTTAGGTTTTTTGGATTTTTCTCGAAAACGGTAAGTTTTATCGAAAAAGTACCTCAAAGCAAAGTTGTAGATCTTAAAATTCTCTATAAAAATGGTATCTATGTTTTTTCTCTAAGACCCACTATTTCCCAGATATTGCGCTTGTAAGAATCATGTTCTACATAGTATGCACACATATGCCACAATTTTAGACAATTGAAATAAAGAAAATTCCGACAAAGCCAAATCTTCGGAGAGACCTTAGGTTTACCACAAGAAATAAAGTGTCAAAAGTCCCCATCAGTCCCATGTGAGCTTAGGGACTTATTCGGGACCCAAGGTCAAAATTTTAGGTTTTTTGGATTTTTCTCGAAAACGGTAAGTTTTATCGAAAAAGTACCTCAGAGCAAAGTTGTAGATCTTAAAATTCTCTATAAAAATGGTATCTATGTTTTTTCTCTAAGACCCACTATTTCCCAGATATTGCGCTTGTAAGAATCATGTTCTACATAGTATGCACACATATGCCACAATTTTAGACAATTGAAATAAAGAAAATTCCGACAAAGCCAAATCTTCGGAGAGACCTTAGGTTTACCACAAGGAATAAAGTGTCAAAAGTCCCCATCAGTCCCATGTGAGCTTAGGGACTTATTCGGGACCCAAGGTCAAAATTTTAGGTTTTTTGGATTTTTCTCGAAAACGGTAAGTTTTATCGAAAAAGTACTTCAAAGCAAAGTTGTAGATCTTAAAATTCCACTATTTCCCAGATATTGCGCTTGTAAGAATCATGTTCTACATAGTATGCACACATATGCCACAATTTTAGACAATTGAAATAAAGAAAATTCCGACAAAGCCAAATCTTCGGAGAGACCTTAGGTTTACCACAAGGAATAAAGTGTCAAAAGTCCCCATCAGTCCCATGTGAGCTTAGGGACTTATTCGGGACCCAAGGTCAAAATTTTAGGTTTTTTGGATTTTTCTCGAAAACGGTAAGTTTTATCGAAAAAGTACTTCAAAGCAAAGTTGTAGATCTTAAAATTCCACTATTTCCCAGATATTGCGCTTGTAAGAATCATGTTCTACATAGTATGCACACATATGCCACAATTTTAGACAATTGAAATAAAGAAAATTCCGACAAAGCCAAATCTTCGGAGAGACCTTAGGTTTACCACAAGGAATAAAGTGTCAAAAGTCCCCATCAGTCCCATGTGAGCTTAGGGACTTATTCGGGACCCAAGGTCAAAATTTTAGGTTTTTTGGATTTTTCTCGAAAACGGTAAGTTTTATCGAAAAAGTACCTCAAAGCAAAGTTGTAGATCTTAAAATTCTCTATAAAAATGGTATCTATGTTTTTTCTCTAAGACCCACTATTTCCCAGATATTGCGCTTGTAAGAATCATGTTCTACATAGTATGCACACATATGCCACAATTTTAGACAATTGAAATTAAGAAAATTCCGACAAAGCCAAATCTTCGGAGAGACCTTAGGTTTACCACAAGGAATAAAGTGTCAAAAGTGCCCATCAGTCCCATGTGAGCTTAGGGACTTATTCGGGGCCCAAGGTCAAAATTTTAGGTTTTTTGGATTTTTCTCGAAAACGGTAAGTTTTATCAAAAAGTACCTCAGAGCAAAGTTGTAGATCTTAAAATTCTCTATAAAAATGGTATCTATGTTTTTTCTCTAAGACCCACTATTTCCCAGATATTGCGCTTGTAAGAATCATGTTCTACATAGTATGCACACATATGCCACAATTTTAGACAATTGAAATAAAGAAAATTCCGACAAAGCCAAATCTTCGGAGAGACCTTAGGTTTACCACAAGGAATAAAGTGTCAAAAGTCCCCATCAGTCCCATGTGAGCTTAGGGACTTATTCGGGACCCAAGGTCAAAATTTTAGGTTTTTTGGATTTTTCTCGAAAACGGTAAGTTTTATCGAAAAAGTACCTCAGAGCAAAGTTGTAGATCTTAAAATTCTCTATAAAAATGGTATCTATGTTTTTTCTCTAAGACCCACTATTTCCCAGATATTGCGCTTGTAAGAATCATGTTCTACATAGTATGCACACATATGCCACAATTTTAGACAATTGAAATAAAGAAAATTCCGACAAAGCCAAATCTTCGGAGAGACCTTAGGTTTACCACAAGGAATAAAGTGTCAAAAGTCCCCATCAGTCCCATGTGAGCTTAGGGACTTATTCGGGACCCAAGGTCAAAATTTTAGGTTTTTTGGATTTTTCTCGAAAACGGTAAGTTTTATCGAAAAAGTACCTCAAAGCAAAGTTGTAGATCTTAAAATTCTCTATAAAAATGGTATCTATGTTTTTTCTCTAAGACCCACTATTTCCCAGATATTGCGCTTGTAAGAATCATGTTCTACATAGTATGCACACATATGCCACAATTTTAGACAATTGAAATAAAGAAAATTCCGACAAAGCCAAATCTTCGGAGAGACCTTAGGTTTACCACAAGGAATAAAGTGTCAAAAGTCCCCATCAGTCCCATGTGAGCTTAGGGACTTATTCGGGACCCAAGGTCAAAATTTTAGGTTTTTTGGATTTTTCTCGAAAACGGTAAGTTTTATCGAAAAAGTACCTCAAAGCAAAGTTGTAGATCTTAAAATTCTCTATAAAAATGGTATCTATGTTTTTTCTCTAAGACCCACTATTTCCCAGATATTGCGCTTGTAAGAATCATGTTCTACATAGTATGCACACATATGCCACAATTTTAGACAATTGAAATAAAGAAAATTCCGACAAAGCCAAATCTTCGGAGAGACCTTAGGTTTACCACAAGGAATAAAGTGTCAAAAGTCCCCATCAGTCCCATGTGAGCTTAGGGACTTATTCGGGACCCAAGGTCAAAATTTTAGGTTTTTTGGATTTTTCTCGAAAACGGTAAGTTTTATCGAAAAAGTACTTCAAAGCAAAGTTGTAGATCTTAAAATTCCACTATTTCCCAGATATTGCGCTTGTAAGAATCATGTTCTACATAGTATGCACACATATGCCACAATTTTAGACAATTGAAATAAAGAAAATTCCGACAAAGCCAAATCTTCGGAGAGACCTTAGGTTTACCACAAGGAATAAAGTGTCAAAAGTCCCCATCAGTCCCATGTGAGCTTAGGGACTTATTCGGGACCCAAGGTCAAAATTTTAGGTTTTTTGGATTTTTCTCGAAAACGGTAAGTTTTATCGAAAAAGTACCTCAAAGCAAAGTTGTAGATCTTAAAATTCTCTATAAAAATGGTATCTATGTTTTTTCTCCAAGACCCACTATTTCCCAGATATTGCGCTTGTAAGAATCATGTTCTACATAGTATGCACACATATGCCACAATTTTAGACAATTGAAATTAAGAAAATTCCGACAAAGCCAAATCTTCGGAGAGACCTTAGGTTTACCACAAGGAATAAAGTGTCAAAAGTCCCCATCAGTCCCATGTGAGCTTAGGGACTTATTCGGGGCCCAAGGTCAAAATTTTAGGTTTTTTGGATTTTTCTCGAAAACGGTAAGTTTTATCAAAAAGTACCTCAGAGCAAAGTTGTAGATCTTAAAATTCTCTATAAAAATGGTATCTATGTTTTTTCTCTAAGACCCACTATTTCCCAGATATTGCGCTTGTAAGAATCATGTTCTACATAGTATGCACACATATGCCACAATTTTAGACAATTGAAATAAAGAAAATTCCGACAAAGCCAAATCTTCGGAGAGACCTTAGGTTTACCACAAGGAATAAAGTGTCAAAAGTCCCCATCAGTCCCATGTGAGCTTAGGGACTTATTCGGGACCCAAGGTCAAAATTTTAGGTTTTTTGGATTTTTCTCGAAAACGGTAAGTTTTATCGAAAAAGTACCTCAGAGCAAAGTTGTAGATCTTAAAATTCTCTATAAAAATGGTATCTATGTTTTTTCTCTAAGACCCACTATTTCCCAGATATTGCGCTTGTAAGAATCATGTTCTACATAGTATGCACACATATGCCACAATTTTAGACAATTGAAATAAAGAAAATTCCGACAAAGCCAAATCTTCGGAGAGACCTTAGGTTTACCACAAGGAATAAAGTGTCAAAAGTCCCCATCAGTCCCATGTGAGCTTAGGGACTTATTCGGGACCCAAGGTCAAAATTTTAGGTTTTTTGGATTTTTCTCGAAAACGGTAAGTTTTATCGAAAAAGTACCTCAAAGCAAAGTTGTAGATCTTAAAATTCTCTATAAAAATGGTATCTATGTTTTTTCTCTAAGACCCACTATTTCCCAGATATTGCGCTTGTAAGAATCATGTTCTACATAGTATGCACACATATGCCACAATTTTAGACAATTGAAATAAAGAAAATTCCGACAAAGCCAAATCTTCGGAGAGACCTTAGGTTTACCACAAGAAATAAAGTGTCAAAAGTCCCCATCAGTCCCATGTGAGCTTAGGGACTTATTCGGGACCCAAGGTCAAAATTTTAGGTTTTTTGGATTTTTCTCGAAAACGGTAAGTTTTATCGAAAAAGTACCTCAAAGCAAAGTTGTAGATCTTAAAATTCTCTATAAAAATGGTATCTATGTTTTTTCTCTAAGACCCACTATTTCCCAGATATTGCGCTTGTAAGAATCATGTTCTACATAGTATGCACACATATGCCACAATTTTAGACAATTGAAATTAAGAAAATTCCGACAAAGCCAAATCTTCGGAGAGACCTTAGGTTTACCACAAGGAATAAAGTGTCAAAAGTCCCCATCAGTCCCATGTGAGCTTAGGGACTTATTCGGGGCCCAAGGTCAAAATTTTAGGTTTTTTGGATTTTTCTCGAAAACGGTAAGTTTTATCAAAAAGTACCTCAGAGCAAAGTTGTAGATCTTAAAATTCTCTATAAAAATGGTATCTATGTTTTTTCTCTAAGACCCACTATTTCCCAGATATTGCGCTTGTAAGAATCATGTTCTACATAGTATGCACACATATGCCACAATTTTAGACAATTGAAATAAAGAAAATTCCGACAAAGCCAAATCTTCGGAGAGACCTTAGGTTTACCACAAGGAATAAAGTGTCAAAAGTCCCCATCAGTCCCATGTGAGCTTAGGGACTTATTCGGGACCCAAGGTCAAAATTTTAGGTTTTTTGGATTTTTCTCGAAAACGGTAAGTTTTATCGAAAAAGTACCTCAGAGCAAAGTTGTAGATCTTAAAATTCTCTATAAAAATGGTATCTATGTTTTTTCTCTAAGACCCACTATTTCCCAGATATTGCGCTTGTAAGAATCATGTTCTACATAGTATGCACACATATGCCACAATTTTAGACAATTGAAATAAAGAAAATTCCGACAAAGCCAAATCTTCGGAGAGACCTTAGGTTTACCACAAGGAATAAAGTGTCAAAAGTCCCCATCAGTCCCATGTGAGCTTAGGGACTTATTCGGGACCCAAGGTCAAAATTTTAGGTTTTTTGGATTTTTCTCGAAAACGGTAAGTTTTATCGAAAAAGTACCTCAAAGCAAAGTTGTAGATCTTAAAATTCTCTATAAAAATGGTATCTATGTTTTTTCTCTAAGACCCACTATTTCCCAGATATTGCGCTTGTAAGAATCATGTTCTACATAGTATGCACACATATGCCACAATTTTAGACAATTGAAATTAAGAAAATTCCGACAAAGCCAAATCTTCGGAGAGACCTTAGGTTTACCACAAGGAATAAAGTGTCAAAAGTCCCCATCAGTCCCATGTGAGCTTAGGGACTTATTCGGGGCCCAAGGTCAAAATTTTAGGTTTTTTGGATTTTTCTCGAAAACGGTAAGTTTTATCAAAAAGTACCTCAGAGCAAAGTTGTAGATCTTAAAATTCTCTATAAAAATGGTATCTATGTTTTTTCTCTAAGACCCACTATTTCCCAGATATTGCGCTTGTAAGAATCATGTTCTACATAGTATGCACACATATGCCACAATTTTAGACAATTGAAATAAAGAAAATTCCGACAAAGCCAAATCTTCGGAGAGACCTTAGGTTTACCACAAGGAATAAAGTGTCAAAAGTCCCCATCAGTCCCATGTGAGCTTAGGGACTTATTCGGGACCCAAGGTCAAAATTTTAGGTTTTTTGGATTTTTCTCGAAAACGGTAAGTTTTATCGAAAAAGTACCTCAGAGCAAAGTTGTAGATCTTAAAATTCTCTATAAAAATGGTATCTATGTTTTTTCTCTAAGACCCACTATTTCCCAGATATTGCGCTTGTAAGAATCATGTTCTACATAGTATGCACACATATGCCACAATTTTAGACAATTGAAATAAAGAAAATTCCGACAAAGCCAAATCTTCGGAGAGACCTTAGGTTTACCACAAGGAATAAAGTGTCAAAAGTCCCCATCAGTCCCATGTGAGCTTAGGGACTTATTCGGGACCCAAGGTCAAAATTTTAGGTTTTTTGGATTTTTCTCGAAAACGGTAAGTTTTATCGAAAAAGTACCTCAAAGCAAAGTTGTAGATCTTAAAATTCTCTATAAAAATGGTATCTATGTTTTTTCTCTAAGACCCACTATTTCCCAGATATTGCGCTTGTAAGAATCATGTTCTACATAGTATGCACACATATGCCACAATTTTAGACAATTGAAATAAAGAAAATTCCGACAAAGCCAAATCTTCGGAGAGACCTTAGGTTTACCACAAGGAATAAAGTGTCAAAAGTCCCCATCAGTCCCATGTGAGCTTAGGGACTTATTCGGGACCCAAGGTCAAAATTTTAGGTTTTTTGGATTTTTCTCGAAAACGGTAAGTTTTATCGAAAAAGTACCTCTGAGCAATGTTGTAGACCTTAAAATTCTCTATAAAAATGGTATCTATGTTTTTTCTCTAAGACCCACTATTTCCCAGATATTGCGCTTGTAAGAATCATGTTCTACATAGTATGCACACATATGCCACAATTTTAGACAATTGAAATAAAGAAAATTCCGACAAAGCCAAATCTTCGGAGAGACCTTAGGTTTACCACAAGGAATAAAGTGTCAAAAGTCCCCATCAGTCCCATGTGAGCTTAGGGACTTATTCGGGACCCAAGGTCAAAATTTTAGGTTTTTTGGATTTTTCTCGAAAACGGTAAGTTTTATCGAAAAAGTACCTCAAAGCAAAGTTGTAGATCTTAAAATTCTCTATAAAAATGGTATCTATGTTTTTTCTCTAAGACCCACTATTTCCCAGATATTGCGCTTGTAAGAATCATGTTCTACATAGTATGCACACATATGCCACAATTTTAGACAATTGAAATAAAGAAAATTCCGACAAAGCCAAATCTTCGGAGAGACCTTAGGTTTACCACAAGGAATAAAGTGTCAAAAGTCCCCATCAGTCCCATGTGAGCTTAGGGACTTATTCGGGACCCAAGGTCAAAATTTTAGGTTTTTTGGATTTTTCTCGAAAACGGTAAGTTTTATCGAAAAAGTACCTCTGAGCAATGTTGTAGACCTTAAAATTCTCTATAAAAATGGTCCCGTTGATTTTTTCTCTAAGACCCACTATTTTCCAGATATTGCGCTTGTAAGAATCATGTTCTACATAGTATGCACACATATGCCGCGTATTAGTCCGGTAATTTTAGACAATTGAAAAAAAGAAAATTCAGACAAAGCCAAATCTTCGGAGAGACCTTAGGTTTACCACAAGGAATAAAGTGTCAAAAGTCCCCATCAGTCCCATGTGAGCTTAGGGACTTATTCGGGACCCAAGGTCAAAATTTTAGGTTTTTTGGATTTTTCTCGAAAACGGTAAGTTTTATCGAAAAAGTACCTCAGAGCAAAGTTGTAGATCTTAAAATTCTCTATAAAAATGGTATCTATGTTTTTTCTCTAAGACCCACTATTTCCCAGATATTGCGCTTGTAAGAATCATGTTCTACATAGTATGCACACATATGCCACAATTTTAGACAATTGAAATAAAGAAAATTCCGACAAAGCCAAATCTTCGGAGAGACCTTAGGTTTACCACAAGGAATAAAGTGTCAAAAGTCCCCATCAGTCCCATGTGAGCTTAGGGACTTATTCGGGGCCCAAGGTCAAAATTTTAGGTTTTTTGGATTGTTCTCGAAAACGGTAAGTTTTATCAAAAAGTACCTCAGAGCAAAGTTGTAGATCTTAAAATTCTCTATAAAAATGGTATCTATGTTTTTTCTCTAAGACCCACTATTTCCCAGATATTGCGCTTGTAAGAATCATGTTCTACATAGTATGCACACATATGCCACAATTTTAGACAATTGAAATAAAGAAAATTCCGACAAAGCCAAATCTTCGGAGAGACCTTAGGTTTACCACAAGGAATAAAGTGTCAAAAGTCCCCATCAGTCCCATGTGAGCTTAGGGACTTATTCGGGACCCAAGGTCAAAATTTTAGGTTTTTTGGATTTTTCTCGAAAACGGTAAGTTTTATCGAAAAAGTACCTCTGAGCAATGTTGTAGACCTTAAAATTCTCTATAAAAATGGTCCCGTTGATTTTTTCTCTAAGACCCACTATTTTCCAGATATTGCGCTTGTAAGAATCATGTTCTACATAGTATGCACACATATGCCGCGTATTAGTCCGGTAATTTTAGACAATTGAAATAAAGAAAATTCCGACAAAGCCAAATCTTCGGAGAGACCTTAGGTTTACCACAAGGAATAAAGTGTCAAAAGTCCCCATCAGTCCCATGTGAGCTTAGGGACTTATTCGGCGCCCAAGGTCAAAATTTTGGGTTTTTTAGATTTTTCTCGAAAACGGTAAGTTTTATCGAAAAAGTACCTCAAAGCAATGTTGTTGATCTTAAAATTCTCTATAAAAATGGTCCCTATGATTTTTTCTCTAAGACCCATTATTTCCCAGATATTGCGCTTGTAAGTATCATGTTCTACATAGTATGCACATACATGCCACGTATTAGTCCGGTAATTTTAGACAATTGAAATAAAGAAAATTCCGACAGAGCCAAAACTTCGGGGAGGCCTTAGGTTTACCACAAGGAATAAAGTGTCAAAAGTCCCCATCAGTTACATGTGAGCTTAGGGACTTATTCGGGGCCCAAGGTCAAAATTTTAGGTTTTTTGGATTTTTCTCGAAAACGGTAAGTTTTATCGAAAAAGTACCTCAGAGCAAAGTTGTAGATCTTAAAATTCTCTATAAAAATGGTCTCTATGATTTTTTCTCTAAGACCCACTATTTCCCAGATATTGCGCTTGTAAGAATCATGTTCTACATAGTATGCACACATATGCCACAATTTTAGACAATTGAAATAAAGAAAATTCCGACAAAGCCAAATCTTCGGAGAGACCTTAGGTTTACCACAAGGAATAAAGTGTCAAAAGTCCCCATCAGTCCCATGTGAGCTTAGGGACTTATTCGGGACCCAAGGTCAAAATTTTAGGTTTTTTGGATTTTTCTCGAAAACGGTAAGTTTTATCGAAAAAGTACCTCAAAGCAATGTTGTTGATCTTAAAATTCTCTATAAAAATGGTCCCTATGATTTTTTCTCTAAGACCCACTATTTCCCAGATATTGCGCTTGTAAAAATCATGTTCTACATAGTATGCACACATATGCCACAATTTTAGACAATTGAAATAAAGAAAATTCCGACAAAGCCAAATCTTCGGAGAGACCTTAGGTTTACCACAAGGAATAAAGTGTCAAAAGTCCCCATCAGTCCCATGTGAGCTTAGGGACTTATTCGGGACCCAAGGTCAAAATTTTAGGTTTTTTGGACTTTCCTCGAAAACGGTAAGTTTTATCGAAAAAGTACCTCAGAGCAAAGTTGTAGATCTTAAAATTCTCTATAAAAATGGTATCTATGTTTTTTCTCTAAGACCCACTATTTCCCAGATATTGCGCTTGTAAGAATCATGTTCTACATAGTATGCACACATATGCCACAATTTTAGACAATTGAAATAAAGAAAATTCCGACAAAGCCAAATCTTCGGAGAGACCTTAGGTTTACCACAAGGAATAAAGTGTCAAAAGTCCCCATCAGTCCCATGTGAGCTTAGGGACTTATTCGGGACCCAAGGTCAAAATTTTAGGTTTTTTGGATTTTTCTCGAAAACGGTAAGTTTTATCGAAAAAGTACCTCTGAGCAATGTTGTAGACCTTAAAATTCTCTATAAAAATGGTCCCGTTGATTTTTTCTCTAAGACCCACTATTTTCCAGATATTGCGCTTGTAAGAATCATGTTCTACATAGTATGCACACATATGCCGCGTATTAGTCCGGTAATTTTAGACAATTGAAATAAAGAAAATTCCGACAAAGCCAAATCTTCGGAGAGACCTTAGGTTTACCACAAGGAATAAAGTGTCAAAAGTCCCCATCAGTCCCATGTGAGCTTAGGGACTTATTCGGCGCCCAAGGTCAAAATTTTGGGTTTTTTAGATTTTTCTCGAAAACGGTAAGTTTTATCGAAAAAGTACCTCAAAGCAATGTTGTTGATCTTAAAATTCTCTATAAAAATGGTCCCTATGATTTTTTCTCTAAGACCCATTATTTCCCAGATATTGCGCTTGTAAGTATCATGTTCTACATAGTATGCACATACATGCCACGTATTAGTCCGGTAATTTTAGACAATTGAAATAAAGAAAATTCCGACAGAGCCAAAACTTCGGGGAGGCCTTAGGTTTACCACAAGGAATAAAGTGTCAAAAGTCCCCATCAGTTACATGTGAGCTTAGGGACTTATTCGGGGCCCAAGGTCAAAATTTTAGGTTTTTTGGATTTTTCTCGAAAACGGTAAGTTTTATCGAAAAAGTACCTCAGAGCAAAGTTGTAGATCTTAAAATTCTCTATAAAAATGGTCTCTATGATTTTTTCTCTAAGACCCACTATTTCCCAGATATTGCGCTTGTAAGAATCATGTTCTACATAGTATGCACACATATGCCACAATTTTAGACAATTGAAATAAAGAAAATTCCGACAAAGCCAAATCTTCGGAGAGACCTTAGGTTTACCACAAGGAATAAAGTGTCAAAAGTCCCCATCAGTCCCATGTGAGCTTAGGGACTTATTCGGGACCCAAGGTCAAAATTTTAGGTTTTTTGGATTTTTCTCGAAAACGGTAAGTTTTATCGAAAAAGTACCTCAAAGCAATGTTGTTGATCTTAAAATTCTCTATAAAAATGGTCCCTATGATTTTTTCTCTAAGACCCACTATTTCCCAGATATTGCGCTTGTAAAAATCATGTTCTACATAGTATGCACACATATGCCACAATTTTAGACAATTGAAATAAAGAAAATTCCGACAAAGCCAAATCTTCGGAGAGACCTTAGGTTTACCACAAGGAATAAAGTGTCAAAAGTCCCCATCAGTCCCATGTGAGCTTAGGGACTTATTCGGGACCCAAGGTCAAAATTTTAGGTTTTTTGGATTTTCCTCGAAAACGGTAAGTTTTATCGAAAAAGTACCTCAGAGCAAAGTTGTAGATCTTAAAATTCTCTATAAAAATGGTATCTATGTTTTTTCTCTAAGACCCACTATTTCCCAGATATTGCGCTTGTAAGAATCATGTTCTACATAGTATGCACACATATGCCACAATTTTAGACAATTGAAATAAAGAAAATTCCGACAAAGCCAAATCTTCGGAGAGACCTTAGGTTTACCACAAGGAATAAAGTGTCAAAAGTCCCCATCAGTCCCATGTGAGCTTAGGGACTTATTCGGGACCCAAGGTCAAAATTTTAGGTTTTTTGGATTTTTCTCGAAAACGGTAAGTTTTATCGAAAAAGTACCTCAAAGCAAAGTTGTAGATCTTAAAATTCTCTATAAAAATGGTATCTATGTTTTTTCTCTAAGACCCACTATTTCCCAGATATTGCGCTTGTAAGAATCATGTTCTACATAGTATGCACACATATGCCACAATTTTAGACAATTGAAATAAAGAAAATTCCGACAAAGCCAAATCTTCGGAGAGACCTTAGGTTTACCACAAGGAATAAAGTGTCAAAAGTCCCCATCAGTCCCATGTGAGCTTAGGGACTTATTCGGGACCCAAGGTCAAAATTTTAGGTTTTTTGGATTTTTCTCGAAAACGGTAAGTTTTATCGAAAAAGTACTTCAAAGCAAAGTTGTAGATCTTAAAATTCCACTATTTCCCAGATATTGCGCTTGTAAGAATCATGTTCTACATAGTATGCACACATATGCCACAATTTTAGACAATTGAAATAAAGAAAATTCCGACAAAGCCAAATCTTCGGAGAGACCTTAGGTTTACCACAAGGAATAAAGTGTCAAAAGTCCCCATCAGTCCCATGTGAGCTTAGGGACTTATTCGGGACCCAAGGTCAAAATTTTAGGTTTTTTGGATTTTTCTCGAAAACGGTAAGTTTTATCGAAAAAGTACCTCAAAGCAAAGTTGTAGATCTTAAAATTCTCTATAAAAATGGTATCTATGTTTTTTCTCTAAGACCCACTATTTCCCAGATATTGCGCTTGTAAGAATCATGTTCTACATAGTATGCACACATATGCCACAATTTTAGACAATTGAAATAAAGAAAATTCCGACAAAGCCAAATCTTCGGAGAGACCTTAGGTTTACCACAAGGAATAAAGTGTCAAAAGTCCCCATCAGTCCCATGTGAGCTTAGGGACTTATTCGGGACCCAAGGTCAAAATTTTAGGTTTTTTGGATTTTTCTCGAAAACGGTAAGTTTTATCGAAAAAGTACTTCAAAGCAAAGTTGTAGATCTTAAAATTCCACTATTTCCCAGATATTGCGCTTGTAAGAATCATGTTCTACATAGTATGCACACATATGCCACAATTTTAGACAATTGAAATAAAGAAAATTCCGACAAAGCCAAATCTTCGGAGAGACCTTAGGTTTACCACAAGGAATAAAGTGTCAAAAGTCCCCATCAGTCCCATGTGAGCTTAGGGACTTATTCGGGACCCAAGGTCAAAATTTTAGGTTTTTTGGATTTTTCTCGAAAACGGTAAGTTTTATCGAAAAAGTACCTCAAAGCAAAGTTGTAGATCTTAAAATTCTCTATAAAAATGGTATTTATGTTTTTTCTCTAAGACCCACTATTTCCCAGATATTGCGCTTGTAAGAATCATGTTCTACATAGTATGCACACATATGCCACAATTTTAGACAATTGAAATAAAGAAAATTCCGACAAAGCCAAATCTTCGGAGAGACCTTAGGTTTACCACAAGGAATAAAGTGTCAAAAGTCCCCATCAGTCCCATGTGAGCTTAGGGACTTATTCGGGGCCCAAGGTCAAAATTTTAGGTTTTTTGGATTTTTCTCGAAAACGGTAAGTTTTATCAAAAAGTACCTCAGAGCAAAGTTGTAGATCTTAAAATTCTCTATAAAAATGGTATCTATGTTTTTTCTCTAAGACCCACTATTTCCCAGATATTGCGCTTGTAAGAATCATGTTCTACATAGTATGCACACATATGCCACAATTTTAGACAATTGAAATAAAGAAAATTCCGACAAAGCCAAATCTTCGGAGAGACCTTAGGTTTACCACAAGGAATAAAGTGTCAAAAGTCCCCATCAGTCCCATGTGAGCTTAGGGACTTATTCGGGACCCAAGGTCAAAATTTTAGGTTTTTTGGATTTTTCTCGAAAACGGTAAGTTTTATCGAAAAAGTACCTCAAAGCAAAGTTGTAGATCTTAAAATTCTCTATAAAAATGGTATCTATGTTTTTTCTCTAAGACCCACTATTTCCCAGATATTGCGCTTGTAAGAATCATGTTCTACATAGTATGCACACATATGCCACAATTTTAGACAATTGAAATAAAGAAAATTCCGACAAAGCCAAATCTTCGGAGAGACCTTAGGTTTACCACAAGGAATAAAGTGTCAAAAGTCCCCATCAGTCCCATGTGAGCTTAGGGACTTATTCGGGACCCAAGGTCAAAATTTTAGGTTTTTTGGATTTTTCTCGAAAACGGTAAGTTTTATCGAAAAAGTACCTCAAAGCAAAGTTGTAGATCTTAAAATTCTCTATAAAAATGGTATCTATGTTTTTTCTCTAAGACCCACTATTTCCCAGATATTGCGCTTGTAAGAATCATGTTCTACATAGTATGCACACATATGCCACAATTTTAGACAATTGAAATAAAGAAAATTCCGACAAAGCCAAATCTTCGGAGAGACCTTAGGTTTACCACAAGGAATAAAGTGTCAAAAGTCCCCATCAGTCCCATGTGAGCTTAGGGACTTATTCGGGACCCAAGGTCAAAATTTTAGGTTTTTTGGATTTTTCTCGAAAACGGTAAGTTTTATCGAAAAAGTACTTCAAAGCAAAGTTGTAGATCTTAAAATTCCACTATTTCCCAGATATTGCGCTTGTAAGAATCATGTTCTACATAGTATGCACACATATGCCACAATTTTAGACAATTGAAATAAAGAAAATTCCGACAAAGCCAAATCTTCGGAGAGACCTTAGGTTTACCACAAGGAATAAAGTGTCAAAAGTCCCCATCAGTCCCATGTGAGCTTAGGGACTTATTCGGGACCCAAGGTCAAAATTTTAGGTTTTTTGGATTTTTCTCGAAAACGGTAAGTTTTATCGAAAAAGTACCTCAAAGCAAAGTTGTAGATCTTAAAATTCTCTATAAAAATGGTATCTATGTTTTTTCTCTAAGACCCACTATTTCCCAGATATTGCGCTTGTAAGAATCATGTTCTACATAGTATGCACACATATGCCACAATTTTAGACAATTGAAATAAAGAAAATTCCGACAAAGCCAAATCTTCGGAGAGACCTTAGGTTTACCACAAGGAATAAAGTGTCAAAAGTCCCCATCAGTCCCATGTGAGCTTAGGGACTTATTCGGGACCCAAGGTCAAAATTTTAGGTTTTTTGGATTTTTCTCGAAAACGGTAAGTTTTATCGAAAAAGTACTTCAAAGCAAAGTTGTAGATCTTAAAATTCCACTATTTCCCAGATATTGCGCTTGTAAGAATCATGTTCTACATAGTATGCACACATATGCCACAATTTTAGACAATTGAAATAAAGAAAATTCCGACAAAGCCAAATCTTCGGAGAGACCTTAGGTTTACCACAAGGAATAAAGTGTCAAAAGTCCCCATCAGTCCCATGTGAGCTTAGGGACTTATTCGGGACCCAAGGTCAAAATTTTAGGTTTTTTGGATTTTTCTCGAAAACGGTAAGTTTTATCGAAAAAGTACCTCAAAGCAAAGTTGTAGATCTTAAAATTCTCTATAAAAATGGTATTTATGTTTTTTCTCTAAGACCCACTATTTCCCAGATATTGCGCTTGTAAGAATCATGTTCTACATAGTATGCACACATATGCCACAATTTTAGACAATTGAAATAAAGAAAATTCCGACAAAGCCAAATCTTCGGAGAGACCTTAGGTTTACCACAAGGAATAAAGTGTCAAAAGTCCCCATCAGTCCCATGTGAGCTTAGGGACTTATTCGGGGCCCAAGGTCAAAATTTTAGGTTTTTTGGATTTTTCTCGAAAACGGTAAGTTTTATCAAAAAGTACCTCAGAGCAAAGTTGTAGATCTTAAAATTCTCTATAAAAATGGTATCTATGTTTTTTCTCTAAGACCCACTATTTCCCAGATATTGCGCTTGTAAGAATCATGTTCTACATAGTATGCACACATATGCCACAATTTTAGACAATTGAAATAAAGAAAATTCCGACAAAGCCAAATCTTCGGAGAGACCTTAGGTTTACCACAAGGAATAAAGTGTCAAAAGTCCCCATCAGTCCCATGTGAGCTTAGGGACTTATTCGGGACCCAAGGTCAAAATTTTAGGTTTTTTGGATTTTTCTCGAAAACGGTAAGTTTTATCGAAAAAGTACCTCAAAGCAAAGTTGTAGATCTTAAAATTCTCTATAAAAATGGTATCTATGTTTTTTCTCTAAGACCCACTATTTCCCAGATATTGCGCTTGTAAGAATCATGTTCTACATAGTATGCACACATATGCCACAATTTTAGACAATTGAAATAAAGAAAATTCCGACAAAGCCAAATCTTCGGAGAGACCTTAGGTTTACCACAAGGAATAAAGTGTCAAAAGTCCCCATCAGTCCCATGTGAGCTTAGGGACTTATTCGGGACCCAAGGTCAAAATTTTAGGTTTTTTGGATTTTTCTCGAAAACGGTAAGTTTTATCGAAAAAGTACCTCAAAGCAAAGTTGTAGATCTTAAAATTCTCTATAAAAATGGTATCTATGTTTTTTCTCTAAGACCCACTATTTCCCAGATATTGCGCTTGTAAGAATCATGTTCTACATAGTATGCACACATATGCCACAATTTTAGACAATTGAAATTAAGAAAATTCCGACAAAGCCAAATCTTCGGAGAGACCTTAGGTTTACCACAAGGAATAAAGTGTCAAAAGTCCCCATCAGTCCCATGTGAGCTTAGGGACTTATTCGGGGCCCAAGGTCAAAATTTTAGGTTTTTTGGATTTTTCTCGAAAACGGTAAGTTTTATCAAAAAGTACCTCAGAGCAAAGTTGTAGATCTTAAAATTCTCTATAAAAATGGTATCTATGTTTTTTCTCTAAGACCCACTATTTCCCAGATATTGCGCTTGTAAGAATCATGTTCTACATAGTATGCACACATATGCCACAATTTTAGACAATTGAAATAAAGAAAATTCCGACAAAGCCAAATCTTCGGAGAGACCTTAGGTTTACCACAAGGAATAAAGTGTCAAAAGTCCCCATCAGTCCCATGTGAGCTTAGGGACTTATTCGGGACCCAAGGTCAAAATTTTAGGTTTTTTGGATTTTTCTCGAAAACGGTAAGTTTTATCGAAAAAGTACCTCAAAGCAAAGTTGTAGATCTTAAAATTCTCTATAAAAATGGTATCTATGTTTTTTCTCTAAGACCCACTATTTCCCAGATATTGCGCTTGTAAGAATCATGTTCTACATAGTATGCACACATATGCCACAATTTTAGACAATTGAAATAAAGAAAATTCCGACAAAGCCAAATCTTCGGAGAGACCTTAGGTTTACCACAAGGAATAAAGTGTCAAAAGTCCCCATCAGTCCCATGTGAGCTTAGGGACTTATTCGGGACCCAAGGTCAAAATTTTAGGTTTTTTGGATTTTTCTCGAAAACGGTAAGTTTTATCGAAAAAGTACTTCAAAGCAAAGTTGTAGATCTTAAAATTCCACTATTTCCCAGATATTGCGCTTGTAAGAATCATGTTCTACATAGTATGCACACATATGCCACAATTTTAGACAATTGAAATAAAGAAAATTCCGACAAAGCCAAATCTTCGGAGAGACCTTAGGTTTACCACAAGGAATAAAGTGTCAAAAGTCCCCATCAGTCCCATGTGAGCTTAGGGACTTATTCGGGACCCAAGGTCAAAATTTTAGGTTTTTTGGATTTTTCTCGAAAACGGTAAGTTTTATCGAAAAAGTACCTCAAAGCAAAGTTGTAGATCTTAAAATTCTCTATAAAAATGGTATTTATGTTTTTTCTCTAAGACCCACTATTTCCCAGATATTGCGCTTGTAAGAATCATGTTCTACATAGTATGCACACATATGCCACAATTTTAGACAATTGAAATAAAGAAAATTCCGACAAAGCCAAATCTTCGGAGAGACCTTATGTTTACCACAAGGAATAAAGTGTCAAAAGTCCCCATCAGTCCCATGTGAGCTTAGGGACTTATTCGGGACCCAAGGTCAAAATTTTAGGTTTTTTGGATTTTTCTCGAAAACGGTAAGTTTTATCGAAAAAGTACTTCAAAGCAAAGTTGTAGATCTTAAAATTCCACTATTTCCCAGATATTGCGCTTGTAAGAATCATGTTCTACATAGTATGCACACATATGCCACAATTTTAGACAATTGAAATAAAGAAAATTCCGACAAAGCCAAATCTTCGGAGAGACCTTAGGTTTACCACAAGGAATAAAGTGTCAAAAGTCCCCATCAGTCCCATGTGAGCTTAGGGACTTATTCGGGACCCAAGGTCAAAATTTTAGGTTTTTTGGATTTTTCTCGAAAACGGTAAGTTTTATCGAAAAAGTACCTCAAAGCAAAGTTGTAGATCTTAAAATTCTCTATAAAAATGGTATTTATGTTTTTTCTCTAAGACCCACTATTTCCCAGATATTGCGCTTGTAAGAATCATGTTCTACATAGTATGCACACATATGCCACAATTTTAGACAATTGAAATAAAGAAAATTCCGACAAAGCCAAATCTTCGGAGAGACCTTAGGTTTACCACAAGGAATAAAGTGTCAAAAGTCCCCATCAGTCCCATGTGAGCTTAGGGACTTATTCGGGGCCCAAGGTCAAAATTTTAGGTTTTTTGGATTTTTCTCGAAAACGGTAAGTTTTATCAAAAAGTACCTCAGAGCAAAGTTGTAGATCTTAAAATTCTCTATAAAAATGGTATCTATGTTTTTTCTCTAAGACCCACTATTTCCCAGATATTGCGCTTGTAAGAATCATGTTCTACATAGTATGCACACATATGCCACAATTTTAGACAATTGAAATAAAGAAAATTCCGACAAAGCCAAATCTTCGGAGAGACCTTAGGTTTACCACAAGGAATAAAGTGTCAAAAGTCCCCATCAGTCCCATGTGAGCTTAGGGACTTATTCGGGACCCAAGGTCAAAATTTTAGGTTTTTTGGATTTTTCTCGAAAACGGTAAGTTTTATCGAAAAAGTACCTCAAAGCAAAGTTGTAGATCTTAAAATTCTCTATAAAAATGGTATCTATGTTTTTTCTCTAAGACCCACTATTTCCCAGATATTGCGCTTGTAAGAATCATGTTCTACATAGTATGCACACATATGCCACAATTTTAGACAATTGAAATAAAGAAAATTCCGACAAAGCCAAATCTTCGGAGAGACCTTAGGTTTACCACAAGGAATAAAGTGTCAAAAGTCCCCATCAGTCCCATGTGAGCTTAGGGACTTATTCGGGACCCAAGGTCAAAATTTTAGGTTTTTTGGATTTTTCTCGAAAACGGTAAGTTTTATCGAAAAAGTACCTCAAAGCAAAGTTGTAGATCTTAAAATTCTCTATAAAAATGGTATCTATGTTTTTTCTCTAAGACCCACTATTTCCCAGATATTGCGCTTGTAAGAATCATGTTCTACATAGTATGCACACATATGCCACAATTTTAGACAATTGAAATTAAGAAAATTCCGACAAAGCCAAATCTTCGGAGAGACCTTAGGTTTACCACAAGGAATAAAGTGTCAAAAGTCCCCATCAGTCCCATGTGAGCTTAGGGACTTATTCGGGGCCCAAGGTCAAAATTTTAGGTTTTTTGGATTTTTCTCGAAAACGGTAAGTTTTATCAAAAAGTACCTCAGAGCAAAGTTGTAGATCTTAAAATTCTCTATAAAAATGGTATCTATGTTTTTTCTCTAAGACCCACTATTTCCCAGATATTGCGCTTGTAAGAATCATGTTCTACATAGTATGCACACATATGCCACAATTTTAGACAATTGAAATAAAGAAAATTCCGACAAAGCCAAATCTTCGGAGAGACCTTAGGTTTACCACAAGGAATAAAGTGTCAAAAGTCCCCATCAGTCCCATGTGAGCTTAGGGACTTATTCGGGACCCAAGGTCAAAATTTTAGGTTTTTTGGATTTTTCTCGAAAACGGTAAGTTTTATCGAAAAAGTACCTCAAAGCAAAGTTGTAGATCTTAAAATTCTCTATAAAAATGGTATCTATGTTTTTTCTCTAAGACCCACTATTTCCCAGATATTGCGCTTGTAAGAATCATGTTCTACATAGTATGCACACATATGCCACAATTTTAGACAATTGAAATAAAGAAAATTCCGACAAAGCCAAATCTTCGGAGAGACCTTAGGTTTACCACAAGGAATAAAGTGTCAAAAGTCCCCATCAGTCCCATGTGAGCTTAGGGACTTATTCGGGACCCAAGGTCAAAATTTTAGGTTTTTTGGATTTTTCTCGAAAACGGTAAGTTTTATCGAAAAAGTACTTCAAAGCAAAGTTGTAGATCTTAAAATTCCACTATTTCCCAGATATTGCGCTTGTAAGAATCATGTTCTACATAGTATGCACACATATGCCACAATTTTAGACAATTGAAATAAAGAAAATTCCGACAAAGCCAAATCTTCGGAGAGACCTTAGGTTTACCACAAGGAATAAAGTGTCAAAAGTCCCCATCAGTCCCATGTGAGCTTAGGGACTTATTCGGGACCCAAGGTCAAAATTTTAGGTTTTTTGGATTTTTCTCGAAAACGGTAAGTTTTATCGAAAAAGTACCTCAAAGCAAAGTTGTAGATCTTAAAATTCTCTATAAAAATGGTATTTATGTTTTTTCTCTAAGACCCACTATTTCCCAGATATTGCGCTTGTAAGAATCATGTTCTACATAGTATGCACACATATGCCACAATTTTAGACAATTGAAATAAAGAAAATTCCGACAAAGCCAAATCTTCGGAGAGACCTTAGGTTTACCACAAGGAATAAAGTGTCAAAAGTCCCCATCAGTCCCATGTGAGCTTAGGGACTTATTCGGGGCCCAAGGTCAAAATTTTAGGTTTTTTGGATTTTTCTCGAAAACGGTAAGTTTTATCAAAAAGTACCTCAGAGCAAAGTTGTAGATCTTAAAATTCTCTATAAAAATGGTATCTATGTTTTTTCTCTAAGACCCACTATTTCCCAGATATTGCGCTTGTAAGAATCATGTTCTACATAGTATGCACACATATGCCACAATTTTAGACAATTGAAATAAAGAAAATTCCGACAAAGCCAAATCTTCGGAGAGACCTTAGGTTTACCACAAGGAATAAAGTGTCAAAAGTCCCCATCAGTCCCATGTGAGCTTAGGGACTTATTCGGGACCCAAGGTCAAAATTTTAGGTTTTTTGGATTTTTCTCGAAAACGGTAAGTTTTATCGAAAAAGTACCTCAAAGCAAAGTTGTAGATCTTAAAATTCTCTATAAAAATGGTATCTATGTTTTTTCTCTAAGACCCACTATTTCCCAGATATTGCGCTTGTAAGAATCATGTTCTACATAGTATGCACACATATGCCACAATTTTAGACAATTGAAATAAAGAAAATTCCGACAAAGCCAAATCTTCGGAGAGACCTTAGGTTTACCACAAGGAATAAAGTGTCAAAAGTCCCCATCAGTCCCATGTGAGCTTAGGGACTTATTCGGGACCCAAGGTCAAAATTTTAGGTTTTTTGGATTTTTCTCGAAAACGGTAAGTTTTATCGAAAAAGTACCTCAAAGCAAAGTTGTAGATCTTAAAATTCTCTATAAAAATGGTATCTATGTTTTTTCTCTAAGACCCACTATTTCCCAGATATTGCGCTTGTAAGAATCATGTTCTACATAGTATGCACACATATGCCACAATTTTAGACAATTGAAATAAAGAAAATTCCGACAAAGCCAAATCTTCGGAGAGACCTTAGGTTTACCACAAGGAATAAAGTGTCAAAAGTCCCCATCAGTCCCATGTGAGCTTAGGGACTTATTCGGGACCCAAGGTCAAAATTTTAGGTTTTTTGGATTTTTCTCGAAAACGGTAAGTTTTATCGAAAAAGTACTTCAAAGCAAAGTTGTAGATCTTAAAATTCCACTATTTCCCAGATATTGCGCTTGTAAGAATCATGTTCTACATAGTATGCACACATATGCCACAATTTTAGACAATTGAAATAAAGAAAATTCCGACAAAGCCAAATCTTCGGAGAGACCTTAGGTTTACCACAAGGAATAAAGTGTCAAAAGTCCCCATCAGTCCCATGTGAGCTTAGGGACTTATTCGGGACCCAAGGTCAAAATTTTAGGTTTTTTGGATTTTTCTCGAAAACGGTAAGTTTTATCGAAAAAGTACCTCAAAGCAAAGTTGTAGATCTTAAAATTCTCTATAAAAATGGTATCTATGTTTTTTCTCTAAGACCCACTATTTCCCAGATATTGCGCTTGTAAGAATCATGTTCTACATAGTATGCACACATATGCCACAATTTTAGACAATTGAAATAAAGAAAATTCCGACAAAGCCAAATCTTCGGAGAGACCTTAGGTTTACCACAAGGAATAAAGTGTCAAAAGTCCCCATCAGTCCCATGTGAGCTTAGGGACTTATTCGGGACCCAAGGTCAAAATTTTAGGTTTTTTGGATTTTTCTCGAAAACGGTAAGTTTTATCGAAAAAGTACTTCAAAGCAAAGTTGTAGATCTTAAAATTCCACTATTTCCCAGATATTGCGCTTGTAAGAATCATGTTCTACATAGTATGCACACATATGCCACAATTTTAGACAATTGAAATAAAGAAAATTCCGACAAAGCCAAATCTTCGGAGAGACCTTAGGTTTACCACAAGGAATAAAGTGTCAAAAGTCCCCATCAGTCCCATGTGAGCTTAGGGACTTATTCGGGACCCAAGGTCAAAATTTTAGGTTTTTTGGATTTTTCTCGAAAACGGTAAGTTTTATCGAAAAAGTACCTCAAAGCAAAGTTGTAGATCTTAAAATTCTCTATAAAAATGGTATTTATGTTTTTTCTCTAAGACCCACTATTTCCCAGATATTGCGCTTGTAAGAATCATGTTCTACATAGTATGCACACATATGCCACAATTTTAGACAATTGAAATAAAGAAAATTCCGACAAAGCCAAATCTTCGGAGAGACCTTAGGTTTACCACAAGGAATAAAGTGTCAAAAGTCCCCATCAGTCCCATGTGAGCTTAGGGACTTATTCGGGGCCCAAGGTCAAAATTTTAGGTTTTTTGGATTTTTCTCGAAAACGGTAAGTTTTATCAAAAAGTACCTCAGAGCAAAGTTGTAGATCTTAAAATTCTCTATAAAAATGGTATCTATGTTTTTTCTCTAAGACCCACTATTTCCCAGATATTGCGCTTGTAAGAATCATGTTCTACATAGTATGCACACATATGCCACAATTTTAGACAATTGAAATAAAGAAAATTCCGACAAAGCCAAATCTTCGGAGAGACCTTAGGTTTACCACAAGGAATAAAGTGTCAAAAGTCCCCATCAGTCCCATGTGAGCTTAGGGACTTATTCGGGACCCAAGGTCAAAATTTTAGGTTTTTTGGATTTTTCTCGAAAACGGTAAGTTTTATCGAAAAAGTACCTCAAAGCAAAGTTGTAGATCTTAAAATTCTCTATAAAAATGGTATCTATGTTTTTTCTCTAAGACCCACTATTTCCCAGATATTGCGCTTGTAAGAATCATGTTCTACATAGTATGCACACATATGCCACAATTTTAGACAATTGAAATAAAGAAAATTCCGACAAAGCCAAATCTTCGGAGAGACCTTAGGTTTACCACAAGGAATAAAGTGTCAAAAGTCCCCATCAGTCCCATGTGAGCTTAGGGACTTATTCGGGACCCAAGGTCAAAATTTTAGGTTTTTTGGATTTTTCTCGAAAACGGTAAGTTTTATCGAAAAAGTACCTCAAAGCAAAGTTGTAGATCTTAAAATTCTCTATAAAAATGGTATCTATGTTTTTTCTCTAAGACCCACTATTTCCCAGATATTGCGCTTGTAAGAATCATGTTCTACATAGTATGCACACATATGCCACAATTTTAGACAATTGAAATTAAGAAAATTCCGACAAAGCCAAATCTTCGGAGAGACCTTAGGTTTACCACAAGGAATAAAGTGTCAAAAGTCCCCATCAGTCCCATGTGAGCTTAGGGACTTATTCGGGGCCCAAGGTCAAAATTTTAGGTTTTTTGGATTTTTCTCGAAAACGGTAAGTTTTATCAAAAAGTACCTCAGAGCAAAGTTGTAGATCTTAAAATTCTCTATAAAAATGGTATCTATGTTTTTTCTCTAAGACCCACTATTTCCCAGATATTGCGCTTGTAAGAATCATGTTCTACATAGTATGCACACATATGCCACAATTTTAGACAATTGAAATAAAGAAAATTCCGACAAAGCCAAATCTTCGGAGAGACCTTAGGTTTACCACAAGGAATAAAGTGTCAAAAGTCCCCATCAGTCCCATGTGAGCTTAGGGACTTATTCGGGACCCAAGGTCAAAATTTTAGGTTTTTTGGATTTTTCTCGAAAACGGTAAGTTTTATCGAAAAAGTACCTCAAAGCAAAGTTGTAGATCTTAAAATTCTCTATAAAAATGGTATCTATGTTTTTTCTCTAAGACCCACTATTTCCCAGATATTGCGCTTGTAAGAATCATGTTCTACATAGTATGCACACATATGCCACAATTTTAGACAATTGAAATAAAGAAAATTCCGACAAAGCCAAATCTTCGGAGAGACCTTAGGTTTACCACAAGGAATAAAGTGTCAAAAGTCCCCATCAGTCCCATGTGAGCTTAGGGACTTATTCGGGACCCAAGGTCAAAATTTTAGGTTTTTTGGATTTTTCTCGAAAACGGTAAGTTTTATCGAAAAAGTACCTCTGAGCAATGTTGTAGACCTTAAAATTCTCTATAAAAATGGTCCCGTTGATTTTTTCTCTAAGACCCACTATTTTCCAGATATTGCGCTTGTAAGAATCATGTTCTACATAGTATGCACACATATGCCGCGTATTAGTCCGGTAATTTTAGACAATTGAAAAAAAGAAAATTCAGACAAAGCCAAATCTTCGGAGAGACCTTAGGTTTACCACAAGGAATAAAGTGTCAAAAGTCCCCATCAGTCCCATGTGAGCTTAGGGACTTATTCGGGACCCAAGGTCAAAATTTTAGGTTTTTTGGATTTTTCTCGAAAACGGTAAGTTTTATCGAAAAAGTACCTCAGAGCAAAGTTGTAGATCTTAAAATTCTCTATAAAAATGGTATCTATGTTTTTTCTCTAAGACCCACTATTTCCCAGATATTGCGCTTGTAAGAATCATGTTCTACATAGTATGCACACATATGCCACAATTTTAGACAATTGAAATAAAGAAAATTCCGACAAAGCCAAATCTTCGGAGAGACCTTAGGTTTACCACAAGGAATAAAGTGTCAAAAGTCCCCATCAGTCCCATGTGAGCTTAGGGACTTATTCGGGGCCCAAGGTCAAAATTTTAGGTTTTTTGGATTTTTCTCGAAAACGGTAAGTTTTATCAAAAAGTACCTCAGAGCAAAGTTGTAGATCTTAAAATTCTCTATAAAAATGGTATCTATGTTTTTTCTCTAAGACCCACTATTTCCCAGATATTGCGCTTGTAAGAATCATGTTCTACATAGTATGCACACATATGCCACAATTTTAGACAATTGAAATAAAGAAAATTCCGACAAAGCCAAATCTTCGGAGAGACCTTAGGTTTACCACAAGGAATAAAGTGTCAAAAGTCCCCATCAGTCCCATGTGAGCTTAGGGACTTATTCGGGACCCAAGGTCAAAATTTTAGGTTTTTTGGATTTTTCTCGAAAACGGTAAGTTTTATCGAAAAAGTACCTCTGAGCAATGTTGTAGACCTTAAAATTCTCTATAAAAATGGTCCCGTTGATTTTTTCTCTAAGACCCACTATTTTCCAGATATTGCGCTTGTAAGAATCATGTTCTACATAGTATGCACACATATGCCGCGTATTAGTCCGGTAATTTTAGACAATTGAAATAAAGAAAATTCCGACAAAGCCAAATCTTCGGAGAGACCTTAGGTTTACCACAAGGAATAAAGTGTCAAAAGTCCCCATCAGTCCCATGTGAGCTTAGGGACTTATTCGGCGCCCAAGGTCAAAATTTTGGGTTTTTTAGATTTTTCTCGAAAACGGTAAGTTTTATCGAAAAAGTACCTCAAAGCAATGTTGTTGATCTTAAAATTCTCTATAAAAATGGTCCCTATGATTTTTTCTCTAAGACCCATTATTTCCCAGATATTGCGCTTGTAAGTATCATGTTCTACATAGTATGCACATACATGCCACGTATTAGTCCGGTAATTTTAGACAATTGAAATAAAGAAAATTCCGACAGAGCCAAAACTTCGGGGAGGCCTTAGGTTTACCACAAGGAATAAAGTGTCAAAAGTCCCCATCAGTTACATGTGAGCTTAGGGACTTATTCGGGGCCCAAGGTCAAAATTTTAGGTTTTTTGGATTTTTCTCGAAAACGGTAAGTTTTATCGAAAAAGTACCTCAGAGCAAAGTTGTAGATCTTAAAATTCTCTATAAAAATGGTCTCTATGATTTTTTCTCTAAGACCCACTATTTCCCAGATATTGCGCTTGTAAGAATCATGTTCTACATAGTATGCACACATATGCCACAATTTTAGACAATTGAAATAAAGAAAATTCCGACAAAGCCAAATCTTCGGAGAGACCTTAGGTTTACCACAAGGAATAAAGTGTCAAAAGTCCCCATCAGTCCCATGTGAGCTTAGGGACTTATTCGGGACCCAAGGTCAAAATTTTAGGTTTTTTGGATTTTTCTCGAAAACGGTAAGTTTTATCGAAAAAGTACCTCAAAGCAATGTTGTTGATCTTAAAATTCTCTATAAAAATGGTCCCTATGATTTTTTCTCTAAGACCCACTATTTCCCAGATATTGCGCTTGTAAAAATCATGTTCTACATAGTATGCACACATATGCCACAATTTTAGACAATTGAAATAAAGAAAATTCCGACAAAGCCAAATCTTCGGAGAGACCTTAGGTTTACCACAAGGAATAAAGTGTCAAAAGTCCCCATCAGTCCCATGTGAGCTTAGGGACTTATTCGGGACCCAAGGTCAAAATTTTAGGTTTTTTGGATTTTCCTCGAAAACGGTAAGTTTTATCGAAAAAGTACCTCAGAGCAAAGTTGTAGATCTTAAAATTCTCTATAAAAATGGTATCTATGTTTTTTCTCTAAGACCCACTATTTCCCAGATATTGCGCTTGTAAGAATCATGTTCTACATAGTATGCACACATATGCCACAATTTTAGACAATTGAAATAAAGAAAATTCCGACAAAGCCAAATCTTCGGAGAGACCTTAGGTTTACCACAAGGAATAAAGTGTCAAAAGTCCCCATCAGTCCCATGTGAGC
The DNA here is from genome assembly GCA_944588485.1 of Phosphuga atrata. Classification (NCBI taxonomy): domain Eukaryota; kingdom Metazoa; phylum Arthropoda; class Insecta; order Coleoptera; family Silphidae; genus Phosphuga; species Phosphuga atrata. Next base: position 22,121,219 of record OX155902.1, on the reverse strand, counting down.
TTAGGGACTTATTCGGGACCCAAGGTCAAAATTTTAGGTTTTTTGGATTTTTCTCGAAAACGGTAAGTTTTATCGAAAAAGTACCTCAAAGCAAAGTTGTAGATCTTAAAATTCTCTATAAAAATGGTATCTATGTTTTTTCTCTAAGACCCACTATTTCCCAGATATTGCGCTTGTAAGAATCATGTTCTACATAGTATGCACACATATGCCACAATTTTAGACAATTGAAATAAAGAAAATTCCGACAAAGCCAAATCTTCGGAGAGACCTTAGGTTTACCACAAGGAATAAAGTGTCAAAAGTCCCCATCAGTCCCATGTGAGCTTAGGGACTTATTCGGGACCCAAGGTCAAAATTTTAGGTTTTTTGGATTTTTCTCGAAAACGGTAAGTTTTATCGAAAAAGTACTTCAAAGCAAAGTTGTAGATCTTAAAATTCCACTATTTCCCAGATATTGCGCTTGTAAGAATCATGTTCTACATAGTATGCACACATATGCCACAATTTTAGACAATTGAAATAAAGAAAATTCCGACAAAGCCAAATCTTCGGAGAGACCTTAGGTTTACCACAAGGAATAAAGTGTCAAAAGTCCCCATCAGTCCCATGTGAGCTTAGGGACTTATTCGGGACCCAAGGTCAAAATTTTAGGTTTTTTGGATTTTTCTCGAAAACGGTAAGTTTTATCGAAAAAGTACCTCAAAGCAAAGTTGTAGATCTTAAAATTCTCTATAAAAATGGTATCTATGTTTTTTCTCTAAGACCCACTATTTCCCAGATATTGCGCTTGTAAGAATCATGTTCTACATAGTATGCACACATATGCCACAATTTTAGACAATTGAAATAAAGAAAATTCCGACAAAGCCAAATCTTCGGAGAGACCTTAGGTTTACCACAAGGAATAAAGTGTCAAAAGTCCCCATCAGTCCCATGTGAGCTTAGGGACTTATTCGGGACCCAAGGTCAAAATTTTAGGTTTTTTGGATTTTTCTCGAAAACGGTAAGTTTTATCGAAAAAGTACTTCAAAGCAAAGTTGTAGATCTTAAAATTCCACTATTTCCCAGATATTGCGCTTGTAAGAATCATGTTCTACATAGTATGCACACATATGCCACAATTTTAGACAATTGAAATAAAGAAAATTCCGACAAAGCCAAATCTTCGGAGAGACCTTAGGTTTACCACAAGGAATAAAGTGTCAAAAGTCCCCATCAGTCCCATGTGAGCTTAGGGACTTATTCGGGACCCAAGGTCAAAATTTTAGGTTTTTTGGATTTTTCTCGAAAACGGTAAGTTTTATCGAAAAAGTACCTCAAAGCAAAGTTGTAGATCTTAAAATTCTCTATAAAAATGGTATTTATGTTTTTTCTCTAAGACCCACTATTTCCCAGATATTGCGCTTGTAAGAATCATGTTCTACATAGTATGCACACATATGCCACAATTTTAGACAATTGAAATAAAGAAAATTCCGACAAAGCCAAATCTTCGGAGAGACCTTAGGTTTACCACAAGGAATAAAGTGTCAAAAGTCCCCATCAGTCCCATGTGAGCTTAGGGACTTATTCGGGGCCCAAGGTCAAAATTTTAGGTTTTTTGGATTTTTCTCGAAAACGGTAAGTTTTATCAAAAAGTACCTCAGAGCAAAGTTGTAGATCTTAAAATTCTCTATAAAAATGGTATCTATGTTTTTTCTCTAAGACCCACTATTTCCCAGATATTGCGCTTGTAAGAATCATGTTCTACATAGTATGCACACATATGCCACAATTTTAGACAATTGAAATAAAGAAAATTCCGACAAAGCCAAATCTTCGGAGAGACCTTAGGTTTACCACAAGGAATAAAGTGTCAAAAGTCCCCATCAGTCCCATGTGAGCTTAGGGACTTATTCGGGACCCAAGGTCAAAATTTTAGGTTTTTTGGATTTTTCTCGAAAACGGTAAGTTTTATCGAAAAAGTACCTCAAAGCAAAGTTGTAGATCTTAAAATTCTCTATAAAAATGGTATCTATGTTTTTTCTCTAAGACCCACTATTTCCCAGATATTGCGCTTGTAAGAATCATGTTCTACATAGTATGCACACATATGCCACAATTTTAGACAATTGAAATAAAGAAAATTCCGACAAAGCCAAATCTTCGGAGAGACCTTAGGTTTACCACAAGGAATAAAGTGTCAAAAGTCCCCATCAGTCCCATGTGAGCTTAGGGACTTATTCGGGACCCAAGGTCAAAATTTTAGGTTTTTTGGATTTTTCTCGAAAACGGTAAGTTTTATCGAAAAAGTACCTCAAAGCAAAGTTGTAGATCTTAAAATTCTCTATAAAAATGGTATCTATGTTTTTTCTCTAAGACCCACTATTTCCCAGATATTGCGCTTGTAAGAATCATGTTCTACATAGTATGCACACATATGCCACAATTTTAGACAATTGAAATTAAGAAAATTCCGACAAAGCCAAATCTTCGGAGAGACCTTAGGTTTACCACAAGGAATAAAGTGTCAAAAGTCCCCATCAGTCCCATGTGAGCTTAGGGACTTATTCGGGGCCCAAGGTCAAAATTTTAGGTTTTTTGGATTTTTCTCGAAAACGGTAAGTTTTATCAAAAAGTACCTCAGAGCAAAGTTGTAGATCTTAAAATTCTCTATAAAAATGGTATCTATGTTTTTTCTCTAAGACCCACTATTTCCCAGATATTGCGCTTGTAAGAATCATGTTCTACATAGTATGCACACATATGCCACAATTTTAGACAATTGAAATAAAGAAAATTCCGACAAAGCCAAATCTTCGGAGAGACCTTAGGTTTACCACAAGGAATAAAGTGTCAAAAGTCCCCATCAGTCCCATGTGAGCTTAGGGACTTATTCGGGGCCCAAGGTCAAAATTTTAGGTTTTTTGGATTTTTCTCGAAAACGGTAAGTTTTATCAAAAAGTACCTCAGAGCAAAGTTGTAGATCTTAAAATTCTCTATAAAAATGGTATCTATGTTTTTTCTCTAAGACCCACTATTTCCCAGATATTGCGCTTGTAAGAATCATGTTCTACATAGTATGCACACATATGCCACAATTTTAGACAATTGAAATAAAGAAAATTCCGACAAAGCCAAATCTTCGGAGAGACCTTAGGTTTACCACAAGGAATAAAGTGTCAAAAGTCCCCATCAGTCCCATGTGAGCTTAGGGACTTATTCGGGACCCAAGGTCAAAATTTTAGGTTTTTTGGATTTTTCTCGAAAACGGTAAGTTTTATCGAAAAAGTACCTCAAAGCAAAGTTGTAGATCTTAAAATTCTCTATAAAAATGGTATCTATGTTTTTTCTCTAAGACCCACTATTTCCCAGATATTGCGCTTGTAAGAATCATGTTCTACATAGTATGCACACATATGCCACAATTTTAGACAATTGAAATAAAGAAAATTCCGACAAAGCCAAATCTTCGGAGAGACCTTAGGTTTACCACAAGGAATAAAGTGTCAAAAGTCCCCATCAGTCCCATGTGAGCTTAGGGACTTATTCGGGACCCAAGGTCAAAATTTTAGGTTTTTTGGATTTTTCTCGAAAACGGTAAGTTTTATCGAAAAAGTACCTCAAAGCAAAGTTGTAGATCTTAAAATTCTCTATAAAAATGGTATCTATGTTTTTTCTCTAAGACCCACTATTTCCCAGATATTGCGCTTGTAAGAATCATGTTCTACATAGTATGCACACATATGCCACAATTTTAGACAATTGAAATTAAGAAAATTCCGACAAAGCCAAATCTTCGGAGAGACCTTAGGTTTACCACAAGGAATAAAGTGTCAAAAGTCCCCATCAGTCCCATGTGAGCTTAGGGACTTATTCGGGGCCCAAGGTCAAAATTTTAGGTTTTTTGGATTTTTCTCGAAAACGGTAAGTTTTATCAAAAAGTACCTCAGAGCAAAGTTGTAGATCTTAAAATTCTCTATAAAAATGGTATCTATGTTTTTTCTCTAAGACCCACTATTTCCCAGATATTGCGCTTGTAAGAATCATGTTCTACATAGTATGCACACATATGCCACAATTTTAGACAATTGAAATAAAGAAAATTCCGACAAAGCCAAATCTTCGGAGAGACCTTAGGTTTACCACAAGGAATAAAGTGTCAAAAGTCCCCATCAGTCCCATGTGAGCTTAGGGACTTATTCGGGACCCAAGGTCAAAATTTTAGGTTTTTTGGATTTTTCTCGAAAACGGTAAGTTTTATCGAAAAAGTACCTCAGAGCAAAGTTGTAGATCTTAAAATTCTCTATAAAAATGGTATCTATGTTTTTTCTCTAAGACCCACTATTTCCCAGATATTGCGCTTGTAAGAATCATGTTCTACATAGTATGCACACATATGCCACAATTTTAGACAATTGAAATAAAGAAAATTCCGACAAAGCCAAATCTTCGGAGAGACCTTAGGTTTACCACAAGGAATAAAGTGTCAAAAGTCCCCATCAGTCCCATGTGAGCTTAGGGACTTATTCGGGACCCAAGGTCAAAATTTTAGGTTTTTTGGATTTTTCTCGAAAACGGTAAGTTTTATCGAAAAAGTACCTCTGAGCAATGTTGTAGACCTTAAAATTCTCTATAAAAATGGTCCCGTTGATTTTTTCTCTAAGACCCACTATTTTCCAGATATTGCGCTTGTAAGAATCATGTTCTACATAGTATGCACACATATGCCGCGTATTAGTCCGGTAATTTTAGACAATTGAAATAAAGAAAATTCCGACAAAGCCAAATCTTCGGAGAGACCTTAGGTTTACCACAAGGAATAAAGTGTCAAAAGTCCCCATCAGTCCCATGTGAGCTTAGGGACTTATTCGGCGCCCAAGGTCAAAATTTTGGGTTTTTTAGATTTTTCTCGAAAACGGTAAGTTTTATCGAAAAAGTACCTCAAAGCAATGTTGTTGATCTTAAAATTCTCTATAAAAATGGTCCCTATGATTTTTTCTCTAAGACCCATTATTTCCCAGATATTGCGCTTGTAAGTATCATGTTCTACATAGTATGCACATACATGCCACGTATTAGTCCGGTAATTTTAGACAATTGAAATAAAGAAAATTCCGACAGAGCCAAAACTTCGGGGAGGCCTTAGGTTTACCACAAGGAATAAAGTGTCAAAAGTCCCCATCAGTTACATGTGAGCTTAGGGACTTATTCGGGGCCCAAGGTCAAAATTTTAGGTTTTTTGGATTTTTCTCGAAAACGGTAAGTTTTATCGAAAAAGTACCTCAGAGCAAAGTTGTAGATCTTAAAATTCTCTATAAAAATGGTCTCTATGATTTTTTCTCTAAGACCCACTATTTCCCAGATATTGCGCTTGTAAGAATCATGTTCTACATAGTATGCACACATATGCCACAATTTTAGACAATTGAAATAAAGAAAATTCCGACAAAGCCAAATCTTCGGAGAGACCTTAGGTTTACCACAAGGAATAAAGTGTCAAAAGTCCCCATCAGTCCCATGTGAGCTTAGGGACTTATTCGGGACCCAAGGTCAAAATTTTAGGTTTTTTGGATTTTTCTCGAAAACGGTAAGTTTTATCGAAAAAGTACCTCAAAGCAATGTTGTTGATCTTAAAATTCTCTATAAAAATGGTCCCTATGATTTTTTCTCTAAGACCCACTATTTCCCAGATATTGCGCTTGTAAAAATCATGTTCTACATAGTATGCACACATATGCCACAATTTTAGACAATTGAAATAAAGAAAATTCCGACAAAGCCAAATCTTCGGAGAGACCTTAGGTTTACCACAAGGAATAAAGTGTCAAAAGTCCCCATCAGTCCCATGTGAGCTTAGGGACTTATTCGGGACCCAAGGTCAAAATTTTAGGTTTTTTGGATTTTTCTCGAAAACGGTAAGTTTTATCGAAAAAGTACCTCAGAGCAAAGTTGTAGATCTTAAAATTCTCTATAAAAATGGTATCTATGTTTTTTCTCTAAGACCCACTATTTCCCAGATATTGCGCTTGTAAGAATCATGTTCTACATAGTATGCACACATATGCCACAATTTTAGACAATTGAAATAAAGAAAATTCCGACAAAGCCAAATCTTCGGAGAGACCTTAGGTTTACCACAAGGAATAAAGTGTCAAAAGTCCCCATCAGTCCCATGTGAGCTTAGGGACTTATTCGGGACCCAAGGTCAAAATTTTAGGTTTTTTGGATTTTTCTCGAAAACGGTAAGTTTTATCGAAAAAGTACCTCAAAGCAAAGTTGTAGATCTTAAAATTCTCTATAAAAATGGTATCTATGTTTTTTCTCTAAGACCCACTATTTCCCAGATATTGCGCTTGTAAGAATCATGTTCTACATAGTATGCACACATATGCCACAATTTTAGACAATTGAAATAAAGAAAATTCCGACAAAGCCAAATCTTCGGAGAGACCTTAGGTTTTCCACAAGGAATAAAGTGTCAAAAGTCCCCATCAGTCCCATGTGAGCTTAGGGACTTATTCGGGACCCAAGGTCAAAATTTTAGGTTTTTTGGATTTTTCTCGAAAACGGTAAGTTTTATCGAAAAAGTACTTCAAAGCAAAGTTGTAGATCTTAAAATTCCACTATTTCCCAGATATTGCGCTTGTAAGAATCATGTTCTACATAGTATGCACACATATGCCACAATTTTAGACAATTGAAATAAAGAAAATTCCGACAAAGCCAAATCTTCGGAGAGACCTTAGGTTTACCACAAGGAATAAAGTGTCAAAAGTCCCCATCAGTCCCATGTGAGCTTAGGGACTTATTCGGGACCCAAGGTCAAAATTTTAGGTTTTTTGGATTTTTCTCGAAAACGGTAAGTTTTATCGAAAAAGTACCTCAAAGCAAAGTTGTAGATCTTAAAATTCTCTATAAAAATGGTATCTATGTTTTTTCTCTAAGACCCACTATTTCCCAGATATTGCGCTTGTAAGAATCATGTTCTACATAGTATGCACACATATGCCACAATTTTAGACAATTGAAATAAAGAAAATTCCGACAAAGCCAAATCTTCGGAGAGACCTTAGGTTTACCACAAGGAATAAAGTGTCAAAAGTCCCCATCAGTCCCATGTGAGCTTAGGGACTTATTCGGGACCCAAGGTCAAAATTTTAGGTTTTTTGGATTTTTCTCGAAAACGGTAAGTTTTATCGAAAAAGTACTTCAAAGCAAAGTTGTAGATCTTAAAATTCCACTATTTCCCAGATATTGCGCTTGTAAGAATCATGTTCTACATAGTATGCACACATATGCCACAATTTTAGACAATTGAAATAAAGAAAATTCCGACAAAGCCAAATCTTCGGAGAGACCTTAGGTTTACCACAAGGAATAAAGTGTCAAAAGTCCCCATCAGTCCCATGTGAGCTTAGGGACTTATTCGGGACCCAAGGTCAAAATTTTAGGTTTTTTGGATTTTTCTCGAAAACGGTAAGTTTTATCGAAAAAGTACCTCAAAGCAAAGTTGTAGATCTTAAAATTCTCTATAAAAATGGTATTTATGTTTTTTCTCTAAGACCCACTATTTCCCAGATATTGCGCTTGTAAGAATCATGTTCTACATAGTATGCACACATATGCCACAATTTTAGACAATTGAAATAAAGAAAATTCCGACAAAGCCAAATCTTCGGAGAGACCTTAGGTTTACCACAAGGAATAAAGTGTCAAAAGTCCCCATCAGTCCCATGTGAGCTTAGGGACTTATTCGGGACCCAAGGTCAAAATTTTAGGTTTTTTGGATTTTTCTCGAAAACGGTAAGTTTTATCGAAAAAGTACCTCAAAGCAAAGTTGTAGATCTTAAAATTCTCTATAAAAATGGTATCTATGTTTTTTCTCTAAGACCCACTATTTCCCAGATATTGCGCTTGTAAGAATCATGTTCTACATAGTATGCACACATATGCCACAATTTTAGACAATTGAAATAAAGAAAATTCCGACAAAGCCAAATCTTCGGAGAGACCTTAGGTTTACCACAAGGAATAAAGTGTCAAAAGTCCCCATCAGTCCCATGTGAGCTTAGGGACTTATTCGGGACCCAAGGTCAAAATTTTAGGTTTTTTGGATTTTTCTCGAAAACGGTAAGTTTTATCGAAAAAGTACTTCAAAGCAAAGTTGTAGATCTTAAAATTCCACTATTTCCCAGATATTGCGCTTGTAAGAATCATGTTCTACATAGTATGCACACATATGCCACAATTTTAGACAATTGAAATAAAGAAAATTCCGACAAAGCCAAATCTTCGGAGAGACCTTAGGTTTACCACAAGGAATAAAGTGTCAAAAGTCCCCATCAGTCCCATGTGAGCTTAGGGACTTATTCGGGACCCAAGGTCAAAATTTTAGGTTTTTTGGATTTTTCTCGAAAACGGTAAGTTTTATCAAAAAGTACCTCAGAGCAAAGTTGTAGATCTTAAAATTCTCTATAAAAATGGTATCTATGTTTTTTCTCTAAGACCCACTATTTCCCAGATATTGCGCTTGTAACAATCATGTTCTACATAGTATGCACACATATGCCACAATTTTAGACAATTGAAATAAAGAAAATTCCGACAAAGCCAAATCTTCGGAGAGACCTTAGGTTTACCACAAGGAATAAAGTGTCAAAAGTCCCCATCAGTCCCATGTGAGCTTAGGGACTTATTCGGGACCCAAGGTCAAAATTTTAGGTTTTTTGGATTTTTCTCGAAAACGGTAAGTTTTATCGAAAAAGTACTTCAAAGCAAAGTTGTAGATCTTAAAATTCCACTATTTCCCAGATATTGCGCTTGTAAGAATCATGTTCTACATAGTATGCACACATATGCCACAATTTTAGACAATTGAAATAAAGAAAATTCCGACAAAGCCAAATCTTCGGAGAGACCTTAGGTTTACCACAAGGAATAAAGTGTCAAAAGTCCCCATCAGTCCCATGTGAGCTTAGGGACTTATTCGGGACCCAAGGTCAAAATTTTAGGTTTTTTGGATTTTTCTCGAAAACGGTAAGTTTTATCGAAAAAGTACCTCAAAGCAAAGTTGTAGATCTTAAAATTCTCTATAAAAATGGTATCTATGTTTTTTCTCTAAGACCCACTATTTCCCAGATATTGCGCTTGTAAGAATCATGTTCTACATAGTATGCACACATATGCCACAATTTTAGACAATTGAAATTAAGAAAATTCCGACAAAGCCAAATCTTCGGAGAGACCTTAGGTTTACCACAAGGAATAAAGTGTCAAAAGTCCCCATCAGTCCCATGTGAGCTTAGGGACTTATTCGGGGCCCAAGGTCAAAATTTTAGGTTTTTTGGATTTTTCTCGAAAACGGTAAGTTTTATCAAAAAGTACCTCAGAGCAAAGTTGTAGATCTTAAAATTCTCTATAAAAATGGTATCTATGTTTTTTCTCTAAGACCCACTATTTCCCAGATATTGCGCTTGTAAGAATCATGTTCTACATAGTATGCACACATATGCCACAATTTTAGACAATTGAAATAAAGAAAATTCCGACAAAGCCAAATCTTCGGAGAGACCTTAGGTTTACCACAAGGAATAAAGTGTCAAAAGTCCCCATCAGTCCCATGTGAGCTTAGGGACTTATTCGGGACCCAAGGTCAAAATTTTAGGTTTTTTGGATTTTTCTCGAAAACGGTAAGTTTTATCGAAAAAGTACCTCAAAGCAAAGTTGTAGATCTTAAAATTCTCTATAAAAATGGTATCTATGTTTTTTCTCTAAGACCCACTATTTCCCAGATATTGCGCTTGTAAGAATCATGTTCTACATAGTATGCACACATATGCCACAATTTTAGACAATTGAAATAAAGAAAATTCCGACAAAGCCAAATCTTCGGAGAGACCTTAGGTTTACCACAAGGAATAAAGTGTCAAAAGTCCCCATCAGTCCCATGTGAGCTTAGGGACTTATTCGGGACCCAAGGTCAAAATTTTAGGTTTTTTGGATTTTTCTCGAAAACGGTAAGTTTTATCGAAAAAGTACCTCAAAGCAAAGTTGTAGATCTTAAAATTCTCTATAAAATTGGTATTTATGTTTTTTCTCTAAGACCCACTATTTCCCAGATATTGCGCTTGTAAGAATCATGTTCTACATAGTATGCACACATATGCCACAATTTTAGACAATTGAAATAAAGAAAATTCCGACAAAGCCAAATCTTCGGAGAGACCTTAGGTTTACCACAAGGAATAAAGTGTCAAAAGTCCCCATCAGTCCCATGTGAGCTTAGGGACTTATTCGGGGCCCAAGGTCAAAATTTTAGGTTTTTTGGATTTTTCTCGAAAACGGTAAGTTTTATCAAAAAGTACCTCAGAGCAAAGTTGTAGATCTTAAAATTCTCTATAAAAATGGTATCTATGTTTTTTCTCTAAGACCCACTATTTCCCAGATATTGCGCTTGTAAGAATCATGTTCTACATAGTATGCACACATATGCCACAATTTTAGACAATTGAAATAAAGAAAATTCCGACAAAGCCAAATCTTCGGAGAGACCTTAGGTTTACCACAAGGAATAAAGTGTCAAAAGTCCCCATCAGTCCCATGTGAGCTTAGGGACTTATTCGGGACCCAAGGTCAAAATTTTAGGTTTTTTGGATTTTTCTCGAAAACGGTAAGTTTTATCGAAAAAGTACCTCAGAGCAAAGTTGTAGATCTTAAAATTCTCTATAAAAATGGTATCTATGTTTTTTCTCTAAGACCCACTATTTCCCAGATATTGCGCTTGTAAGAATCATGTTCTACATAGTATGCACACATATGCCACAATTTTAGACAATTGAAATAAAGAAAATTCCGACAAAGCCAAATCTTCGGAGAGACCTTAGGTTTACCACAAGGAATAAAGTGTCAAAAGTCCCCATCAGTCCCATGTGAGCTTAGGGACTTATTCGGGACCCAAGGTCAAAATTTTAGGTTTTTTGGATTTTTCTCGAAAACGGTAAGTTTTATCGAAAAAGTACCTCAAAGCAAAGTTGTAGATCTTAAAATTCTCTATAAAAATGGTATTTATGTTTTTTCTCTAAGACCCACTATTTCCCAGATATTGCGCTTGTAAGAATCATGTTCTACATAGTATGCACACATATGCCACAATTTTAGACAATTGAAATAAAGAAAATTCCGACAAAGCCAAATCTTCGGAGAGACCTTAGGTTTACCACAAGGAATAAAGTGTCAAAAGTCCCCATCAGTCCCATGTGAGCTTAGGGACTTATTCGGGGCCCAAGGTCAAAATTTTAGGTTTTTTGGATTTTTCTCGAAAACGGTAAGTTTTATCAAAAAGTACCTCAGAGCAAAGTTGTAGATCTTAAAATTCTCTATAAAAATGGTATCTATGTTTTTTCTCTAAGACCCACTATTTCCCAGATATTGCGCTTGTAAGAATCATGTTCTACATAGTATGCACACATATGCCACAATTTTAGACAATTGAAATAAAGAAAATTCCGACAAAGCCAAATCTTCGGAGAGACCTTAGGTTTACCACAAGGAATAAAGTGTCAAAAGTCCCCATCAGTCCCATGTGAGCTTAGGGACTTATTCGGGACCCAAGGTCAAAATTTTAGGTTTTTTGGATTTTTCTCGAAAACGGTAAGTTTTATCGAAAAAGTACCTCAGAGCAAAGTTGTAGATCTTAAAATTCTCTATAAAAATGGTATCTATGTTTTTTCTCTAAGACCCACTATTTCCCAGATATTGCGCTTGTAAGAATCATGTTCTACATAGTATGCACACATATGCCACAATTTTAGACAATTGAAATAAAGAAAATTCCGACAAAGCCAAATCTTCGGAGAGACCTTAGGTTTACCACAAGGAATAAAGTGTCAAAAGTCCCCATCAGTCCCATGTGAGCTTAGGGACTTATTCGGGACCCAAGGTCAAAATTTTAGGTTTTTTGGATTTTTCTCGAAAACGGTAAGTTTTATCGAAAAAGTACCTCAAAGCAAAGTTGTAGATCTTAAAATTCTCTATAAAAATGGTATCTATGTTTTTTCTCTAAGACCCACTATTTCCCAGATATTGCGCTTGTAAGAATCATGTTCTACATAGTATGCACACATATGCCACAATTTTAGACAATTGAAATAAAGAAAATTCCGACAAAGCCAAATCTTCGGAGAGACCTTAGGTTTACCACAAGGAATAAAGTGTCAAAAGTCCCCATCAGTCCCATGTGAGCTTAGGGACTTATTCGGGACCCAAGGTCAAAATTTTAGGTTTTTTGGATTTTTCTCGAAAACGGTAAGTTTTATCGAAAAAGTACTTCAAAGCAAAGTTGTAGATCTTAAAATTCCACTATTTCCCAGATATTGCGCTTGTAAGAATCATGTTCTACATAGTATGCACACATATGCCACAATTTTAGACAATTGAAATAAAGAAAATTCCGACAAAGCCAAATCTTCGGAGAGACCTTAGGTTTACCACAAGGAATAAAGTGTCAAAAGTCCCCATCAGTCCCATGTGAGCTTAGGGACTTATTCGGGACCCAAGGTCAAAATTTTAGGTTTTTTGGATTTTTCTCGAAAACGGTAAGTTTTATCGAAAAAGTACCTCAAAGCAAAGTTGTAGATCTTAAAATTCTCTATAAAAATGGTATCTATGTTTTTTCTCTAAGACCCACTATTTCCCAGATATTGCGCTTGTAAGAATCATGTTCTACATAGTATGCACACATATGCCACAATTTTAGACAATTGAAATTAAGAAAATTCCGACAAAGCCAAATCTTCGGAGAGACCTTAGGTTTACCACAAGGAATAAAGTGTCAAAAGTCCCCATCAGTCCCATGTGAGCTTAGGGACTTATTCGGGGCCCAAGGTCAAAATTTTAGGTTTTTTGGATTTTTCTCGAAAACGGTAAGTTTTATCAAAAAGTACCTCAGAGCAAAGTTGTAGATCTTAAAATTCTCTATAAAAATGGTATCTATGTTTTTTCTCTAAGACCCACTATTTCCCAGATATTGCGCTTGTAAGAATCATGTTCTACATAGTATGCACACATATGCCACAATTTTAGACAATTGAAATAAAGAAAATTCCGACAAAGCCAAATCTTCGGAGAGACCTTAGGTTTACCACAAGGAATAAAGTGTCAAAAGTCCCCATCAGTCCCATGTGAGCTTAGGGACTTATTCGGGACCCAAGGTCAAAATTTTAGGTTTTTTGGATTTTTCTCGAAAACGGTAAGTTTTATCGAAAAAGTACCTCTGAGCAATGTTGTAGACCTTAAAATTCTCTATAAAAATGGTCCCGTTGATTTTTTCTCTAAGACCCACTATTTTCCAGATATTGCGCTTGTAAGAATCATGTTCTACATAGTATGCACACATATGCCGCGTATTAGTCCGGTAATTTTAGACAATTGAAATAAAGAAAATTCCGACAAAGCCAAATCTTCGGAGAGACCTTAGGTTTACCACAAGGAATAAAGTGTCAAAAGTCCCCATCAGTCCCATGTGAGCTTAGGGACTTATTCGGCGCCCAAGGTCAAAATTTTGGGTTTTTTAGATTTTTCTCGAAAACGGTAAGTTTTATCGAAAAAGTACCTCAAAGCAATGTTGTTGATCTTAAAATTCTCTATAAAAATGGTCCCTATGATTTTTTCTCTAAGACCCATTATTTCCCAGATATTGCGCTTGTAAGTATCATGTTCTACATAGTATGCACATACATGCCACGTATTAGTCCGGTAATTTTAGACAATTGAAATAAAGAAAATTCCGACAGAGCCAAAACTTCGGGGAGGCCTTAGGTTTACCACAAGGAATAAAGTGTCAAAAGTCCCCATCAGTTACATGTGAGCTTAGGGACTTATTCGGGGCCCAAGGTCAAAATTTTAGGTTTTTTGGATTTTTCTCGAAAACGGTAAGTTTTATCGAAAAAGTATCTCAGAGCAAAGTTGTAGATCTTAAAATTCTCTATAAAAATGGTCTCTATGATTTTTTCTCTAAGACCCACTATTTCCCAGATATTGCGCTTGTAAGAATCATGTTCTACATAGTATGCACACATATGCCACAATTTTAGACAATTGAAATAAAGAAAATTCCGACAAAGCCAAATCTTCGGAGAGACCTTAGGTTTACCACAAGGAATAAAGTGTCAAAAGTCCCCATCAGTCCCATGTGAGCTTAGGGACTTATTCGGGACCCAAGGTCAAAATTTTAGGTTTTTTGGATTTTTCTCGAAAACGGTAAGTTTTATCGAAAAAGTACCTCAAAGCAAAGTTGTAGATCTTAAAATTCTCTATAAAAATGGTATCTATGTTTTTTCTCTAAGACCCACTATTTCCCAGATATTGCGCTTGTAAGAATCATGTTCTACATAGTATGCACACATATGCCACAATTTTAGACAATTGAAATAAAGAAAATTCCGACAAAGCCAAATCTTCGGAGAGACCTTAGGTTTACCACAAGGAATAAAGTGTCAAAAGTCCCCATCAGTCCCATGTGAGCTTAGGGACTTATTCGGGACCCAAGGTCAAAATTTTAGGTTTTTTGGATTTTTCTCGAAAACGGTAAGTTTTATCGAAAAAGTACTTCAAAGCAAAGTTGTAGATCTTAAAATTCCACTATTTCCCAGATATTGCGCTTGTAAGAATCATGTTCTACATAGTATGCACACATATGCCACAATTTTAGACAATTGAAATAAAGAAAATTCCGACAAAGCCAAATCTTCGGAGAGACCTTAGGTTTACCACAAGGAATAAAGTGTCAAAAGTCCCCATCAGTCCCATGTGAGCTTAGGGACTTATTCGGGACCCAAGGTCAAAATTTTAGGTTTTTTGGATTTTTCTCGAAAACGGTAAGTTTTATCGAAAAAGTACCTCAAAGCAAAGTTGTAGATCTTAAAATTCTCTATAAAAATGGTATCTATGTTTTTTCTCTAAGACCCACTATTTCCCAGATATTGCGCTTGTAAGAATCATGTTCTACATAGTATGCACACATATGCCACAATTTTAGACAATTGAAATTAAGAAAATTCCGACAAAGCCAAATCTTCGGAGAGACCTTAGGTTTACCACAAGGAATAAAGTGTCAAAAGTCCCCATCAGTCCCATGTGAGCTTAGGGACTTATTCGGGGCCCAAGGTCAAAATTTTAGGTTTTTTGGATTTTTCTCGAAAACGGTAAGTTTTATCAAAAAGTACCTCAGAGCAAAGTTGTAGATCTTAAAATTCTCTATAAAAATGGTATCTATGTTTTTTCTCTAAGACCCACTATTTCCCAGATATTGCGCTTGTAAGAATCATGTTCTACATAGTATGCACACATATGCCACAATTTTAGACAATTGAAATAAAGAAAATTCCGACAAAGCCAAATCTTCGGAGAGACCTTAGGTTTACCACAAGGAATAAAGTGTCAAAAGTCCCCATCAGTCCCATGTGAGCTTAGGGACTTATTCGGGACCCAAGGTCAAAATTTTAGGTTTTTTGGATTTTTCTCGAAAACGGTAAGTTTTATCGAAAAAGTACCTCTGAGCAATGTTGTAGACCTTAAAATTCTCTATAAAAATGGTCCCGTTGATTTTTTCTCTAAGACCCACTATTTTCCAGATATTGCGCTTGTAAGAATCATGTTCTACATAGTATGCACACATATGCCGCGTATTAGTCCGGTAATTTTAGACAATTGAAATAAAGAAAATTCCGACAAAGCCAAATCTTCGGAGAGACCTTAGGTTTACCACAAGGAATAAAGTGTCAAAAGTCCCCATCAGTCCCATGTGAGCTTAGGGACTTATTCGGCGCCCAAGGTCAAAATTTTGGGTTTTTTAGATTTTTCTCGAAAACGGTAAGTTTTATCGAAAAAGTACCTCAAAGCAATGTTGTTGATCTTAAAATTCTCTATAAAAATGGTCCCTATGATTTTTTCTCTAAGACCCATTATTTCCCAGATATTGCGCTTGTAAGTATCATGTTCTACATAGTATGCACATACATGCCACGTATTAGTCCGGTAATTTTAGACAATTGAAATAAAGAAAATTCCGACAGAGCCAAAACTTCGGGGAGGCCTTAGGTTTACCACAAGGAATAAAGTGTCAAAAGTCCCCATCAGTTACATGTGAGCTTAGGGACTTATTCGGGGCCCAAGGTCAAAATTTTAGGTTTTTTGGATTTTTCTCGAAAACGGTAAGTTTTATCGAAAAAGTACCTCAGAGCAAAGTTGTAGATCTTAAAATTCTCTATAAAAATGGTCTCTATGATTTTTTCTCTAAGACCCACTATTTCCCAGATATTGCGCTTGTAAGAATCATGTTCTACATAGTATGCACACATATGCCACAATTTTAGACAATTGAAATAAAGAAAATTCCGACAAAGCCAAATCTTCGGAGAGACCTTAGGTTTACCACAAGGAATAAAGTGTCAAAAGTCCCCATCAGTCCCATGTGAGCTTAGGGACTTATTCGGGACCCAAGGTCAAAATTTTAGGTTTTTTGGATTTTTCTCGAAAACGGTAAGTTTTATCGAAAAAGTACCTCAAAGCAATGTTGTTGATCTTAAAATTCTCTATAAAAATGGTCCCTATGATTTTTTCTCTAAGACCCACTATTTCCCAGATATTGCGCTTGTAAAAATCATGTTCTACATAGTATGCACACATATGCCACAATTTTAGACAATTGAAATAAAGAAAATTCCGACAAAGCCAAATCTTCGGAGAGACCTTAGGTTTACCACAAGGAATAAAGTGTCAAAAGTCCCCATCAGTCCCATGTGAGCTTAGGGACTTATTCGGGACCCAAGGTCAAAATTTTAGGTTTTTTGGATTTTTCTCGAAAACGGTAAGTTTTATCGAAAAAGTACCTCAAAGCAAAGTTGTAGATCTTAAAATTCTCTATAAAAATGGTATCTATGTTTTTTCTCTAAGACCCACTATTTCCCAGATATTGCGCTTGTAAGAATCATGTTCTACATAGTATGCACACATATGCCACAATTTTAGACAATTGAAATTAAGAAAATTCCGACAAAGCCAAATCTTCGGAGAGACCTTAGGTTTACCACAAGGAATAAAGTGTCAAAAGCCCCCATCAGTCCCATGTGAGCTTAGGGACTTATTCGGGGCCCAAGGTCAAAATTTTAGGTTTTTTGGATTTTTCTCGAAAACGGTAAGTTTTATCAAAAAGTACCTCAGAGCAAAGTTGTAGATCTTAAAATTCTCTATAAAAATGGTATCTATGTTTTTTCTCTAAGACCCACTATTTCCCAGATATTGCGCTTGTAAGAATCATGTTCTACATAGTATGCACACATATGCCACAATTTTAGACAATTGAAATAAAGAAAATTCCGACAAAGCCAAATCTTCGGAGAGACCTTAGGTTTACCACAAGGAATAAAGTGTCAAAAGTCCCCATCAGTCCCATGTGAGCTTAGGGACTTATTCGGGACCCAAGGTCAAAATTTTAGGTTTTTTGGATTTTTCTCGAAAACGGTAAGTTTTATCGAAAAAGTACCTCTGAGCAATGTTGTAGACCTTAAAATTCTCTATAAAAATGGTCCCGTTGATTTTTTCTCTAAGACCCACTATTTTCCAGATATTGCGCTTGTAAGAATCATGTTCTACATAGTATGCACACATATGCCGCGTATTAGTCCGGTAATTTTAGACAATTGAAATAAAGAAAATTCCGACAAAGCCAAATCTTCGGAGAGACCTTAGGTTTACCACAAGGAATAAAGTGTCAAAAGTCCCCATCAGTCCCATGTGAGCTTAGGGACTTATTCGGCGCCCAAGGTCAAAATTTTGGGTTTTTTAGATTTTTCTCGAAAACGGTAAGTTTTATCGAAAAAGTACCTCAAAGCAATGTTGTTGATCTTAAAATTCTCTATAAAAATGGTCCCTATGATTTTTTCTCTAAGACCCATTATTTCCCAGATATTGCGCTTGTAAGTATCATGTTCTACATAGTATGCACATACATGCCACGTATTAGTCCGGTAATTTTAGACAATTGAAATAAAGAAAATTCCGACAGAGCCAAAACTTCGGGGAGGCCTTAGGTTTACCACAAGGAATAAAGTGTCAAAAGTCCCCATCAGTTACATGTGAGCTTAGGGACTTATTCGGGGCCCAAGGTCAAAATTTTAGGTTTTTTGGATTTTTCTCGAAAACGGTAAGTTTTATCGAAAAAGTACCTCAGAGCAAAGTTGTAGATCTTAAAATTCTCTATAAAAATGGTCTCTATGATTTTTTCTCTAAGACCCACTATTTCCCAGATATTGCGCTTGTAAGAATCATGTTCTACATAGTATGCACACATATGCCACAATTTTAGACAATTGAAATAAAGAAAATTCCGACAAAGCCAAATCTTCGGAGAGACCTTAGGTTTACCACAAGGAATAAAGTGTCAAAAGTCCCCATCAGTCCCATGTGAGCTTAGGGACTTATTCGGGACCCAAGGTCAAAATTTTAGGTTTTTTGGATTTTTCTCGAAAACGGTAAGTTTTATCGAAAAAGTACCTCAAAGCAATGTTGTTGATCTTAAAATTCTCTATAAAAATGGTCCCTATGATTTTTTCTCTAAGACCCACTATTTCCCAGATATTGCGCTTGTAAAAATCATGTTCTACATAGTATGCACACATATGCCACAATTTTAGACAATTGAAATAAAGAAAATTCCGACAAAGCCAAATCTTCGGAGAGACCTTAGGTTTACCACAAGGAATAAAGTGTCAAAAGTCCCCATCAGTCCCATGTGAGCTTAGGGACTTATTCGGGACCCAAGGTCAAAATTTTAGGTTTTTTGGATTTTTCTCGAAAACGGTAAGTTTTATCGAAAAAGTACCTCAAAGCAAAGTTGTAGATCTTAAAATTCTCTATAAAAATGGTATCTATGTTTTTTCTCTAAGACCCACTATTTCCCAGATATTGCGCTTGTAAGAATCATGTTCTACATAGTATGCACACATATGCCACAATTTTAGACAATTGAAATTAAGAAAATTCCGACAAAGCCAAATCTTCGGAGAGACCTTAGGTTTACCACAAGGAATAAAGTGTCAAAAGTCCCCATCAGTCCCATGTGAGCTTAGGGACTTATTCGGGGCCCAAGGTCAAAATTTTAGGTTTTTTGGATTTTTCTCGAAAACGGTAAGTTTTATCAAAAAGTACCTCAGAGCAAAGTTGTAGATCTTAAAATTCTCTATAAAAATGGTATCTATGTTTTTTCTCTAAGACCCACTATTTCCCAGATATTGCGCTTGTAAGAATCATGTTCTACATAGTATGCACACATATGCCACAATTTTAGACAATTGAAATAAAGAAAATTCCGACAAAGCCAAATCTTCGGAGAGACCTTAGGTTTACCACAAGGAATAAAGTGTCAAAAGTCCCTATCAGTCCCATGTGAGCTTAGGGACTTATTCGGGACCCAAGGTCAAAATTTTAGGTTTTTTGGATTTTTCTCGAAAACGGTAAGTTTTATCGAAAAAGTACCTCTGAGCAATGTTGTAGACCTTAAAATTCTCTATAAAAATGGTCCCGTTGATTTTTTCTCTAAGACCCACTATTTTCCAGATATTGCGCTTGTAAGAATCATGTTCTACATAGTATGCACACATATGCCGCGTATTAGTCCGGTAATTTTAGACAATTGAAATAAAGAAAATTCCGACAAAGCCAAATCTTCGGAGAGACCTTAGGTTTACCACAAGGAATAAAGTGTCAAAAGTCCCCATCAGTCCCATGTGAGCTTAGGGACTTATTCGGCGCCCAAGGTCAAAATTTTGGGTTTTTTAGATTTTTCTCGAAAACGGTAAGTTTTATCGAAAAAGTACCTCAAAGCAATGTTGTTGATCTTAAAATTCTCTATAAAAATGGTCCCTATGATTTTTTCTCTAAGACCCATTATTTCCCAGATATTGCGCTTGTAAGTATCATGTTCTACATAGTATGCACATACATGCCACGTATTAGTCCGGTAATTTTAGACAATTGAAATAAAGAAAATTCCGACAGAGCCAAAACTTCGGGGAGGCCTTAGGTTTACCACAAGGAATAAAGTGTCAAAAGTCCCCATCAGTTACATGTGAGCTTAGGGACTTATTCGGGGCCCAAGGTCAAAATTTTAGGTTTTTTGGATTTTTCTCGAAAACGGTAAGTTTTATCGAAAAAGTACCTCAGAGCAAAGTTGTAGATCTTAAAATTCTCTATAAAAATGGTCTCTATGATTTTTTCTCTAAGACCCACTATTTCCCAGATATTGCGCTTGTAAGAATCATGTTCTACATAGTATGCACACATATGCCACAATTTTAGACAATTGAAATAAAGAAAATTCCGACAAAGCCAAATCTTCGGAGAGACCTTAGGTTTACCACAAGGAATAAAGTGTCAAAAGTCCCCATCAGTCCCATGTGAGCTTAGGGACTTATTCGGGACCCAAGGTCAAAATTTTAGGTTTTTTGGATTTTTCTCGAAAACGGTAAGTTTTATCGAAAAAGTACCTCAAAGCAATGTTGTTGATCTTAAAATTCTCTATAAAAATGGTCCCTATGATTTTTTCTCTAAGACCCACTATTTCCCAGATATTGCGCTTGTAAAAATCATGTTCTACATAGTATGCACACATATGCCACAATTTTAGACAATTGAAATAAAGAAAATTCCGACAAAGCCAAATCTTCGGAGAGACCTTAGGTTTACCACAAGGAATAAAGTGTCAAAAGTCCCCATCAGTCCCATGTGAGCTTAGGGACTTATTCGGGACCCAAGGTCAAAATTTTAGGTTTTTTGGATTTTTCTCGAAAACGGTAAGTTTTATCGAAAAAGTACCTCAGAGCAAAGTTGTAGATCTTAAAATTCTCTATAAAAATGGTATCTATGTTTTTTCTCTAAGACCCACTATTTCCCAGATATTGCGCTTGTAAGAATCATGTTCTACATAGTATGCACACATATGCCACAATTTTAGACAATTGAAATAAAGAAAATTCCGACAAAGCCAAATCTTCGGAGAGACCTTAGGTTTACCACAAGGAATAAAGTGTCAAAAGTCCCCATCAGTCCCATGTGAGCTTAGGGACTTATTCGGGACCCAAGGTCAAAATTTTAGGTTTTTTGGATTTTTCTCGAAAACGGTAAGTTTTATCGAAAAAGTACCTCAAAGCAAAGTTGTAGATCTTAAAATTCTCTATAAAAATGGTATCTATGTTTTTTCTCTAAGACCCACTATTTCCCAGATATTGCGCTTGTAAGAATCATGTTCTACATAGTATGCACACATATGCCACAATTTTAGACAATTGAAATAAAGAAAATTCCGACAAAGCCAAATCTTCGGAGAGACCTTAGGTTTACCACAAGGAATAAAGTGTCAAAAGTCCCCATCAGTCCCATGTGAGCTTAGGGACTTATTCGGGACCCAAGGTCAAAATTTTAGGTTTTTTGGATTTTTCTCGAAAACGGTAAGTTTTATCGAAAAAGTACTTCAAAGCAAAGTTGTAGATCTTAAAATTCCACTATTTCCCAGATATTGCGCTTGTAAGAATCATGTTCTACATAGTATGCACACATATGCCACAATTTTAGACAATTGAAATAAAGAAAATTCCGACAAAGCCAAATCTTCGGAGAGACCTTAGGTTTACCACAAGGAATAAAGTGTCAAAAGTCCCCATCAGTCCCATGTGAGCTTAGGGACTTATTCGGGACCCAAGGTCAAAATTTTAGGTTTTTTTGGATTTTTCTCGAAAACGGTAAGTTTTATCGAAAAAGTACCTCAAAGCAAAGTTGTAGATCTTAAAATTCTCTATAAAAATGGTATCTATGTTTTTTCTCTAAGACCCACTATTTCCCAGATATTGCGCTTGTAAGAATCATGTTCTACATAGTATGCACACATATGCCACAATTTTAGACAATTGAAATAAAGAAAATTCCGACAAAGCCAAATCTTCGGAGAGACCTTAGGTTTACCACAAGGAATAAAGTGTCAAAAGTCCCCATCAGTCCCATGTGAGCTTAGGGACTTATTCGGGACCCAAGGTCAAAATTTTAGGTTTTTTGGATTTTTCTCGAAAACGGTAAGTTTTATCGAAAAAGTACTTCAAAGCAAAGTTGTAGATCTTAAAATTCCACTATTTCCCAGATATTGCGCTTGTAAGAATCATGTTCTACATAGTATGCACACATATGCCACAATTTTAGACAATTGAAATAAAGAAAATTCCGACAAAGCCAAATCTTCGGAGAGACCTTAGGTTTACCACAAGGAATAAAGTGTCAAAAGTCCCCATCAGTCCCATGTGAGCTTAGGGACTTATTCGGGACCCAAGGTCAAAATTTTAGGTTTTTTGGATTTTTCTCGAAAACGGTAAGTTTTATCGAAAAAGTACCTCAAAGCAAAGTTGTAGATCTTAAAATTCTCTATAAAAATGGTATTTATGTTTTTTCTCTAAGACCCACTATTTCCCAGATATTGCGCTTGTAAGAATCATGTTCTACATAGTATGCACACATATGCCACAATTTTAGGCAATTGAAATAAAGAAAATTCCGACAAAGCCAAATCTTCGGAGAGACCTTAGGTTTACCACAAGGAATAAAGTGTCAAAAGTCCCCATCAGTCCCATGTGAGCTTAGGGACTTATTCGGGGCCCAAGGTCAAAATTTTAGGTTTTTTGGATTTTTCTCGAAAACGGTAAGTTTTATCAAAAAGTACCTCAGAGCAAAGTTGTAGATCTTAAAATTCTCTATAAAAATGGTATCTATGTTTTTTCTCTAAGACCCACTATTTCCCAGATATTGCGCTTGTAAGAATCATGTTCTACATAGTATGCACACATATGCCACAATTTTAGACAATTGAAATAAAGAAAATTCCGACAAAGCCAAATCTTCGGAGAGACCTTAGGTTTACCACAAGGAATAAAGTGTCAAAAGTCCCCATCAGTCCCATGTGAGCTTAGGGACTTATTCGGGACCCAAGGTCAAAATTTTAGGTTTTTTGGATTTTTCTCGAAAACGGTAAGTTTTATCGAAAAAGTACCTCAGAGCAAAGTTGTAGATCTTAAAATTCTCTATAAAAATGGTATCTATGTTTTTTCTCTAAGACCCACTATTTCCCAGATATTGCGCTTGTAAGAATCATGTTCTACATAGTATGCACACATATGCCACAATTTTAGACAATTGAAATAAAGAAAATTCCGACAAAGCCAAATCTTCGGAGAGACCTTAGGTTTACCACAAGGAATAAAGTGTCAAAAGTCCCCATCAGTCCCATGTGAGCTTAGGGACTTATTCGGGACCCAAGGTCAAAATTTTAGGTTTTTTGGATTTTTCTCGAAAACGGTAAGTTTTATCGAAAAAGTACCTCAAAGCAAAGTTGTAGATCTTAAAATTCTCTATAAAAATGGTATCTATGTTTTTTCTCTAAGACCCACTATTTCCCAGATATTGCGCTTGTAAGAATCATGTTCTACATAGTATGCACACATATGCCACAATTTTAGACAATTGAAATAAAGAAAATTCCGACAAAGCCAAATCTTCGGAGAGACCTTAGGTTTACCACAAGGAATAAAGTGTCAAAAGTCCCCATCAGTCCCATGTGAGCTTAGGGACTTATTCGGGACCCAAGGTCAAAATTTTAGGTTTTTTGGATTTTTCTCGAAAACGGTAAGTTTTATCGAAAAAGTACTTCAAAGCAAAGTTGTAGATCTTAAAATTCCACTATTTCCCAGATATTGCGCTTGTAAGAATCATGTTCTACATAGTATGCACACATATGCCACAATTTTAGACAATTGAAATAAAGAAAATTCCGACAAAGCCAAATCTTCGGAGAGACCTTAGGTTTACCACAAGGAATAAAGTGTCAAAAGTCCCCATCAGTCCCATGTGAGCTTAGGGACTTATTCGGGACCCAAGGTCAAAATTTTAGGTTTTTTGGATTTTTCTCGAAAACGGTAAGTTTTATCGAAAAAGTACCTCAAAGCAAAGTTGTAGATCTTAAAATTCTCTATAAAAATGGTATCTATGTTTTTTCTCTAAGACCCACTATTTCCCAGATATTGCGCTTGTAAGAATCATGTTCTACATAGTATGCACACATATGCCACAATTTTAGACAATTGAAATTAAGAAAATTCCGACAAAGCCAAATCTTCGGAGAGACCTTAGGTTTACCACAAGGAATAAAGTGTCAAAAGTCCCCATCAGTCCCATGTGAGCTTAGGGACTTATTCGGGGCCCAAGGTCAAAATTTTAGGTTTTTTGGATTTTTCTCGAAAACGGTAAGTTTTATCAAAAAGTACCTCAGAGCAAAGTTGTAGATCTTAAAATTCTCTATAAAAATGGTATCTATGTTTTTTCTCTAAGACCCACTATTTCCCAGATATTGCGCTTGTAAGAATCATGTTCTACATAGTATGCACACATATGCCACAATTTTAGACAATTGAAATAAAGAAAATTCCGACAAAGCCAAATCTTCGGAGAGACCTTAGGTTTACCACAAGGAATAAAGTGTCAAAAGTCCCCATCAGTCCCATGTGAGCTTAGGGACTTATTCGGGACCCAAGGTCAAAATTTTAGGTTTTTTGGATTTTTCTCGAAAACGGTAAGTTTTATCGAAAAAGTACCTCAAAGCAAAGTTGTAGATCTTAAAATTCTCTATAAAAATGGTATCTATGTTTTTTCTCTAAGACCCACTATTTCCCAGATATTGCGCTTGTAAGAATCATGTTCTACATAGTATGCACACATATGCCACAATTTTAGACAATTGAAATAAAGAAAATTCCGACAAAGCCAAATCTTCGGAGAGACCTTAGGTTTACCACAAGGAATAAAGTGTCAAAAGTCCCCATCAGTCCCATGTGAGCTTAGGGACTTATTCGGGACCCAAGGTCAAAATTTTAGGTTTTTTGGATTTTTCTCGAAAACGGTAAGTTTTATCGAAAAAGTACCTCAAAGCAAAGTTGTAGATCTTAAAATTCTCTATAAAAATGGTATCTATGTTTTTTCTCTAAGACCCACTATTTCCCAGATATTGCGCTTGTAAGAATCATGTTCTACATAGTATGCACACATATGCCACAATTTTAGACAATTGAAATAAAGAAAATTCCGACAAAGCCAAATCTTCGGAGAGACCTTAGGTTTACCACAAGGAATAAAGTGTCAAAAGTCCCCATCAGTCCCATGTGAGCTTAGGGACTTATTCGGGACCCAAGGTCAAAATTTTAGGTTTTTTGGATTTTTCTCGAAAACGGTAAGTTTTATCGAAAAAGTACCTCTGAGCAATGTTGTAGACCTTAAAATTCTCTATAAAAATGGTCCCGTTGATTTTTTCTCTAAGACCCACTATTTTCCAGATATTGCGCTTGTAAGAATCATGTTCTACATAGTATGCACACATATGCCGCGTATTAGTCCGGTAATTTTAGACAATTGAAAAAAAGAAAATTCAGACAAAGCCAAATCTTCGGAGAGACCTTAGGTTTACCACAAGGAATAAAGTGTCAAAAGTCCCCATCAGTCCCATGTGAGCTTAGGGACTTATTCGGGACCCAAGGTCAAAATTTTAGGTTTTTTGGATTTTTCTCGAAAACGGTAAGTTTTATCGAAAAAGTACCTCAGAGCAAAGTTGTAGATCTTAAAATTCTCTATAAAAATGGTATCTATGTTTTTTCTCTAAGACCCACTATTTCCCAGATATTGCGCTTGTAAGAATCATGTTCTACATAGTATGCACACATATGCCACAATTTTAGACAATTGAAATAAAGAAAATTCCGACAAAGCCAAATCTTCGGAGAGACCTTAGGTTTACCACAAGGAATAAAGTGTCAAAAGTCCCCATCAGTCCCATGTGAGCTTAGGGACTTATTCGGGACCCAAGGTCAAAATTTTAGGTTTTTTGGATTTTTCTCGAAAACGGTAAGTTTTATCGAAAAAGTACCTCAAAGCAAAGTTGTAGATCTTAAAATTCTCTATAAAAATGGTATCTATGTTTTTTCTCTAAGACCCACTATTTCCCAGATATTGCGCTTGTAAGAATCATGTTCTACATAGTATGCACACATATGCCACAATTTTAGACAATTGAAATAAAGAAAATTCCGACAAAGCCAAATCTTCGGAGAGACCTTAGGTTTACCACAAGGAATAAAGTGTCAAAAGTCCCCATCAGTCCCATGTGAGCTTAGGGACTTATTCGGGACCCAAGGTCAAAATTTTAGGTTTTTTGGATTTTTCTCGAAAACGGTAAGTTTTATCGAAAAAGTACCTCAGAGCAAAGTTGTAGATCTTAAAATTCTCTATAAAAATGGTATTTATGTTTTTTCTCTAAGACCCACTATTTCCCAGATATTGCGCTTGTAAGAATCATGTTCTACATAGTATGCACACATATGCCACAATTTTAGACAATTGAAATAAAGAAAATTCCGACAAAGCCAAATCTTCGGAGAGACCTTAGGTTTACCACAAGGAATAAAGTGTCAAAAGTCCCCATCAGTCCCATGTGAGCTTAGGGACTTATTCGGGACCCAAGGTCAAAATTTTAGGTTTTTTGGATTTTTCTCGAAAACGGTAAGTTTTATCGAAAAAGTACCTCAGAGCAAAGTTGTAGATCTTAAAATTCTCTATAAAAATGGTATCTATGTTTTTTCTCTAAGACCCACTATTTCCCAGATATTGCGCTTGTAAGAATCATGTTCTACATAGTATGCACACATATGCCACAATTTTAGACAATTGAAATAAAGAAAATTCCGACAAAGCCAAATCTTCGGAGAGACCTTAGGTTTACCACAAGGAATAAAGTGTCAAAAGTCCCCATCAGTCCCATGTGAGCTTAGGGACTTATTCGGGACCAAAGGTCAAAATTTTAGGTTTTTTGGATTTTTCTCGAAAACGGTAAGTTTTATCGAAAAAGTACCTCAAAGCAAAGTTGTAGATCTTAAAATTCTCTATAAAAATGGTATCTATGTTTTTTCTCTAAGACCCACTATTTCCCAGATATTGCGCTTGTAAGAATCATGTTCTACATAGTATGCACACATATGCCACAATTTTAGACAATTGAAATAAAGAAAATTCCGACAAAGCCAAATCTTCGGAGAGACCTTAGGTTTACCACAAGGAATAAAGTGTCAAAAGTCCCCATCAGTCCCATGTGAGCTTAGGGACTTATTCGGGACCCAAGGTCAAAATTTTAGGTTTTTTGGATTTTTCTCGAAAACGGTAAGTTTTATCGAAAAAGTACCTCAGAGCAAAGTTGTAGATCTTAAAATTCTCTATAAAAATGGTATTTATGTTTTTTCTCTAAGACCCACTATTTCCCAGATATTGCGCTTGTAAGAATCATGTTCTACATAGTATGCACACATATGCCACAATTTTAGACAATTGAAATAAAGAAAATTCCGACAAAGCCAAATCTTCGGAGAGACCTTAGGTTTACCACAAGGAATAAAGTGTCAAAAGTCCCCATCAGTCCCATGTGAGCTTAGGGACTTATTCGGGACCCAAGGTCAAAATTTTAGGTTTTTTGGATTTTTCTCGAAAACGGTAAGTTTTATCCAAAAAGTACCTCAGAGCAAAGTTGTAGATCTTAAAATTCTCTATAAAAATGGTATCTATGTTTTTTCTCTAAGACCCACTATTTCCCAGATATTGCGCTTGTAAGGATCATGTTCTACATAGTATGCACACATATGCCACAATTTTAGACAATTGAAATAAAGAAAATTCCGACAAAGCCAAATCTTCGGAGAGACCTTAGGTTTACCACAAGGAATAAAGTGTCAAAAGTCCCCATCAGTCCCATGTGAGCTTAGGGACTTATTCGGGACCCAAGGTCAAAATTTTAGGTTTTTTGGATTTTTCTCGAAAACGGTAAGTTTTATCGAAAAAGTACCTCAAAGCAAAGTTGTAGATCTTAAAATTCTCTATAAAAATGGTATCTATGTTTTTTCTCTAAGACCCACTATTTCCCAGATATTGCGCTTGTAAGAATCATGTTCTACATAGTATGCACACATATGCCACAATTTTAGACAATTGAAATAAAGAAAATTCCGACAAAGCCAAATCTTCGGAGAGACCTTAGGTTTACCACAAGGAATAAAGTGTCAAAAGTCCCCATCAGTCCCATGTGAGCTTAGGGACTTATTCGGGACCCAAGGTCAAAATTTTAGGTTTTTTGGATTTTTCTCGAAAACGGTAAGTTTTATCGAAAAAGTACCTCAGAGCAAAGTTGTAGATCTTAAAATTCTCTATAAAAATGATATCTATGTTTTTTCTCTAAGACCCACTATTTCCCAGATATTGCGCTTGTAAGAATCATGTTCTACATAGTATGCACACATATGCCACAATTTTAGACAATTGAAATAAAGAAAATTCCGACAAAGCCAAATCTTCGGAGAGACCTTAGGTTTACCACAAGGAATAAAGTGTCAAAAGTCCCCATCAGTCCCATGTGAGCTTAGGGACTTATTCGGCGCCCAAGGTCAAAATTTTGGGTTTTTTAGATTTTTCTCGAAAACGGTAAGTTTTATCGAAAAAGTACTTCAAAGCAATGTTGTTGATCTTAAAATTCTCTATAAAAATGGTCCCTATGATTTTTTCTCTAAGACCCATTATTTCCCAGATATTGCGCTTGTAAGTATCATGTTCTACATAGTATGCACATACATGCCACGTATTAGTCCGGTAATTTTAGACAATTGAAATAAAGAAAATTCCGACAGAGCCAAAACTTCGGGGAGGCCTTAGGTTTACCACAAGGAATAAAGTGTCAAAAGTCCCCATCAGTTACATGTGAGCTTAGGGACTTATTCGGGGCCCAAGGTCAAAATTTTAGGTTTTTTGGATTTTTCTCGAAAACGGTAAGTTTTATCGAAAAAGTACCTCAGAGCAAAGTTGTAGATCTTAAAATTCTCTATAAAAATGGTCTCTATGATTTTTTCTCTAAGACCCACTATTTCCCAGATATTGCGCTTGTAAGAATCATGTTCTACATAGTATGCACACATATGCCACAATTTTAGACAATTGAAATAAAGAAAATTCCGACAAAGCCAAATCTTCGGAGAGACCTTAGGTTTACCACAAGGAATAAAGTGTCAAAAGTCCCCATCAGTCCCATGTGAGCTTAGGGACTTATTCGGGACCCAAGGTCAAAATTTTAGGTTTTTTGGATTTTTCTCGAAAACGGTAAGTTTTATCGAAAAAGTACCTCAGAGCAAAGTTGTAGATCTTAAAATTCTCTATAAAAATGGTATCTATGTTTTTTCTCTAAGACCCACTATTTCCCAGATATTGCGCTTGTAAGAATCATGTTCTACATAGTATGCACACATATGCCACAATTTTAGACAATTGAAATAAAGAAAATTCCGACAAAGCCAAATCTTCGGAGAGACCTTAGGTTTACCACAAGGAATAAAGTGTCAAAAGTCCCCATCAGTCCCATGTGAGCTTAGGGACTTATTCGGGACCCAAGGTCAAAATTTTAGGTTTTTTGGATTTTTCTCGAAAACGGTAAGTTTTATCGAAAAAGTACCTCAAAGCAAAGTTGTAGATCTTAAAATTCTCTATAAAAATGGTATCTATGTTTTTTCTCTAAGACCCACTATTTCCCAGATATTGCGCTTGTAAGAATCATGTTCTACATAGTATGCACACATATGCCACAATTTTAGACAATTGAAATAAAGAAAATTCCGACAAAGCCAAATCTTCGGAGAGACCTTAGGTTTACCACAAGGAATAAAGTGTCAAAAGTCCCCATCAGTCCCATGTGAGCTTAGGGACTTATTCGGGACCCAAGGTCAAAATTTTAGGTTTTTTGGATTTTTCTCGAAAACGGTAAGTTTTATCGAAAAAGTACCTCAGAGCAAAGTTGTAGATCTTAAAATTCTCTATAAAAATGATATCTATGTTTTTTCTCTAAGACCCACTATTTCCCAGATATTGCGCTTGTAAGAATCATGTTCTACATAGTATGCACACATATGCCACAATTTTAGACAATTGAAATAAAGAAAATTCCGACAAAGCCAAATCTTCGGAGAGACCTTAGGTTTACCACAAGGAATAAAGTGTCAAAAGTCCCCATCAGTCCCATGTGAGCTTAGGGACTTATTCGGCGCCCAAGGTCAAAATTTTGGGTTTTTTAGATTTTTCTCGAAAACGGTAAGTTTTATCGAAAAAGTACTTCAAAGCAATGTTGTTGATCTTAAAATTCTCTATAAAAATGGTCCCTATGATTTTTTCTCTAAGACCCATTATTTCCCAGATATTGCGCTTGTAAGTATCATGTTCTACATAGTATGCACATACATGCCACGTATTAGTCCGGTAATTTTAGACAATTGAAATAAAGAAAATTCCGACAGAGCCAAAACTTCGGGGAGGCCTTAGGTTTACCACAAGGAATAAAGTGTCAAAAGTCCCCATCAGTTACATGTGAGCTTAGGGACTTATTCGGGGCCCAAGGTCAAAATTTTAGGTTTTTTGGATTTTTCTCGAAAACGGTAAGTTTTATCGAAAAAGTACCTCAGAGCAAAGTTGTAGATCTTAAAATTCTCTATAAAAATGGTCTCTATGATTTTTTCTCTAAGACCCACTATTTCCCAGATATTGCGCTTGTAAGAATCATGTTCTACATAGTATGCACACATATGCCACAATTTTAGACAATTGAAATAAAGAAAATTCCGACAAAGCCAAATCTTCGGAGAGACCTTAGGTTTACCACAAGGAATAAAGTGTCAAAAGTCCCCATCAGTCCCATGTGAGCTTAGGGACTTATTCGGGACCCAAGGTCAAAATTTTAGGTTTTTTGGATTTTTCTCGAAAACGGTAAGTTTTATCGAAAAAGTACCTCAAAGCAAAGTTGTAGATCTTAAAATTCTCTATAAAAATGGTATTTATGTTTTTTCTCTAAGACCCACTATTTCCCAGATATTGCGCTTGTAAGAATCATGTTCTACATAGTATGCACACATATGCCACAATTTTAGACAATTGAAATAAAGAAAATTCCGACAAAGCCAAATCTTCGGAGAGACCTTAGGTTTACCACAAGGAATAAAGTGTCAAAAGTCCCCATCAGTCCCATGTGAGCTTAGGGACTTATTCGGCGCCCAAGGTCAAAATTTTGGGTTTTTTAGATTTTTCTCGAAAACGGTAAGTTTTATCGAAAAAGTACCTCAAAGCAATGTTGTTGATCTTAAAATTCTCTATAAAAATGGTGCCTATGATTTTTTTTCTAAGACCCATTATTTCCCAGATATTGCGCTTGTAAGTATCATGTTCTACATAGTATGCACATATATGCCACGTATTAGTCCGGTAATTTTAGACAATTGAAATAAAGAAAATTCCGACAGAGCCAAAACTTCGGGGAGGCCTTAGGTTTACCACAAGGAATAAAGTGTCAAAAGTCCCCATCAGTTACAAGTGAGCTTAGGGACTTATTCGGGGCCCAAGGTCAAAATTTTAGGTTTTTTGGATTTTTCTCGAAAACGGTAAGTTTTATCGAAAAAGTACCTCAGAGCAAAGTTGTAGATCTTAAAATTCTCTATAAAAATGGTCTCTATGATTTTTTCTCTAAGACCCACTATTTCCCAGATATTGCGCTTGTAAGAATCATGTTCTACATAGTATGCACACATATGCCACAATTTTAGACAATTGAAATAAAGAAAATTCCGACAAAGCCAAATCTTCGGAGAGACCTTAGGTTTACCACAAGGAATAAAGTGTCAAAAGTCCCCATCAGTCCCATGTGAGCTTAGGGACTTATTCGGGACCCAAGGTCAAAATTTTAGGTTTTTTGGATTTTTCTCGAAAACGGTAAGTTTTATCGAAAAAGTACTTCAAAGCAAAGTTGTAGATCTTAAAATTCCACTATTTCCCAGATATTGCGCTTGTAAGAATCATGTTCTACATAGTATGCACACATATGCCACAATTTTAGACAATTGAAATAAAGAAAATTCCGACAAAGCCAAATCTTCGGAGAGACCTTAGGTTTACCACAAGGAATAAAGTGTCAAAAGTCCCCATCAGTCCCATGTGAGCTTAGGGACTTATTCGGGACCCAAGGTCAAAATTTTAGGTTTTTTGGATTTTTCTCGAAAACGGTAAGTTTTATCGAAAAAGTACCTCAAAGCAAAGTTGTAGATCTTAAAATTCTCTATAAAAATGGTATCTATGTTTTTTCTCTAAGACCCACTATTTCCCAGATATTGCGCTTGTAAGAATCATGTTCTACATAGTATGCACACATATGCCACAATTTTAGACAATTGAAATAAAGAAAATTCCGACAAAGCCAAATCTTCGGAGAGACCTTAGGTTTACCACAAGGAATAAAGTGTCAAAAGTCCCCATCAGTCCCATGTGAGCTTAGGGACTTATTCGGGGCCCAAGGTCAAAATTTTAGGTTTTTTGGATTTTTCTCGAAAACGGTAAGTTTTATCAAAAAGTACCTCAGAGCAAAGTTGTAGATCTTAAAATTCTCTATAAAAATGGTATCTATGTTTTTTCTCTAAGACCCACTTTTTCCCAGATATTGCGCTTGTAAGAATCATGTTCTACATAGTATGCACACATATGCCACAATTTTAGACAATTGAAATAAAGAAAATTCCGACAAAGCCAAATCTTCGGAGAGACCTTAGGTTTACCACAAGGAATAAAGTGTCAAAAGTCCCCATCAGTCCCATGTGAGCTTAGGGACTTATTCGGGACCCAAGGTCAAAATTTTAGGTTTTTTGGATTTTTCTCGAAAACGGTAAGTTTTATCGAAAAAGTACCTCAGAGCAAAGTTGTAGATCTTAAAATTCTCTATAAAAATGGTATCTATGTTTTTTCTCTAAGACCCACTATTTCCCAGATATTGCGCTTGTAAGAATCATGTTCTACATAGTATGCACACATATGCCACAATTTTAGACAATTGAAATAAAGAAAATTCCGACAAAGCCAAATCTTCGGAGAGACCTTAGGTTTACCACAAGGAATAAAGTGTCAAAAGTCCCCATCAGTCCCATGTGAGCTTAGGGACTTATTCGGGACCCAAGGTCAAAATTTTAGGTTTTTTGGATTTTTCTCGAAAACGGTAAGTTTTATCGAAAAAGTACCTCAGAGCAAAGTTGTAGATCTTAAAATTCTCTATAAAAATGATATCTATGTTTTTTCTCTAAGACCCACTATTTCCCAGATATTGCGCTTGTAAGAATCATGTTCTACATAGTATGCACACATATGCCACAATTTTAGACAATTGAAATAAAGAAAATTCCGACAAAGCCAAATCTTCGGAGAGACCTTAGGTTTACCACAAGGAATAAAGTGTCAAAAGTCCCCATCAGTCCCATGTGAGCTTAGGGACTTATTCGGCGCCCAAGGTCAAAATTTTGGGTTTTTTAGATTTTTCTCGAAAACGGTAAGTTTTATCGAAAAAGTACTTCAAAGCAATGTTGTTGATCTTAAAATTCTCTATAAAAATGGTCCCTATGATTTTTTCTCTAAGACCCATTATTTCCCAGATATTGCGCTTGTAAGTATCATGTTCTACATAGTATGCACATACATGCCACGTATTAGTCCGGTAATTTTAGACAATTGAAATAAAGAAAATTCCGACAGAGCCAAAACTTCGGGGAGGCCTTAGGTTTACCACAAGGAATAAAGTGTCAAAAGTCCCCATCAGTTACATGTGAGCTTAGGGACTTATTCGGGGCCCAAGGTCAAAATTTTAGGTTTTTTGGATTTTTCTCGAAAACGGTAAGTTTTATCGAAAAAGTACCTCAGAGCAAAGTTGTAGATCTTAAAATTCTCTATAAAAATGGTCTCTATGATTTTTTCTCTAAGACCCACTATTTCCCAGATATTGCGCTTGTAAGAATCATGTTCTACATAGTATGCACACATATGCCACAATTTTAGACAATTGAAATAAAGAAAATTCCGACAAAGCCAAATCTTCGGAGAGACCTTAGGTTTACCACAAGGAATAAAGTGTCAAAAGTCCCCATCAGTCCCATGTGAGCTTAGGGACTTATTCGGGACCCAAGGTCAAAATTTTAGGTTTTTTGGATTTTTCTCGAAAACGGTAAGTTTTATCGAAAAAGTACCTCAGAGCAAAGTTGTAGATCTTAAAATTCTCTATAAAAATGGTATCTATGTTTTTTCTCTAAGACCCACTATTTCCCAGATATTGCGCTTGTAAGAATCATGTTCTACATAGTATGCACACATATGCCACAATTTTAGACAATTGAAATAAAGAAAATTCCGACAAAGCCAAATCTTCGGAGAGACCTTAGGTTTACCACAAGGAATAAAGTGTCAAAAGTCCCCATCAGTCCCATGTGAGCTTAGGGACTTATTCGGCGCCCAAGGTCAAAATTTTGGGTTTTTTAGATTTTTCTCGAAAACGGTAAGTTTTATCGAAAAAGTACCTCAAAGCAATGTTGTTGATCTTAAAATTCTCTATAAAAATGGTGCCTATGATTTTTTTTCTAAGACCCATTATTTCCCAGATATTGCGCTTGTAAGTATCATGTTCTACATAGTATGCACATATATGCCACGTATTAGTCCGGTAATTTTAGACAATTGAAATAAAGAAAATTCCGACAGAGCCAAAACTTCGGGGAGGCCTTAGGTTTACCACAAGGAATAAAGTGTCAAAAGTCCCCATCAGTTACAAGTGAGCTTAGGGACTTATTCGGGGCCCAAGGTCAAAATTTTAGGTTTTTTGGATTTTTCTCGAAAACGGTAAGTTTTATCGAAAAAGTACCTCAGAGCAAAGTTGTAGATCTTAAAATTCTCTATAAAAATGGTCTCTATGATTTTTTCTCTAAGACCCACTATTTCCCAGATATTGCGCTTGTAAGAATCATGTTCTACATAGTATGCACACATATGCCACAATTTTAGACAATTGAAATAAAGAAAATTCCGACAAAGCCAAATCTTCGGAGAGACCTTAGGTTTACCACAAGGAATAAAGTGTCAAAAGTCCCCATCAGTCCCATGTGAGCTTAGGGACTTATTCGGGACCCAAGGTCAAAATTTTAGGTTTTTTGGATTTTTCTCGAAAACGGTAAGTTTTATCGAAAAAGTACTTCAAAGCAAAGTTGTAGATCTTAAAATTCCACTATTTCCCAGATATTGCGCTTGTAAGAATCATGTTCTACATAGTATGCACACATATGCCACAATTTTAGACAATTGAAATAAAGAAAATTCCGACAAAGCCAAATCTTCGGAGAGACCTTAGGTTTACCACAAGGAATAAAGTGTCAAAAGTCCCCATCAGTCCCATGTGAGCTTAGGGACTTATTCGGGACCCAAGGTCAAAATTTTAGGTTTTTTGGATTTTTCTCGAAAACGGTAAGTTTTATCGAAAAAGTACCTCAAAGCAAAGTTGTAGATCTTAAAATTCTCTATAAAAATGGTATCTATGTTTTTTCTCTAAGACCCACTATTTCCCAGATATTGCGCTTGTAAGAATCATGTTCTACATAGTATGCACACATATGCCACAATTTTAGACAATTGAAATAAAGAAAATTCCGACAAAGCCAAATCTTCGGAGAGACCTTAGGTTTACCACAAGGAATAAAGTGTCAAAAGTCCCCATCAGTCCCATGTGAGCTTAGGGACTTATTCGGGGCCCAAGGTCAAAATTTTAGGTTTTTTGGATTTTTCTCGAAAACGGTAAGTTTTATCAAAAAGTACCTCAGAGCAAAGTTGTAGATCTTAAAATTCTCTATAAAAATGGTATCTATGTTTTTTCTCTAAGACCCACTTTTTCCCAGATATTGCGCTTGTAAGAATCATGTTCTACATAGTATGCACACATATGCCACAATTTTAGACAATTGAAATAAAGAAAATTCCGACAAAGCCAAATCTTCGGAGAGACCTTAGGTTTACCACAAGGAATAAAGTGTCAAAAGTCCCCATCAGTCCCATGTGAGCTTAGGGACTTATTCGGGACCCAAGGTCAAAATTTTAGGTTTTTTGGATTTTTCTCGAAAACGGTAAGTTTTATCGAAAAAGTACCTCAGAGCAAAGTTGTAGATCTTAAAATTCTCTATAAAAATGGTATCTATGTTTTTTCTCTAAGACCCACTATTTCCCAGATATTGCGCTTGTAAGAATCATGTTCTACATAGTATGCACACATATGCCACAATTTTAGACAATTGAAATAAAGAAAATTCCGACAAAGCCAAATCTTCGGAGAGACCTTAGGTTTACCACAAGGAATAAAGTGTCAAAAGTCCCCATCAGTCCCATGTGAGCTTAGGGACTTATTCGGGACCCAAGGTCAAAATTTTAGGTTTTTTGGATTTTTCTCGAAAACGGTAAGTTTTATCGAAAAAGTACCTCAGAGCAAAGTTGTAGATCTTAAAATTCTCTATAAAAATGATATCTATGTTTTTTCTCTAAGACCCACTATTTCCCAGATATTGCGCTTGTAAGAATCATGTTCTACATAGTATGCACACATATGCCACAATTTTAGACAATTGAAATAAAGAAAATTCCGACAAAGCCAAATCTTCGGAGAGACCTTAGGTTTACCACAAGGAATAAAGTGTCAAAAGTCCCCATCAGTCCCATGTGAGCTTAGGGACTTATTCGGCGCCCAAGGTCAAAATTTTGGGTTTTTTAGATTTTTCTCGAAAACGGTAAGTTTTATCGAAAAAGTACTTCAAAGCAATGTTGTTGATCTTAAAATTCTCTATAAAAATGGTCCCTATGATTTTTTCTCTAAGACCCATTATTTCCCAGATATTGCGCTTGTAAGTATCATGTTCTACATAGTATGCACATACATGCCACGTATTAGTCCGGTAATTTTAGACAATTGAAATAAAGAAAATTCCGACAGAGCCAAAACTTCGGGGAGGCCTTAGGTTTACCACAAGGAATAAAGTGTCAAAAGTCCCCATCAGTTACATGTGAGCTTAGGGACTTATTCGGGGCCCAAGGTCAAAATTTTAGGTTTTTTGGATTTTTCTCGAAAACGGTAAGTTTTATCGAAAAAGTACCTCAGAGCAAAGTTGTAGATCTTAAAATTCTCTATAAAAATGGTCTCTATGATTTTTTCTCTAAGACCCACTATTTCCCAGATATTGCGCTTGTAAGAATCATGTTCTACATAGTATGCACACATATGCCACAATTTTAGACAATTGAAATAAAGAAAATTCCGACAAAGCCAAATCTTCGGAGAGACCTTAGGTTTACCACAAGGAATAAAGTGTCAAAAGTCCCCATCAGTCCCATGTGAGCTTAGGGACTTATTCGGGACCCAAGGTCAAAATTTTAGGTTTTTTGGATTTTTCTCGAAAACGGTAAGTTTTATCGAAAAAGTACCTCAGAGCAAAGTTGTAGATCTTAAAATTCTCTATAAAAATGGTATCTATGTTTTTTCTCTAAGACCCACTATTTCCCAGATATTGCGCTTGTAAGAATCATGTTCTACATAGTATGCACACATATGCCACAATTTTAGACAATTGAAATAAAGAAAATTCCGACAAAGCCAAATCTTCGGAGAGACCTTAGGTTTACCACAAGGAATAAAGTGTCAAAAGTCCCCATCAGTCCCATGTGAGCTTAGGGACTTATTCGGGACCCAAGGTCAAAATTTTAGGTTTTTTGGATTTTTCTCGAAAACGGTAAGTTTTATCGAAAAAGTACCTCAAAGCAAAGTTGTAGATCTTAAAATTCTCTATAAAAATGGTATCTATGTTTTTTCTCTAAGACCCACTATTTCCCAGATATTGCGCTTGTAAGAATCATGTTCTACATAGTATGCACACATATGCCACAATTTTAGACAATTGAAATAAAGAAAATTCCGACAAAGCCAAATCTTCGGAGAGACCTTAGGTTTACCACAAGGAATAAAGTGTCAAAAGTCCCCATCAGTCCCATG
Source organism: Phosphuga atrata (assembly GCA_944588485.1). Lineage (NCBI taxonomy): Eukaryota > Metazoa > Arthropoda > Insecta > Coleoptera > Silphidae > Phosphuga > Phosphuga atrata. The sequence continues at coordinate 22,083,208 of OX155902.1, read as the reverse complement.
TGAGCTTAGGGACTTATTCGGGACCCAAGGTCAAAATTTTAGGTTTTTTGGATTTTTCTCGAAAACGGTAAGTTTTATCGAAAAAGTACCTCAGAGCAAAGTTGTAGATCTTAAAATTCTCTATAAAAATGATATCTATGTTTTTTCTCTAAGACCCACTATTTCCCAGATATTGCGCTTGTAAGAATCATGTTCTACATAGTATGCACACATATGCCACAATTTTAGACAATTGAAATAAAGAAAATTCCGACAAAGCCAAATCTTCGGAGAGACCTTAGGTTTACCACAAGGAATAAAGTGTCAAAAGTCCCCATCAGTCCCATGTGAGCTTAGGGACTTATTCGGCGCCCAAGGTCAAAATTTTGGGTTTTTTAGATTTTTCTCGAAAACGGTAAGTTTTATCGAAAAAGTACCTCAAAGCAATGTTGTTGATCTTAAAATTCTCTATAAAAATGGTGCCTATGATTTTTTTTCTAAGACCCATTATTTCCCAGATATTGCGCTTGTAAGTATCATGTTCTACATAGTATGCACATATATGCCACGTATTAGTCCGGTAATTTTAGACAATTGAAATAAAGAAAATTCCGACAGAGCCAAAACTTCGGGGAGGCCTTAGGTTTACCACAAGGAATAAAGTGTCAAAAGTCCCCATCAGTTACAAGTGAGCTTAGGGACTTATTCGGGGCCCAAGGTCAAAATTTTAGGTTTTTTGGATTTTTCTCGAAAACGGTAAGTTTTATCGAAAAAGTACCTCAGAGCAAAGTTGTAGATCTTAAAATTCTCTATAAAAATGGTCTCTATGATTTTTTCTCTAAGACCCACTATTTCCCAGATATTGCGCTTGTAAGAATCATGTTCTACATAGTATGCACACATATGCCACAATTTTAGACAATTGAAATAAAGAAAATTCCGACAAAGCCAAATCTTCGGAGAGACCTTAGGTTTACCACAAGGAATAAAGTGTCAAAAGTCCCCATCAGTCCCATGTGAGCTTAGGGACTTATTCGGGACCCAAGGTCAAAATTTTAGGTTTTTTGGATTTTTCTCGAAAACGGTAAGTTTTATCGAAAAAGTACTTCAAAGCAAAGTTGTAGATCTTAAAATTCCACTATTTCCCAGATATTGCGCTTGTAAGAATCATGTTCTACATAGTATGCACACATATGCCACAATTTTAGACAATTGAAATAAAGAAAATTCCGACAAAGCCAAATCTTCGGAGAGACCTTAGGTTTACCACAAGGAATAAAGTGTCAAAAGTCCCCATCAGTCCCATGTGAGCTTAGGGACTTATTCGGGACCCAAGGTCAAAATTTTAGGTTTTTTGGATTTTTCTCGAAAACGGTAAGTTTTATCGAAAAAGTACCTCAAAGCAATGTTGTTGATCTTAAAATTCTCTATAAAAATGGTCCCTATGATTTTTTCTCTAAGACCCACTATTTCCCAGATATTGCGCTTGTAAGAATCATGTTCTACATAGTATGCACACATATGCCACAATTTTAGACAATTGAAATAAAGAAAATTCCGACAAAGCCAAATCTTCGGAGAGACCTTAGGTTTACCACAAGGAATAAAGTGTCAAAAGTCCCCATCAGTCCCATGTGAGCTTAGGGACTTATTCGGGACCCAAGGTCAAAATTTTAGGTTTTTTGGATTTTTCTCGAAAACGGTAAGTTTTATCGAAAAAGTACCTCAGAGCAAAGTTGTAGATCTTAAAATTCTCTATAAAAATGGTATCTATGTTTTTTCTCTAAGACCCACTATTTCCCAGATATTGCGCTTGTAAGAATCATGTTCTACATAGTATGCACACATATGCCACAATTTTAGACAATTGAAATAAAGAAAATTCCGACAAAGCCAAATCTTCGGAGAGACCTTAGGTTTACCACAAGGAATAAAGTGTCAAAAGTCCCCATCAGTCCCATGTGAGCTTAGGGACTTATTCGGGACCCAAGGTCAAAATTTTAGGTTTTTTGGATTTTTCTCGAAAACGGTAAGTTTTATCGAAAAAGTACCTCAAAGCAAAGTTGTAGATCTTAAAATTCTCTTTAAAAATGGTATCTATGTTTTTTCTCTAAGACCCACTGTTTCCCAGATATTGCGCTTCTAAGAATCATGTTCTACATAGTATGCACACATATGCCACAATTTTAGACAATTGAAATAAAGAAAATTCCGACAAAGCCAAATCTTCGGAGAGACCTTAGGTTTACCACAAGGAATAAAGTGTCAAAAGTCCCCATCAGTCCCATGTGAGCTTAGGGACTTATTCGGGACCCAAGGTCAAAATTTTAGGTTTTTTGGATTTTTCTCGAAAACGGTAAGTTTTATCGAAAAAGTACCTCAAAGCAATGTTGTTGATCTTAAAATTCTCTATAAAAATGGTCCCTATGATTTTTTCTCTAAGACCCACTATTTCCCAGATATTGCGCTTGTAAGAATCATGTTCTACATAGTATGCACACATATGCCACAATTTTAGACAATTGAAATAAAGAAAATTCCGACAAAGCCAAATCTTCGGAGAGACCTTAGGTTTACCACAAGGAATAAAGTGTCAAAAGTCCCCATCAGTCCCATGTGAGCTTAGGGACTTATTCGGGACCCAAGGTCAAAATTTTAGGTTTTTTGGATTTTTCTCGAAAACGGTAAGTTTTATCGAAAAAGTACCTCAGAGCAAAGTTGTAGATCTTAAAATTCTCTATAAAAATGGTATCTATGTTTTTTCTCTAAGACCCACTATTTCCCAGATATTGCGCTTGTAAGAATCATGTTCTACATAGTATGCACACATATGCCACAATTTTAGACAATTGAAATAAAGAAAATTCCGACAAAGCCAAATCTTCGGAGAGACCTTAGGTTTACCACAAGGAATAAAGTGTCAAAAGTCCCCATCAGTCCCATGTGAGCTTAGGGACTTATTCGGGACCCAAGGTCAAAATTTTAGGTTTTTTGGATTTTTCTCGAAAACGGTAAGTTTTATCGAAAAAGTACCTCTGAGCAATGTTGTAGACCTTAAAATTCTCTATAAAAATGGTCCCGTTGATTTTTTCTCTAAGACCCACTATTTTCCAGATATTGCGCTTGTAAGAATCATGTTCTACATAGTATGCACACATATGCCGCGTATTAGTCCGGTAATTTTAGACAATTGAAATAAAGAAAATTCCGACAAAGCCAAATCTTCGGAGAGACCTTAGGTTTACCACAAGGAATAAAGTGTCAAAAGTCCCCATCAGTCCCATTTGAGCTTAGGGACTTATTCGGCGCCCAAGGTCAAAATTTTGGGTTTTTTAGATTTTTCTCGAAAACGGTAAGTTTTATCGAAAAAGTACCTCAAAGCAATGTTGTTGATCTTAAAATTCTCTATAAAAATGGTCCCTATGATTTTTTCTCTAAGACCCATTATTTCCCAGATATTGCGCTTGTAAGTATCATGTTCTACATAGTATGCACATACATGCCACGTATTAGTCCGGTAATTTTAGACAATTGAAATAAAGAAAATTCCGACAGAGCCAAAACTTCGGGGAGGCCTTAGGTTTACCACAAGGAATAAAGTGTCAAAAGTCCCCATCAGTTACATGTGAGCTTAGGGACTTATTCGGGGCCCAAGGTCAAAATTTTAGGTTTTTTGGATTTTTCTCGAAAACGGTAAGTTTTATCGAAAAAGTACCTCAGAGCAAAGTTGTAGATCTTAAAATTCTCTATAAAAATGGTCTCTATGATTTTTTCTCTAAGACCCACTATTTCCCAGATATTGCGCTTGTAAGAATCATGTTCTACATAGTATGCACACATATGCCACAATTTTAGACAATTGAAATAAAGAAAATTCCGACAAAGCCAAATCTTCGGAGAGACCTTAGGTTTACCACAAGGAATAAAGTGTCAAAAGTCCCCATCAGTCCCATGTGAGCTTAGGGACTTATTCGGGACCCAAGGTCAAAATTTTAGGTTTTTTGGATTTTTCTCGAAAACGGTAAGTTTTATCGAAAAAGTACCTCAAAGCAATGTTGTTGATCTTAAAATTCTCTATAAAAATGGTCCCTATGATTTTTTCTCTAAGACCCACTATTTCCCAGATATTGCGCTTGTAAGAATCATGTTCTACATAGTATGCACACATATGCCACAATTTTAGACAATTGAAATAAAGAAAATTCCGACAAAGCCAAATCTTCGGAGAGACCTTAGGTTTACCACAAGGAATAAAGTGTCAAAAGTCCCCATCAGTCCCATGTGAGCTTAGGGACTTATTCGGGACCCAAGGTCAAAATTTTAGGTTTTTTGGATTTTTCTCGAAAACGGTAAGTTTTATCGAAAAAGTACCTCAGAGCAAAGTTGTAGATCTTAAAATTCTCTATAAAAATGGTATCTATGTTTTTTCTCTAAGACCCACTATTTCCCAGATATTGCGCTTGTAAGAATCATGTTCTACATAGTATGCACACATATGCCACAATTTTAGACAATTGAAATAAAGAAAATTCCGACAAAGCCAAATCTTCGGAGAGACCTAAGGTTTACCACAAGGAATAAAGTGTCAAAAGTCCCCATCAGTCCCATGTGAGCTTAGGGACTTATTCGGGACCCAAGGTCAAAATTTTAGGTTTTTTGGATTTTTCTCGAAAACGGTAAGTTTTATCGAAAAAGTACCTCTGAGCAATGTTGTAGACCTTAAAATTCTCTATAAAAATGGTCCCGTTGATTTTTTCTCTAAGACCCACTATTTTCCAGATATTGCGCTTGTAAGAATCATGTTCTACATAGTATGCACACATATGCCGCGTATTAGTCCGGTAATTTTAGACAATTGAAATAAAGAAAATTCCGACAAAGCCAAATCTTCGGAGAGACCTTAGGTTTACCACAAGGAATAAAGTGTCAAAAGTCCCCATCAGTCCCATGTGAGCTTAGGGACTTATTCGGGACCCAAGGTCAAAATTTTAGGTTTTTTGGATTTTTCTCGAAAACGGTAAGTTTTATCGAAAAAGTACCTCAAAGCAATGTTGTTGATCTTAAAATTCTCTATAAAAATGGTCCCTATGATTTTTTCTCTAAGACCCACTATTTCCCAGATATTGCGCTTGTAAGAATCATGTTCTACATAGTATGCACACATATGCCACAATTTTAGACAATTGAAATAAAGAAAATTCCGACAAAGCCAAATCTTCGGAGAGACCTTAGGTTTACCACAAGGAATAAAGTGTCAAAAGTCCCCATCAGTCCCATGTGAGCTTAGGGACTTATTCGGGACCCAAGGTCAAAATTTTAGGTTTTTTGGATTTTTCTCGAAAACGGTAAGTTTTATCGAAAAAGTACCTCAGAGCAAAGTTGTAGATCTTAAAATTCTCTATAAAAATGGTATCTATGTTTTTTCTCTAAGACCCACTATTTCCCAGATATTGCGCTTGTAAGAATCATGTTCTACATAGTATGCACACATATGCCACAATTTTAGACAATTGAAATAAAGAAAATTCCGACAAAGCCAAATCTTCGGAGAGACCTTAGGTTTACCACAAGGAATAAAGTGTCAAAAGTCCCCATCAGTCCCATGTGAGCTTAGGGACTTATTCGGGACCCAAGGTCAAAATTTTAGGTTTTTTGGATTTTTCTCGAAAACGGTAAGTTTTATCGAAAAAGTACCTCTGAGCAATGTTGTAGACCTTAAAATTCTCTATAAAAATGGTCCCGTTGATTTTTTCTCTAAGACCCACTATTTTCCAGATATTGCGCTTGTAAGAATCATGTTCTACATAGTATGCACACATATGCCGCGTATTAGTCCGGTAATTTTAGACAATTGAAATAAAGAAAATTCCGACAAAGCCAAATCTTCGGAGAGACCTTAGGTTTACCACAAGGAATAAAGTGTCAAAAGTCCCCATCAGTCCCATGTGAGCTTAGGGACTTATTCGGCGCCCAAGGTCAAAATTTTGGGTTTTTTAGATTTTTCTCGAAAACGGTAAGTTTTATCGAAAAAGTACCTCAAAGCAATGTTGTTGATCTTAAAATTCTCTATAAAAATGGTCCCAATGATTTTTTCTCTAAGACCCATTATTTCCCAGATATTGCGCTTGTAAGTATCATGTTCTACATAGTATGCACATACATGCCACGTATTAGTCCGGTAATTTTAGACAATTGAAATAAAGAAAATTCCGACAGAGCCAAAACTTCGGGGAGGCCTTAGGTTTACCACAAGGAATAAAGTGTCAAAAGTCCCCATCAGTTACATGTGAGCTTAGGGACTTATTCGGGGCCCAAGGTCAAAATTTTAGGTTTTTTGGATTTTTCTCGAAAACGGTAAGTTTTATCGAAAAAGTACCTCAGAGCAAAGTTGTAGATCTTAAAATTCTCTATAAAAATGGTCTCTATGATTTTTTCTCTAAGACCCACTATTTCCCAGATATTGCGCTTGTAAGAATCATGTTCTACATAGTATGCACACATATGCCACAATTTTAGACAATTGAAATAAAGAAAATTCCGACAAAGCCAAATCTTCGGAGAGACCTTAGGTTTACCACAAGGAATAAAGTGTCAAAAGTCCCCATCAGTCCCATGTGAGCTTAGGGACTTATTCGGGACCCAAGGTCAAAATTTTAGGTTTTTTGGATTTTTCTCGAAAACGGTAAGTTTTATCGAAAAAGTACCTCAAAGCAATGTTGTTGATCTTAAAATTCTCTATAAAAATGGTCCCTATGATTTTTTCTCTAAGACCCACTATTTCCCAGATATTGCGCTTGTAAGAATCATGTTCTACATAGTATGCACACATATGCCACAATTTTAGACAATTGAAATAAAGAAAATTCCGACAAAGCCAAATCTTCGGAGAGACCTTAGGTTTACCACAAGGAATAAAGTGTCAAAAGTCCCCATCAGTCCCATGTGAGCTTAGGGACTTATTCGGGACCCAAGGTCAAAATTTTAGGTTTTTTGGATTTTTCTCGAAAACGGTAAGTTTTATCGAAAAAGTACCTCAGAGCAAAGTTGTAGATCTTAAAATTCTCTATAAAAATGGTATCTATGTTTTTTCTCTAAGACCCACTATTTCCCAGATATTGCGCTTGTAAGAATCATGTTCTACATAGTATGCACACATATGCCACAATTTTAGACAATTGAAATAAAGAAAATTCCGACAAAGCCAAATCTTCGGAGAGACCTAAGGTTTACCACAAGGAATAAAGTGTCAAAAGTCCCCATCAGTCCCATGTGAGCTTAGGGACTTATTCGGGACCCAAGGTCAAAATTTTAGGTTTTTTGGATTTTTCTCGAAAACGGTAAGTTTTATCGAAAAAGTACCTCTGAGCAATGTTGTAGACCTTAAAATTCTCTATAAAAATGGTCCCGTTGATTTTTTCTCTAAGACCCACTATTTTCCAGATATTGCGCTTGTAAGAATCATGTTCTACATAGTATGCACACATATGCCGCGTATTAGTCCGGTAATTTTAGACAATTGAAATAAAGAAAATTCCGACAAAGCCAAATCTTCGGAGAGACCTTAGGTTTACCACAAGGAATAAAGTGTCAAAAGTCCCCATCAGTCCCATGTGAGCTTAGGGACTTATTCGGCGCCCAAGGTCAAAATTTTAGGTTTTTTGGATTTTTCTCGAAAACGGTAAGTTTTATCGAAAAAGTACCTCAAAGCAAAGTTGTAGATCTTAAAATTCTCTATAAAAATGGTATCTATGTTTTTTCTCTAAGACCCACTATTTCCCAGATATTGCGCTTGTAAGAATCATGTTCTACATAGTATGCACACATATGCCACAATTTTAGACAATTGAAATAAAGAAAATTCCGACAAAGCCAAATCTTCGGAGAGACCTTAGGTTTACCACAAGGAATAAAGTGTCAAAAGTCCCCATCAGTCCCATGTGAGCTTAGGGACTTATTCGGCGCCCAAGGTCAAAATTTTGGGTTTTTTAGATTTTTCTCGAAAACGGTAAGTTTTATCGAAAAAGTACCTCAAAGCAATGTTGTTGATCTTAAAATTCTCTATAAAAATGGTGCCTATGATTTTTTTTCTAAGACCCATTATTTCCCAGATATTGCGCTTGTAAGTATCATGTTCTACATAGTATGCACATATATGCCACGTATTAGTCCGGTAATTTTAGACAATTGAAATAAAGAAAATTCCGACAGAGCCAAAACTTCGGGGAGGCCTTAGGTTTACCACAAGGAATAAAGTGTCAAAAGTCCCCATCAGTTACATGTGAGCTTAGGGACTTATTCGGGGCCCAAGGTCAAAATTTTAGGTTTTTTGGATTTTTCTCGAAAACGGTAAGTTTTATCGAAAAAGTACCTCAGAGCAAAGTTGTAGATCTTAAAATTCTCTATAAAAATGGTCTCTATGATTTTTTCTCTAAGACCCACTATTTCCCAGATATTGCGCTTGTAAGAATCATGTTCTACATAGTATGCACACATATGCCACAATTTTAGACAATTGAAATAAAGAAAATTCCGACAAAGCCAAATCTTCGGAGAGACCTTAGGTTTACCACAAGGAATAAAGTGTCAAAAGTCCCCATCAGTCCCATGTGAGCTTAGGGACTTATTCGGGACCCAAGGTCAAAATTTTAGGTTTTTTGGATTTTTCTCGAAAACGGTAAGTTTTATCGAAAAAGTACCTCAAAGCAAAGTTGTAGATCTTAAAATTCTCTATAAAAATGGTATCTATGTTTTTTCTCTAAGACCCACTATTTCCCAGATATTGCGCTTGTAAGAATCATGTTCTACATAGTATGCACACATATGCCACAATTTTAGACAATTGAAATAAAGAAAATTCCGACAAAGCCAAATCTTCGGAGAGACCTTAGGTTTACCACAAGGAATAAAGTGTCAAAAGTCCCCATCAGTCCCATGTGAGCTTAGGGACTTATTCGGCGCCCAAGGTCAAAATTTTGGGTTTTTTAGATTTTTCTCGAAAACGGTAAGTTTTATCGAAAAAGTACCTCAAAGCAATGTTGTTGATCTTAAAATTCTCTATAAAAATGGTGCCTATGATTTTTTTTCTAAGACCCATTATTTCCCAGATATTGCGCTTGTAAGTATCATGTTCTACATAGTATGCACATATATGCCACGTATTAGTCCGGTAATTTTAGACAATTGAAATAAAGAAAATTCCGACAGAGCCAAAACTTCGGGGAGGCCTTAGGTTTACCACAAGGAATAAAGTGTCAAAAGTCCCCATCAGTTACAAGTGAGCTTAGGGACTTATTCGGGGCCCAAGGTCAAAATTTTAGGTTTTTTGGATTTTTCTCGAAAACGGTAAGTTTTATCGAAAAAGTACCTCAGAGCAAAGTTGTAGATCTTAAAATTCTCTATAAAAATGGTCTCTATGATTTTTTCTCTAAGACCCACTATTTCCCAGATATTGCGCTTGTAAGAATCATGTTCTACATAGTATGCACACATATGCCACAATTTTAGACAATTGAAATAAAGAAAATTCCGACAAAGCCAAATCTTCGGAGAGACCTTAGGTTTACCACAAGGAATAAAGTGTCAAAAGTCCCCATCAGTCCCATGTGAGCTTAGGGACTTATTCGGGACCCAAGGTCAAAATTTTAGGTTTTTTGGATTTTTCTCGAAAACGGTAAGTTTTATCGAAAAAGTACTTCAAAGCAAAGTTGTAGATCTTAAAATTCCACTATTTCCCAGATATTGCGCTTGTAAGAATCATGTTCTACATAGTATGCACACATATGCCACAATTTTAGACAATTGAAATAAAGAAAATTCCGACAAAGCCAAATCTTCGGAGAGACCTTAGGTTTACCACAAGGAATAAAGTGTCAAAAGTCCCCATCAGTCCCATGTGAGCTTAGGGACTTATTCGGGACCCAAGGTCAAAATTTTAGGTTTTTTGGATTTTTCTCGAAAACGGTAAGTTTTATCGAAAAAGTACCTCAAAGCAAAGTTGTAGATCTTAAAATTCTCTATAAAAATGGTATCTATGTTTTTTCTCTAAGACCCACTATTTCCCAGATATTGCGCTTGTAAGAATCATGTTCTACATAGTATGCACACATATGCCACAATTTTAGACAATTGAAATAAAGAAAATTCCGACAAAGCCAAATCTTCGGAGAGACCTTAGGTTTACCACAAGGAATAAAGTGTCAAAAGTCCCCATCAGTCCCATGTGAGCTTAGGGACTTATTCGGGGCCCAAGGTCAAAATTTTAGGTTTTTTGGATTTTTCTCGAAAACGGTAAGTTTTATCAAAAAGTACCTCAGAGCAAAGTTGTAGATCTTAAAATTCTCTATAAAAATGGTATCTATGTTTTTTCTCTAAGACCCACTTTTTCCCAGATATTGCGCTTGTAAGAATCATGTTCTACATAGTATGCACACATATGCCACAATTTTAGACAATTGAAATAAAGAAAATTCCGACAAAGCCAAATCTTCGGAGAGACCTTAGGTTTACCACAAGGAATAAAGTGTCAAAAGTCCCCATCAGTCCCATGTGAGCTTAGGGACTTATTCGGGACCCAAGGTCAAAATTTTAGGTTTTTTGGATTTTTCTCGAAAACGGTAAGTTTTATCGAAAAAGTACCTCAGAGCAAAGTTGTAGATCTTAAAATTCTCTATAAAAATGGTATCTATGTTTTTTCTCTAAGACCCACTATTTCCCAGATATTGCGCTTGTAAGAATCATGTTCTACATAGTATGCACACATATGCCACAATTTTAGACAATTGAAATAAAGAAAATTCCGACAAAGCCAAATCTTCGGAGAGACCTTAGGTTTACCACAAGGAATAAAGTGTCAAAAGTCCCCATCAGTCCCATGTGAGCTTAGGGACTTATTCGGGACCCAAGGTCAAAATTTTAGGTTTTTTGGATTTTTCACGAAAACGGTAAGTTTTATCGAAAAAGTACCTCAAAGCAAAGTTGTAGATCTTAAAATTCTCTATAAAAATGGTATCTATGTTTTTTCTCTAAGACCCACTATTTCCCAGATATTGCGCTTGTAAGAATCATGTTCTACATAGTATGCACACATATGCCACAATTTTAGACAATTGAAATAAAGAAAATTCCGACAAAGCCAAATCTTCGGAGAGACCTAAGGTTTACCACAAGGAATAAAGTGTCAAAAGTCCCCATCAGTCCCATGTGAGCTTAGGGACTTATTCGGGACCCAAGGTCAAAATTTTAGGTTTTTTGGATTTTTCTCGAAAACGGTAAGTTTTATCGAAAAAGTACCTCTGAGCAATGTTGTAGACCTTAAAATTCTCTATAAAAATGGTCCCGTTGATTTTTTCTCTAAGACCCACTATTTTCCAGATATTGCGCTTGTAAGAATCATGTTCTACATAGTATGCACACATATGCCGCGTATTAGTCCGGTAATTTTAGACAATTGAAATAAAGAAAATTCCGACAAAGCCAAATCTTCGGAGAGACCTTAGGTTTACCACAAGGAATAAAGTGTCAAAAGTCCCCATCAGTCCCATGTGAGCTTAGGGACTTATTCGGCGCCCAAGGTCAAAATTTTGGGTTTTTTAGATTTTTCTCGAAAACGGTAAGTTTTATCGAAAAAGTACCTCAAAGCAATGTTGTTGATCTTAAAATTCTCTATAAAAATGGTCCCTATGATTTTTTCTCTAAGACCCATTATTTCCCAGATATTGCGCTTGTAAGTATCATGTTCTACATAGTATGCACATACATGCCACGTATTAGTCCGGTAATTTTAGACAATTGAAATAAAGAAAATTCCGACAGAGCCAAAACTTCGGGGAGGCCTTAGGTTTACCACAAGGAATAAAGTGTCAAAAGTCCCCATCAGTTACATGTGAGCTTAGGGACTTATTCGGGGCCCAAGGTCAAAATTTTAGGTTTTTTGGATTTTTCTCGAAAACGGTAAGTTTTATCGAAAAAGTACCTCAGAGCAAAGTTGTAGATCTTAAAATTCTCTATAAAAATGGTCGCTATGATTTTTTCTCTAAGACCCACTATTTCCCAGATATTGCGCTTGTAAGAATCATGTTCTACATAGTATGCACACATATGCCACAATTTTAGACAATTGAAATAAAGAAAATTCCGACAAAGCCAAATCTTCGGAGAGACCTTAGGTTTACCACAAGGAATAAAGTGTCAAAAGTCCCCATCAGTCCCATGTGAGCTTAGGGACTTATTCGGGACCCAAGGTCAAAATTTTAGGTTTTTTGGATTTTTCTCGAAAACGGTAAGTTTTATCGAAAAAGTACCTCAAAGCAATGTTGTTGATCTTAAAATTCTCTATAAAAATGGTCCCTATGATTTTTTCTCTAAGACCCACTATTTCCCAGATATTGCGCTTGTAAGAATCATGTTCTACATAGTATGCACACATATGCCACAATTTTAGACAATTGAAATAAAGAAAATTCCGACAAAGCCAAATCTTCGGAGAGACCTTAGGTTTACCACAAGGAATAAAGTGTCAAAAGTCCCCATCAGTCCCATGTGAGCTTAGGGACTTATTCGGGACCCAAGGTCAAAATTTTAGGTTTTTTGGATTTTTCTCGAAAACGGTAAGTTTTATCGAAAAAGTACCTCAGAGCAAAGTTGTAGATCTTAAAATTCTCTATAAAAATGGTATCTATGTTTTTTCTCTAAGACCCACTATTTCCCAGATATTGCGCTTGTAAGAATCATGTTCTACATAGTATGCACACATATGCCACAATTTTAGACAATTGAAATAAAGAAAATTCCGACAAAGCCAAATCTTCGGAGAGACCTTAGGTTTACCACAAGGAATAAAGTGTCAAAAGTCCCCATCAGTCCCATGTGAGCTTAGGGACTTATTCGGGACCCAAGGTCAAAATTTTAGGTTTTTTGGATTTTTCTCGAAAACGGTAAGTTTTATCGAAAAAGTACCTCAAAGCAAAGTTGTAGATCTTAAAATTCTCTTTAAAAATGGTATCTATGTTTTTTCTCTAAGACCCACTGTTTCCCAGATATTGCGCTTCTAAGAATCATGTTCTACATAGTATGCACACATATGCCACAATTTTAGACAATTGAAATAAAGAAAATTCCGACAAAGCCAAATCTTCGGAGAGACCTTAGGTTTACCACAAGGAATAAAGTGTCAAAAGTCCCCATCAGTCCCATGTGAGCTTAGGGACTTATTCGGGACCCAAGGTCAAAATTTTAGGTTTTTTGGATTTTTCTCGAAAACGGTAAGTTTTATCGAAAAAGTACCTCAAAGCAATGTTGTTGATCTTAAAATTCTCTATAAAAATGGTCCCTATGATTTTTTCTCTAAGACCCACTATTTCCCAGATATTGCGCTTGTAAGAATCATGTTCTACATAGTATGCACACATATGCCACAATTTTAGACAATTGAAATAAAGAAAATTCCGACAAAGCCAAATCTTCGGAGAGACCTTAGGTTTACCACAAGGAATAAAGTGTCAAAAGTCCCCATCAGTCCCATGTGAGCTTAGGGACTTATTCGGGACCCAAGGTCAAAATTTTAGGTTTTTTGGATTTTTCTCGAAAACGGTAAGTTTTATCGAAAAAGTACCTCAGAGCAAAGTTGTAGATCTTAAAATTCTCTATAAAAATGGTATCTATGTTTTTTCTCTAAGACCCACTATTTCCCAGATATTGCGCTTGTAAGAATCATGTTCTACATAGTATGCACACATATGCCACAATTTTAGACAATTGAAATAAAGAAAATTCCGACAAAGCCAAATCTTCGGAGAGACCTTAGGTTTACCACAAGGAATAAAGTGTCAAAAGTCCCCATCAGTCCCATGTGAGCTTAGGGACTTATTCGGGACCCAAGGTCAAAATTTTAGGTTTTTTGGATTTTTCTCGAAAACGGTAAGTTTTATCGAAAAAGTACCTCTGAGCAATGTTGTAGACCTTAAAATTCTCTATAAAAATGGTCCCGTTGATTTTTTCTCTAAGACCCACTATTTTCCAGATATTGCGCTTGTAAGAATCATGTTCTACATAGTATGCACACATATGCCGCGTATTAGTCCGGTAATTTTAGACAATTGAAATAAAGAAAATTCCGACAAAGCCAAATCTTCGGAGAGACCTTAGGTTTACCACAAGGAATAAAGTGTCAAAAGTCCCCATCAGTCCCATGTGAGCTTAGGGACTTATTCGGCGCCCAAGGTCAAAATTTTGGGTTTTTTAGATTTTTCTCGAAAACGGTAAGTTTTATCGAAAAAGTACCTCAAAGCAATGTTGTTGATCTTAAAATTCTCTATAAAAATGGTCCCTATGATTTTTTCTCTAAGACCCATTATTTCCCAGATATTGCGCTTGTAAGTATCATGTTCTACATAGTATGCACATACATGCCACGTATTAGTCCGGTAATTTTAGACAATTGAAATAAAGAAAATTCCGACAGAGCCAAAACTTCGGGGAGGCCTTAGGTTTACCACAAGGAATAAAGTGTCAAAAGTCCCCATCAGTTACATGTGAGCTTAGGGACTTATTCGGGGCCCAAGGTCAAAATTTTAGGTTTTTTGGATTTTTCTCGAAAACGGTAAGTTTTATCGAAAAAGTACCTCAGAGCAAAGTTGTAGATCTTAAAATTCTCTATAAAAATGGTCTCTATGATTTTTTCTCTAAGACCCACTATTTCCCAGATATTGCGCTTGTAAGAATCATGTTCTACATAGTATGCACACATATGCCACAATTTTAGACAATTGAAATAAAGAAAATTCCGACAAAGCCAAATCTTCGGAGAGACCTTAGGTTTACCACAAGGAATAAAGTGTCAAAAGTCCCCATCAGTCCCATGTGAGCTTAGGGACTTATTCGGGACCCAAGGTCAAAATTTTAGGTTTTTTGGATTTTTCTCGAAAACGGTAAGTTTTATCGAAAAAGTACCTCAAAGCAATGTTGTTGATCTTAAAATTCTCTATAAAAATGGTCCCTATGATTTTTTCTCTAAGACCCACTATTTCCCAGATATTGCGCTTGTAAGAATCATGTTCTACATAGTATGCACACATATGCCACAATTTTAGACAATTGAAATAAAGAAAATTCCGACAAAGCCAAATCTTCGGAGAGACCTTAGGTTTACCACAAGGAATAAAGTGTCAAAAGTCCCCATCAGTCCCATGTGAGCTTAGGGACTTATTCGGGACCCAAGGTCAAAATTTTAGGTTTTTTGGATTTTTCTCGAAAACGGTAAGTTTTATCGAAAAAGTACCTCAGAGCAAAGTTGTAGATCTTAAAATTCTCTATAAAAATGGTATCTATGTTTTTTCTCTAAGACCCACTATTTCCCAGATATTGCGCTTGTAAGAATCATGTTCTACATAGTATGCACACATATGCCACAATTTTAGACAATTGAAATAAAGAAAATTCCGACAAAGCCAAATCTTCGGAGAGACCTTAGGTTTACCACAAGGAATAAAGTGTCAAAAGTCCCCATCAGTCCCATGTGAGCTTAGGGACTTATTCGGGACCCAAGGTCAAAATTTTAGGTTTTTTGGATTTTTCTCGAAAACGGTAAGTTTTATCGAAAAAGTACCTCAAAGCAAAGTTGTAGATCTTAAAATTCTCTTTAAAAATGGTATCTATGTTTTTTCTCTAAGACCCACTGTTTCCCAGATATTGCGCTTCTAAGAATCATGTTCTACATAGTATGCACACATATGCCACAATTTTAGACAATTGAAATAAAGAAAATTCCGACAAAGCCAAATCTTCGGAGAGACCTTAGGTTTACCACAAGGAATAAAGTGTCAAAAGTCCCCATCAGTCCCATGTGAGCTTAGGGACTTATTCGGGACCCAAGGTCAAAATTTTAGGTTTTTTGGATTTTTCTCGAAAACGGTAAGTTTTATCGAAAAAGTACTTCAAAGCAAAGTTGTAGATCTTAAAATTCCACTATTTCCCAGATATTGCGCTTGTAAGAATCATGTTCTACATAGTATGCACACATATGCCACAATTTTAGACAATTGAAATAAAGAAAATTCCGACAAAGCCAAATCTTCGGAGAGACCTTAGGTTTACCACAAGGAATAAAGTGTCAAAAGTCCCCATCAGTCCCATGTGAGCTTAGGGACTTATTCGGGACCCAAGGTCAAAATTTTAGGTTTTTTGGATTTTTCTCGAAAACGGTAAGTTTTATCGAAAAAGTACCTCAAAGCAAAGTTGTAGATCTTAAAATTCTCTATAAAAATGGTATCTATGTTTTTTCTCTAAGACCCACTATTTCCCAGATATTGCGCTTGTAAGAATCATGTTCTACATAGTATGCACACATATGCCACAATTTTAGACAATTGAAATAAAGAAAATTCCGACAAAGCCAAATCTTCGGAGAGACCTTAGGTTTACCACAAGGAATAAAGTGTCAAAAGTCCCCATCAGTCCCATGTGAGCTTAGGGACTTATTCGGGGCCCAAGGTCAAAATTTTAGGTTTTTTGGATTTTTCTCGAAAACGGTAAGTTTTATCAAAAAGTACCTCAGAGCAAAGTTGTAGATCTTAAAATTCTCTATAAAAATGGTATCTATGTTTTTTCTCTAAGACCCACTATTTCCCAGATATTGCGCTTGTAAGAATCATGTTCTACATAGTATGCACACATATGCCACAATTTTAGACAATTGAAATAAAGAAAATTCCGACAAAGCCAAATCTTCGGAGAGACCTTAGGTTTACCACAAGGAATAAAGTGTCAAAAGTCCCCATCAGTCCCATGTGAGCTTAGGGACTTATTCGGCGCCCAAGGTCAAAATTTTGGGTTTTTTAGATTTTTCTCGAAAACGGTAAGTTTTATCGAAAAAGTACCTCAAAGCAATGTTGTTGATCTTAAAATTCTCTATAAAAATGGTGCCTATGATTTTTTTTCTAAGACCCATTATTTCCCAGATATTGCGCTTGTAAGTATCATGTTCTACATAGTATGCACATATATGCCACGTATTAGTCCGGTAATTTTAGACAATTGAAATAAAGAAAATTCCGACAGAGCCAAAACTTCGGGGAGGCCTTAGGTTTACCACAAGGAATAAAGTGTCAAAAGTCCCCATCAGTTACAAGTGAGCTTAGGGACTTATTCGGGGCCCAAGGTCAAAATTTTAGGTTTTTTGGATTTTTCTCGAAAACGGTAAGTTTTATCGAAAAAGTACCTCAGAGCAAAGTTGTAGATCTTAAAATTCTCTATAAAAATGGTCTCTATGATTTTTTCTCTAAGACCCACTATTTCCCAGATATTGCGCTTGTAAGAATCATGTTCTACATAGTATGCACACATATGCCACAATTTTAGACAATTGAAATAAAGAAAATTCCGACAAAGCCAAATCTTCGGAGAGACCTTAGGTTTACCACAAGGAATAAAGTGTCAAAAGTCCCCATCAGTCCCATGTGAGCTTAGGGACTTATTCGGGACCCAAGGTCAAAATTTTAGGTTTTTTGGATTTTTCTCGAAAACGGTAAGTTTTATCGAAAAAGTACCTCTGAGCAATGTTGTAGACCTTAAAATTCTCTATAAAAATGGTCCCGTTGATTTTTTCTCTAAGACCCACTATTTTCCAGATATTGCGCTTGTAAGAATCATGTTCTACATAGTATGCACACATATGCCGCGTATTAGTCCGGTAATTTTAGACAATTGAAATAAAGAAAATTCCGACAAAGCCAAATCTTCGGAGAGACCTTAGGTTTACCACAAGGAATAAAGTGTCAAAAGTCCCCATCAGTCCCATGTGAGCTTAGGGACTTATTCGGCGCCCAAGGTCAAAATTTTGGGTTTTTTAGATTTTTCTCGAAAACGGTAAGTTTTATCGAAAAAGTACCTCAAAGCAATGTTGTTGATCTTAAAATTCTCTATAAAAATGGTCCCTATGATTTTTTCTCTAAGACCCATTATTTCCCAGATATTGCGCTTGTAAGTATCATGTTCTACATAGTATGCACATACATGCCACGTATTAGTCCGGTAATTTTAGACAATTGAAATAAAGAAAATTCCGACAGAGCCAAAACTTCGGGGAGGCCTTAGGTTTACCACAAGGAATAAAGTGTCAAAAGTCCCCATCAGTTACATGTGAGCTTAGGGACTTATTCGGGGCCCAAGGTCAAAATTTTAGGTTTTTTGGATTTTTCTCGAAAACGGTAAGTTTTATCGAAAAAGTACCTCAGAGCAAAGTTGTAGATCTTAAAATTCTCTATAAAAATGGTCTCTATGATTTTTTCTCTAAGACCCACTATTTCCCAGATATTGCGCTTGTAAGAATCATGTTCTACATAGTATGCACACATATGCCACAATTTTAGACAATTGAAATAAAGAAAATTCCGACAAAGCCAAATCTTCGGAGAGACCTTAGGTTTACCACAAGGAATAAAGTGTCAAAAGTCCCCATCAGTCCCATGTGAGCTTAGGGACTTATTCGGGACCCAAGGTCAAAATTTTAGGTTTTTTGGATTTTTCTCGAAAACGGTAAGTTTTATCGAAAAAGTACCTCAAAGCAATGTTGTTGATCTTAAAATTCTCTATAAAAATGGTCCCTATGATTTTTTCTCTAAGACCCACTATTTCCCAGATATTGCGCTTGTAAGAATCATGTTCTACATAGTATGCACACATATGCCACAATTTTAGACAATTGAAATAAAGAAAATTCCGACAAAGCCAAATCTTCGGAGAGACCTTAGGTTTACCACAAGGAATAAAGTGTCAAAAGTCCCCATCAGTCCCATGTGAGCTTAGGGACTTATTCGGGACCCAAGGTCAAAATTTTAGGTTTTTTGGATTTTTCTCGAAAACGGTAAGTTTTATCGAAAAAGTACCTCAAAGCAAAGTTGTAGATCTTAAAATTCTCTATAAAAATGGTATCTATGTTTTTTCTCTAAGACCCACTATTTCCCAGATATTGCGCTTGTAAGAATCATGTTCTACATAGTATGCACACATATGCCACAATTTTAGACAATTGAAATAAAGAAAATTCCGACAAAGCCAAATCTTCGGAGAGACCTTAGGTTTACCACAAGGAATAAAGTGTCAAAAGTCCCCATCAGTCCCATGTGAGCTTAGGGACTTATTCGGGACCCAAGGTCAAAATTTTAGGTTTTTTGGATTTTTCTCGAAAACGGTAAGTTTTATCGAAAAAGTACCTCAAAGCAAAGTTGTAGATCTTAAAATTCTCTTTAAAAATGGTATCTATGTTTTTTCTCTAAGACCCACTGTTTCCCAGATATTGCGCTTCTAAGAATCATGTTCTACATAGTATGCACACATATGCCACAATTTTAGACAATTGAAATAAAGAAAATTCCGACAAAGCCAAATCTTCGGAGAGACCTTAGGTTTACCACAAGGAATAAAGTGTCAAAAGTCCCCATCAGTCCCATGTGAGCTTAGGGACTTATTCGGGACCCAAGGTCAAAATTTTAGGTTTTTTGGATTTTTCTCGAAAACGGTAAGTTTTATCGAAAAAGTACTTCAAAGCAAAGTTGTAGATCTTAAAATTCCACTATTTCCCAGATATTGCGCTTGTAAGAATCATGTTCTACATAGTATGCACACATATGCCACAATTTTAGACAATTGAAATAAAGAAAATTCCGACAAAGCCAAATCTTCGGAGAGACCTTAGGTTTACCACAAGGAATAAAGTGTCAAAAGTCCCCATCAGTCCCATGTGAGCTTAGGGACTTATTCGGGACCCAAGGTCAAAATTTTAGGTTTTTTGGATTTTTCTCGAAAACGGTAAGTTTTATCGAAAAAGTACCTCAAAGCAAAGTTGTAGATCTTAAAATTCTCTATAAAAATGGTATCTATGTTTTTTCTCTAAGACCCACTATTTCCCAGATATTGCGCTTGTAAGAATCATGTTCTACATAGTATGCACACATATGCCACAATTTTAGACAATTGAAATAAAGAAAATTCCGACAAAGCCAAATCTTCGGAGAGACCTTAGGTTTACCACAAGGAATAAAGTGTCAAAAGTCCCCATCAGTCCCATGTGAGCTTAGGGACTTATTCGGGGCCCAAGGTCAAAATTTTAGGTTTTTTGGATTTTTCTCGAAAACGGTAAGTTTTATCAAAAAGTACCTCAGAGCAAAGTTGTAGATCTTAAAATTCTCTATAAAAATGGTATCTATGTTTTTTCTCTAAGACCCACTATTTCCCAGATATTGCGCTTGTAAGAATCATGTTCTACATAGTATGCACACATATGCCACAATTTTAGACAATTGAAATAAAGAAAATTCCGACAAAGCCAAATCTTCGGAGAGACCTTAGGTTTACCACAAGGAATAAAGTGTCAAAAGTCCCCATCAGTCCCATGTGAGCTTAGGGACTTATTCGGCGCCCAAGGTCAAAATTTTGGGTTTTTTAGATTTTTCTCGAAAACGGTAAGTTTTATCGAAAAAGTACCTCAAAGCAATGTTGTTGATCTTAAAATTCTCTATAAAAATGGTGCCTATGATTTTTTTTCTAAGACCCATTATTTCCCAGATATTGCGCTTGTAAGTATCATGTTCTACATAGTATGCACATATATGCCACGTATTAGTCCGGTAATTTTAGACAATTGAAATAAAGAAAATTCCGACAGAGCCAAAACTTCGGGGAGGCCTTAGGTTTACCACAAGGAATAAAGTGTCAAAAGTCCCCATCAGTTACAAGTGAGCTTAGGGACTTATTCGGGGCCCAAGGTCAAAATTTTAGGTTTTTTGGATTTTTCTCGAAAACGGTAAGTTTTATCGAAAAAGTACCTCAGAGCAAAGTTGTAGATCTTAAAATTCTCTATAAAAATGGTCTCTATGATTTTTTCTCTAAGACCCACTATTTCCCAGATATTGCGCTTGTAAGAATCATGTTCTACATAGTATGCACACATATGCCACAATTTTAGACAATTGAAATAAAGAAAATTCCGACAAAGCCAAATCTTCGGAGAGACCTTAGGTTTACCACAAGGAATAAAGTGTCAAAAGTCCCCATCAGTCCCATGTGAGCTTAGGGACTTATTCGGGACCCAAGGTCAAAATTTTAGGTTTTTTGGATTTTTCTCGAAAACGGTAAGTTTTATCGAAAAAGTACCTCTGAGCAATGTTGTAGACCTTAAAATTCTCTATAAAAATGGTCCCGTTGATTTTTTCTCTAAGACCCACTATTTTCCAGATATTGCGCTTGTAAGAATCATGTTCTACATAGTATGCACACATATGCCGCGTATTAGTCCGGTAATTTTAGACAATTGAAATAAAGAAAATTCCGACAAAGCCAAATCTTCGGAGAGACCTTAGGTTTACCACAAGGAATAAAGTGTCAAAAGTCCCCATCAGTCCCATGTGAGCTTAGGGACTTATTCGGCGCCCAAGGTCAAAATTTTGGGTTTTTTAGATTTTTCTCGAAAACGGTAAGTTTTATCGAAAAAGTACCTCAAAGCAATGTTGTTGATCTTAAAATTCTCTATAAAAATGGTCCCTATGATTTTTTCTCTAAGACCCATTATTTCCCAGATATTGCGCTTGTAAGTATCATGTTCTACATAGTATGCACATACATGCCACGTATTAGTCCGGTAATTTTAGACAATTGAAATAAAGAAAATTCCGACAAAGCCAAATCTTCGGAGAGACCTTAGGTTTACCACAAGGAATAAAGTGTCAAAAGTCCCCATCAGTCCCATGTGAGCTTAGGGACTTATTCGGCGCCCAAGGTCAAAATTTTGGGTTTTTTAGATTTTTCTCGAAAACGGTAAGTTTTATCGAAAAAGTACCTCAAAGCAATGTTGTTGATCTTAAAATTCTCTATAAAAATGGTGCCTATGATTTTTTTTCTAAGACCCATTATTTCCCAGATATTGCGCTTGTAAGTATCATGTTCTACATAGTATGCACATATATGCCACGTATTAGTCCGGTAATTTTAGACAATTGAAATAAAGAAAATTCCGACAGAGCCAAAACTTCGGGGAGGCCTTAGGTTTACCACAAGGAATAAAGTGTCAAAAGTCCCCATCAGTCACAAGTGAGCTTAGGGACTTATTCGGGGCCCAAGGTCAAAATTTTAGGTTTTTTGGATTTTTCTCGAAAACGGTAAGTTTTATCGAAAAAGTACCTCAGAGCAAAGTTGTAGATCTTAAAATTCTCTATAAAAATGGTCTCTATGATTTTTTCTCTAAGACCCACTATTTCCCAGATATTGCGCTTGTAAGAATCATGTTCTACATAGTATGCACACATATGCCACAATTTTAGACAATTGAAATAAAGAAAATTCCGACAAAGCCAAATCTTCGGAGAGACCTTAGGTTTACCACAAGGAATAAAGTGTCAAAAGTCCCCATCAGTCCCATGTGAGCTTAGGGACTTATTCGGGACCCAAGGTCAAAATTTTAGGTTTTTTGGATTTTTCTCGAAAACGGTAAGTTTTATCGAAAAAGTACCTCTGAGCAATGTTGTAGACCTTAAAATTCTCTATAAAAATGGTCCCGTTGATTTTTTCTCTAAGACCCACTATTTTCCAGATATTGCGCTTGTAAGAATCATGTTCTACATAGTATGCACACATATGCCGCGTATTAGTCCGGTAATTTTAGACAATTGAAATAAAGAAAATTCCGACAAAGCCAAATCTTCGGAGAGACCTTAGGTTTACCACAAGGAATAAAGTGTCAAAAGTCCCCATCAGTCCCATGTGAGCTTAGGGACTTATTCGGCGCCCAAGGTCAAAATTTTGGGTTTTTTAGATTTTTCTCGAAAACGGTAAGTTTTATCGAAAAAGTACCTCAAAGCAATGTTGTTGATCTTAAAATTCTCTATAAAAATGGTCCCTATGATTTTTTCTCTAAGACCCATTATTTCCCAGATATTGCGCTTGTAAGTATCATGTTCTACATAGTATGCACATACATGCCACGTATTAGTCCGGTAATTTTAGACAATTGAAATAAAGAAAATTCCGACAGAGCCAAAACTTCGGGGAGGCCTTAGGTTTACCACAAGGAATAAAGTGTCAAAAGTCCCCATCAGTTACATGTGAGCTTAGGGACTTATTCGGGGCCCAAGGTCAAAATTTTAGGTTTTTTGGATTTTTCTCGAAAACGGTAAGTTTTATCGAAAAAGTACCTCAGAGCAAAGTTGTAGATCTTAAAATTCTCTATAAAAATGGTCTCTATGATTTTTTCTCTAAGACCCACTATTTCCCAGATATTGCGCTTGTAAGAATCATGTTCTACATAGTATGCACACATATGCCACAATTTTAGACAATTGAAATAAAGAAAATTCCGACAAAGCCAAATCTTCGGAGAGACCTTAGGTTTACCACAAGGAATAAAGTGTCAAAAGTCCCCATCAGTCCCATGTGAGCTTAGGGACTTATTCGGGACCCAAGGTCAAAATTTTAGGTTTTTTGGATTTTTCTCGAAAACGGTAAGTTTTATCGAAAAAGTACCTCAAAGCAATGTTGTTGATCTTAAAATTCTCTATAAAAATGGTCCCTATGATTTTTTCTCTAAGACCCACTATTTCCCAGATATTGCGCTTGTAAGAATCATGTTCTACATAGTATGCACACATATGCCACAATTTTAGACAATTGAAATAAAGAAAATTCCGACAAAGCCAAATCTTCGGAGAGACCTTAGGTTTACCACAAGGAATAAAGTGTCAAAAGTCCCCATCAGTCCCATGTGAGCTTAGGGACTTATTCGGGACCCAAGGTCAAAATTTTAGGTTTTTTGGATTTTTCTCGAAAACGGTAAGTTTTATCGAAAAAGTACCTCAAAGCAAAGTTGTAGATCTTAAAATTCTCTATAAAAATGGTATCTATGTTTTTTCTCTAAGACCCACTATTTCCCAGATATTGCGCTTGTAAGAATCATGTTCTACATAGTATGCACACATATGCCACAATTTTAGACAATTGAAATAAAGAAAATTCCGACAAAGCCAAATCTTCGGAGAGACCTTAGGTTTACCACAAGGAATAAAGTGTCAAAAGTCCCCATCAGTCCCATGTGAGCTTAGGGACTTATTCGGGGCCCAAGGTCAAAATTTTAGGTTTTTTGGATTTTTCTCGAAAACGGTAAGTTTTATCAAAAAGTACCTCAGAGCAAAGTTGTAGATCTTAAAATTCTCTATAAAAATGGTATCTATGTTTTTTCTCTAAGACCCACTATTTCCCAGATATTGCGCTTGTAAGAATCATGTTCTACATAGTATGCACACATATGCCACAATTTTAGACAATTGAAATAAAGAAAATTCCGACAAAGCCAAATCTTCGGAGAGACCTTAGGTTTACCACAAGGAATAAAGTGTCAAAAGTCCCCATCAGTCCCATGTGAGCTTAGGGACTTATTCGGGACCCAAGGTCAAAATTTTAGGTTTTTTGGATTTTTCTCGAAAACGGTAAGTTTTATCGAAAAAGTACCTCAAAGCAAAGTTGTAGATCTTAAAATTCTCTTTAAAAATGGTATCTATGTTTTTTCTCTAAGACCCACTGTTTCCCAGATATTGCGCTTCTAAGAATCATGTTCTACATAGTATGCACACATATGCCACAATTTTAGACAATTGAAATAAAGAAAATTCCGACAAAGCCAAATCTTCGGAGAGACCTTAGGTTTACCACAAGGAATAAAGTGTCAAAAGTCCCCATCAGTCCCATGTGAGCTTAGGGACTTATTCGGGACCCAAGGTCAAAATTTTAGGTTTTTTGGATTTTTCTCGAAAACGGTAAGTTTTATCGAAAAAGTACTTCAAAGCAAAGTTGTAGATCTTAAAATTCCACTATTTCCCAGATATTGCGCTTGTAAGAATCATGTTCTACATAGTATGCACACATATGCCACAATTTTAGACAATTGAAATAAAGAAAATTCCGACAAAGCCAAATCTTCGGAGAGACCTTAGGTTTACCACAAGGAATAAAGTGTCAAAAGTCCCCATCAGTCCCATGTGAGCTTAGGGACTTATTCGGGACCCAAGGTCAAAATTTTAGGTTTTTTGGATTTTTCTCGAAAACGGTAAGTTTTATCGAAAAAGTACCTCAAAGCAAAGTTGTAGATCTTAAAATTCTCTATAAAAATGGTATCTATGTTTTTTCTCTAAGACCCACTATTTCCCAGATATTGCGCTTGTAAGAATCATGTTCTACATAGTATGCACACATATGCCACAATTTTAGACAATTGAAATAAAGAAAATTCCGACAAAGCCAAATCTTCGGAGAGACCTTAGGTTTACCACAAGGAATAAAGTGTCAAAAGTCCCCATCAGTCCCATGTGAGCTTAGGGACTTATTCGGGGCCCAAGGTCAAAATTTTAGGTTTTTTGGATTTTTCTCGAAAACGGTAAGTTTTATCAAAAAGTACCTCAGAGCAAAGTTGTAGATCTTAAAATTCTCTATAAAAATGGTATCTATGTTTTTTCTCTAAGACCCACTATTTCCCAGATATTGCGCTTGTAAGAATCATGTTCTACATAGTATGCACACATATGCCACAATTTTAGACAATTGAAATAAAGAAAATTCCGACAAAGCCAAATCTTCGGAGAGACCTTAGGTTTACCACAAGGAATAAAGTGTCAAAAGTCCCCATCAGTCCCATGTGAGCTTAGGGACTTATTCGGCGCCCAAGGTCAAAATTTTGGGTTTTTTAGATTTTTCTCGAAAACGGTAAGTTTTATCGAAAAAGTACCTCAAAGCAATGTTGTTGATCTTAAAATTCTCTATAAAAATGGTGCCTATGATTTTTTTTCTAAGACCCATTATTTCCCAGATATTGCGCTTGTAAGTATCATGTTCTACATAGTATGCACATATATGCCACGTATTAGTCCGGTAATTTTAGACAATTGAAATAAAGAAAATTCCGACAGAGCCAAAACTTCGGGGAGGCCTTAGGTTTACCACAAGGAATAAAGTGTCAAAAGTCCCCATCAGTTACAAGTGAGCTTAGGGACTTATTCGGGGCCCAAGGTCAAAATTTTAGGTTTTTTGGATTTTTCTCGAAAACGGTAAGTTTTATCGAAAAAGTACCTCAGAGCAAAGTTGTAGATCTTAAAATTCTCTATAAAAATGGTCTCTATGATTTTTTCTCTAAGACCCACTATTTCCCAGATATTGCGCTTGTAAGAATCATGTTCTACATAGTATGCACACATATGCCACAATTTTAGACAATTGAAATAAAGAAAATTCCGACAAAGCCAAATCTTCGGAGAGACCTTAGGTTTACCACAAGGAATAAAGTGTCAAAAGTCCCCATCAGTCCCATGTGAGCTTAGGGACTTATTCGGGACCCAAGGTCAAAATTTTAGGTTTTTTGGATTTTTCTCGAAAACGGTAAGTTTTATCGAAAAAGTACTTCAAAGCAAAGTTGTAGATCTTAAAATTCCACTATTTCCCAGATATTGCGCTTGTAAGAATCATGTTCTACATAGTATGCACACATATGCCACAATTTTAGACAATTGAAATAAAGAAAATTCCGACAAAGCCAAATCTTCGGAGAGACCTTAGGTTTACCACAAGGAATAAAGTGTCAAAAGTCCCCATCAGTCCCATGTGAGCTTAGGGACTTATTCGGGACCCAAGGTCAAAATTTTAGGTTTTTTGGATTTTTCTCGAAAACGGTAAGTTTTATCGAAAAAGTACCTCAAAGCAAAGTTGTAGATCTTAAAATTCTCTATAAAAATGGTATCTATGTTTTTTCTCTAAGACCCACTATTTCCCAGATATTGCGCTTGTAAGAATCATGTTCTACATAGTATGCACACATATGCCACAATTTTAGACAATTGAAATAAAGAAAATTCCGACAAAGCCAAATCTTCGGAGAGACCTTAGGTTTACCACAAGGAATAAAGTGTCAAAAGTCCCCATCAGTCCCATGTGAGCTTAGGGACTTATTCGGGGCCCAAGGTCAAAATTTTAGGTTTTTTGGATTTTTCTCGAAAACGGTAAGTTTTATCAAAAAGTACCTCAGAGCAAAGTTGTAGATCTTAAAATTCTCTATAAAAATGGTATCTATGTTTTTTCTCTAAGACCCACTTTTTCCCAGATATTGCGCTTGTAAGAATCATGTTCTACATAGTATGCACACATATGCCACAATTTTAGACAATTGAAATAAAGAAAATTCCGACAAAGCCAAATCTTCGGAGAGACCTTAGGTTTACCACAAGGAATAAAGTGTCAAAAGTCCCCATCAGTCCCATGTGA
Source organism: Phosphuga atrata (assembly GCA_944588485.1). Lineage (NCBI taxonomy): Eukaryota > Metazoa > Arthropoda > Insecta > Coleoptera > Silphidae > Phosphuga > Phosphuga atrata. The sequence continues at coordinate 22,055,947 of OX155902.1, read as the reverse complement.
GCTTAGGGACTTATTCGGGACCCAAGGTCAAAATTTTAGGTTTTTTGGATTTTTCTCGAAAACGGTAAGTTTTATCGAAAAAGTACCTCAGAGCAAAGTTGTAGATCTTAAAATTCTCTATAAAAATGGTATCTATGTTTTTTCTCTAAGACCCACTATTTCCCAGATATTGCGCTTGTAAGAATCATGTTCTACATAGTATGCACACATATGCCACAATTTTAGACAATTGAAATAAAGAAAATTCCGACAAAGCCAAATCTTCGGAGAGACCTTAGGTTTACCACAAGGAATAAAGTGTCAAAAGTCCCCATCAGTCCCATGTGAGCTTAGGGACTTATTCGGGACCCAAGGTCAAAATTTTAGGTTTTTTGGATTTTTCACGAAAACGGTAAGTTTTATCGAAAAAGTACCTCAAAGCAAAGTTGTAGATCTTAAAATTCTCTATAAAAATGGTATCTATGTTTTTTCTCTAAGACCCACTATTTCCCAGATATTGCGCTTGTAAGAATCATGTTCTACATAGTATGCACACATATGCCACAATTTTAGACAATTGAAATAAAGAAAATTCCGACAAAGCCAAATCTTCGGAGAGACCTAAGGTTTACCACAAGGAATAAAGTGTCAAAAGTCCCCATCAGTCCCATGTGAGCTTAGGGACTTATTCGGGACCCAAGGTCAAAATTTTAGGTTTTTTGGATTTTTCTCGAAAACGGTAAGTTTTATCGAAAAAGTACCTCTGAGCAATGTTGTAGACCTTAAAATTCTCTATAAAAATGGTCCCGTTGATTTTTTCTCTAAGACCCACTATTTTCCAGATATTGCGCTTGTAAGAATCATGTTCTACATAGTATGCACACATATGCCGCGTATTAGTCCGGTAATTTTAGACAATTGAAATAAAGAAAATTCCGACAAAGCCAAATCTTCGGAGAGACCTTAGGTTTACCACAAGGAATAAAGTGTCAAAAGTCCCCATCAGTCCCATGTGAGCTTAGGGACTTATTCGGCGCCCAAGGTCAAAATTTTGGGTTTTTTAGATTTTTCTCGAAAACGGTAAGTTTTATCGAAAAAGTACTTCAAAGCAATGTTGTTGATCTTAAAATTCTCTATAAAAATGGTCCCTATGATTTTTTCTCTAAGACCCATTATTTCCCAGATATTGCGCTTGTAAGTATCATGTTCTACATAGTATGCACATACATGCCACGTATTAGTCCGGTAATTTTAGACAATTGAAATAAAGAAAATTCCGACAAAGCCAAATCTTCGGAGAGACCTTAGGTTTACCACAAGGAATAAAGTGTCAAAAGTCCCCATCAGTCCCATGTGAGCTTAGGGACTTATTCGGCGCCCAAGGTCAAAATTTTGGGTTTTTTAGATTTTTCTCGAAAACGGTAAGTTTTATCGAAAAAGTACCTCAAAGCAATGTTGTTGATCTTAAAATTCTCTATAAAAATGGTGCCTATGATTTTTTTTCTAAGACCCATTATTTCCCAGATATTGCGCTTGTAAGTATCATGTTCTACATAGTATGCACATATATGCCACGTATTAGTCCGGTAATTTTAGACAATTGAAATAAAGAAAATTCCGACAGAGCCAAAACTTCGGGGAGGCCTTAGGTTTACCACAAGGAATAAAGTGTCAAAAGTCCCCATCAGTTACAAGTGAGCTTAGGGACTTATTCGGGGCCCAAGGTCAAAATTTTAGGTTTTTTGGATTTTTCTCGAAAACGGTAAGTTTTATCGAAAAAGTACCTCAGAGCAAAGTTGTAGATCTTAAAATTCTCTATAAAAATGGTCTCTATGATTTTTTTTCTAAGACCCATTATTTCCCAGATATTGCGCTTGTAAGAATCATGTTCTACATAGTATGCACACATATGCCACAATTTTAGACAATTGAAATAAAGAAAATTCCGACAAAGCCAAATCTTCGGAGAGACCTTAGGTTTACCACAAGGAATAAAGTGTCAAAAGTCCCCATCAGTCCCATGTGAGCTTAGGGACTTATTCGGGACCCAAGGTCAAAATTTTAGGTTTTTTGGATTTTTCTCGAAAACGGTAAGTTTTATCGAAAAAGTACCTCTGAGCAATGTTGTAGACCTTAAAATTCTCTATAAAAATGGTCCCGTTGATTTTTTCTCTAAGACCCACTATTTTCCAGATATTGCGCTTGTAAGAATCATGTTCTACATAGTATGCACACATATGCCGCGTATTAGTCCGGTAATTTTAGACAATTGAAATAAAGAAAATTCCGACAAAGCCAAATCTTCGGAGAGACCTTAGGTTTACCACAAGGAATAAAGTGTCAAAAGTCCCCATCAGTCCCATGTGAGCTTAGGGACTTATTCGGCGCCCAAGGTCAAAATTTTGGGTTTTTTAGATTTTTCTCGAAAACGGTAAGTTTTATCGAAAAAGTACCTCAAAGCAATGTTGTTGATCTTAAAATTCTCTATAAAAATGGTCCCTATGATTTTTTCTCTAAGACCCATTATTTCCCAGATATTGCGCTTGTAAGTATCATGTTCTACATAGTATGCACATACATGCCACGTATTAGTCCGGTAATTTTAGACAATTGAAATAAAGAAAATTCCGACAGAGCCAAAACTTCGGGGAGGCCTTAGGTTTACCACAAGGAATAAAGTGTCAAAAGTCCCCATCAGTTACATGTGAGCTTAGGGACTTATTCGGGGCCCAAGGTCAAAATTTTAGGTTTTTTGGATTTTTCTCGAAAACGGTAAGTTTTATCGAAAAAGTACCTCAGAGCAAAGTTGTAGATCTTAAAATTCTCTATAAAAATGGTCTCTATGATTTTTTCTCTAAGACCCACTATTTCCCAGATATTGCGCTTGTAAGAATCATGTTCTACATAGTATGCACACATATGCCACAATTTTAGACAATTGAAATAAAGAAAATTCCGACAAAGCCAAATCTTCGGAGAGACCTTAGGTTTACCACAAGGAATAAAGTGTCAAAAGTCCCCATCAGTCCCATGTGAGCTTAGGGACTTATTCGGGACCCAAGGTCAAAATTTTAGGTTTTTTGGATTTTTCTCGAAAACGGTAAGTTTTATCGAAAAAGTACCTCAAAGCAATGTTGTTGATCTTAAAATTCTCTATAAAAATGGTCCCTATGATTTTTTCTCTAAGACCCACTATTTCCCAGATATTGCGCTTGTAAGAATCATGTTCTACATAGTATGCACACATATGCCACAATTTTAGACAATTGAAATAAAGAAAATTCCGACAAAGCCAAATCTTCGGAGAGACCTTAGGTTTACCACAAGGAATAAAGTGTCAAAAGTCCCCATCAGTCCCATGTGAGCTTAGGGACTTATTCGGGACCCAAGGTCAAAATTTTAGGTTTTTTGGATTTTTCTCGAAAACGGTAAGTTTTATCGAAAAAGTACCTCAAAGCAAAGTTGTAGATCTTAAAATTCTCTATAAAAATGGTATCTATGTTTTTTCTCTAAGACCCACTATTTCCCAGATATTGCGCTTGTAAGAATCATGTTCTACATAGTATGCACACATATGCCACAATTTTAGACAATTGAAATAAAGAAAATTCCGACAAAGCCAAATCTTCGGAGAGACCTTAGGTTTACCACAAGGAATAAAGTGTCAAAAGTCCCCATCAGTCCCATGTGAGCTTAGGGACTTATTCGGGGCCCAAGGTCAAAATTTTAGGTTTTTTGGATTTTTCTCGAAAACGGTAAGTTTTATCAAAAAGTACCTCAGAGCAAAGTTGTAGATCTTAAAATTCTCTATAAAAATGGTATCTATGTTTTTTCTCTAAGACCCACTATTTCCCAGATATTGCGCTTGTAAGAATCATGTTCTACATAGTATGCACACATATGCCACAATTTTAGACAATTGAAATAAAGAAAATTCCGACAAAGCCAAATCTTCGGAGAGACCTTAGGTTTACCACAAGGAATAAAGTGTCAAAAGTCCCCATCAGTCCCATGTGAGCTTAGGGACTTATTCGGGACCCAAGGTCAAAATTTTAGGTTTTTTGGATTTTTCTCGAAAACGGTAAGTTTTATCGAAAAAGTACCTCAAAGCAAAGTTGTAGATCTTAAAATTCTCTTTAAAAATGGTATCTATGTTTTTTCTCTAAGACCCACTGTTTCCCAGATATTGCGCTTCTAAGAATCATGTTCTACATAGTATGCACACATATGCCACAATTTTAGACAATTGAAATAAAGAAAATTCCGACAAAGCCAAATCTTCGGAGAGACCTTAGGTTTACCACAAGGAATAAAGTGTCAAAAGTCCCCATCAGTCCCATGTGAGCTTAGGGACTTATTCGGGACCCAAGGTCAAAATTTTAGGTTTTTTGGATTTTTCTCGAAAACGGTAAGTTTTATCGAAAAAGTACTTCAAAGCAAAGTTGTAGATCTTAAAATTCCACTATTTCCCAGATATTGCGCTTGTAAGAATCATGTTCTACATAGTATGCACACATATGCCACAATTTTAGACAATTGAAATAAAGAAAATTCCGACAAAGCCAAATCTTCGGAGAGACCTTAGGTTTACCACAAGGAATAAAGTGTCAAAAGTCCCCATCAGTCCCATGTGAGCTTAGGGACTTATTCGGGACCCAAGGTCAAAATTTTAGGTTTTTTGGATTTTTCTCGAAAACGGTAAGTTTTATCGAAAAAGTACCTCAAAGCAAAGTTGTAGATCTTAAAATTCTCTATAAAAATGGTATCTATGTTTTTTCTCTAAGACCCACTATTTCCCAGATATTGCGCTTGTAAGAATCATGTTCTACATAGTATGCACACATATGCCACAATTTTAGACAATTGAAATAAAGAAAATTCCGACAAAGCCAAATCTTCGGAGAGACCTTAGGTTTACCACAAGGAATAAAGTGTCAAAAGTCCCCATCAGTCCCATGTGAGCTTAGGGACTTATTCGGGGCCCAAGGTCAAAATTTTAGGTTTTTTGGATTTTTCTCGAAAACGGTAAGTTTTATCAAAAAGTACCTCAGAGCAAAGTTGTAGATCTTAAAATTCTCTATAAAAATGGTATCTATGTTTTTTCTCTAAGACCCACTATTTCCCAGATATTGCGCTTGTAAGAATCATGTTCTACATAGTATGCACACATATGCCACAATTTTAGACAATTGAAATAAAGAAAATTCCGACAAAGCCAAATCTTCGGAGAGACCTTAGGTTTACCACAAGGAATAAAGTGTCAAAAGTCCCCATCAGTCCCATGTGAGCTTAGGGACTTATTCGGCGCCCAAGGTCAAAATTTTGGGTTTTTTAGATTTTTCTCGAAAACGGTAAGTTTTATCGAAAAAGTACCTCAAAGCAATGTTGTTGATCTTAAAATTCTCTATAAAAATGGTGCCTATGATTTTTTTTCTAAGACCCATTATTTCCCAGATATTGCGCTTGTAAGTATCATGTTCTACATAGTATGCACATATATGCCACGTATTAGTCCGGTAATTTTAGACAATTGAAATAAAGAAAATTCCGACAGAGCCAAAACTTCGGGGAGGCCTTAGGTTTACCACAAGGAATAAAGTGTCAAAAGTCCCCATCAGTTACAAGTGAGCTTAGGGACTTATTCGGGGCCCAAGGTCAAAATTTTAGGTTTTTTGGATTTTTCTCGAAAACGGTAAGTTTTATCGAAAAAGTACCTCAGAGCAAAGTTGTAGATCTTAAAATTCTCTATAAAAATGGTCTCTATGATTTTTTCTCTAAGACCCACTATTTCCCAGATATTGCGCTTGTAAGAATCATGTTCTACATAGTATGCACACATATGCCACAATTTTAGACAATTGAAATAAAGAAAATTCCGACAAAGCCAAATCTTCGGAGAGACCTTAGGTTTACCACAAGGAATAAAGTGTCAAAAGTCCCCATCAGTCCCATGTGAGCTTAGGGACTTATTCGGGACCCAAGGTCAAAATTTTAGGTTTTTTGGATTTTTCTCGAAAACGGTAAGTTTTATCGAAAAAGTACTTCAAAGCAAAGTTGTAGATCTTAAAATTCCACTATTTCCCAGATATTGCGCTTGTAAGAATCATGTTCTACATAGTATGCACACATATGCCACAATTTTAGACAATTGAAATAAAGAAAATTCCGACAAAGCCAAATCTTCGGAGAGACCTTAGGTTTACCACAAGGAATAAAGTGTCAAAAGTCCCCATCAGTCCCATGTGAGCTTAGGGACTTATTCGGGACCCAAGGTCAAAATTTTAGGTTTTTTGGATTTTTCTCGAAAACGGTAAGTTTTATCGAAAAAGTACCTCAAAGCAAAGTTGTAGATCTTAAAATTCTCTATAAAAATGGTATCTATGTTTTTTCTCTAAGACCCACTATTTCCCAGATATTGCGCTTGTAAGAATCATGTTCTACATAGTATGCACACATATGCCACAATTTTAGACAATTGAAATAAAGAAAATTCCGACAAAGCCAAATCTTCGGAGAGACCTTAGGTTTACCACAAGGAATAAAGTGTCAAAAGTCCCCATCAGTCCCATGTGAGCTTAGGGACTTATTCGGGGCCCAAGGTCAAAATTTTAGGTTTTTTGGATTTTTCTCGAAAACGGTAAGTTTTATCAAAAAGTACCTCAGAGCAAAGTTGTAGATCTTAAAATTCTCTATAAAAATGGTATCTATGTTTTTTCTCTAAGACCCACTTTTTCCCAGATATTGCGCTTGTAAGAATCATGTTCTACATAGTATGCACACATATGCCACAATTTTAGACAATTGAAATAAAGAAAATTCCGACAAAGCCAAATCTTCGGAGAGACCTTAGGTTTACCACAAGGAATAAAGTGTCAAAAGTCCCCATCAGTCCCATGTGAGCTTAGGGACTTATTCGGGACCCAAGGTCAAAATTTTAGGTTTTTTGGATTTTTCTCGAAAACGGTAAGTTTTATCGAAAAAGTACCTCAGAGCAAAGTTGTAGATCTTAAAATTCTCTATAAAAATGGTATCTATGTTTTTTCTCTAAGACCCACTATTTCCCAGATATTGCGCTTGTAAGAATCATGTTCTACATAGTATGCACACATATGCCACAATTTTAGACAATTGAAATAAAGAAAATTCCGACAAAGCCAAATCTTCGGAGAGACCTTAGGTTTACCACAAGGAATAAAGTGTCAAAAGTCCCCATCAGTCCCATGTGAGCTTAGGGACTTATTCGGGACCCAAGGTCAAAATTTTAGGTTTTTTGGATTTTTCACGAAAACGGTAAGTTTTATCGAAAAAGTACCTCAAAGCAAAGTTGTAGATCTTAAAATTCTCTATAAAAATGGTATCTATGTTTTTTCTCTAAGACCCACTATTTCCCAGATATTGCGCTTGTAAGAATCATGTTCTACATAGTATGCACACATATGCCACAATTTTAGACAATTGAAATAAAGAAAATTCCGACAAAGCCAAATCTTCGGAGAGACCTAAGGTTTACCACAAGGAATAAAGTGTCAAAAGTCCCCATCAGTCCCATGTGAGCTTAGGGACTTATTCGGGACCCAAGGTCAAAATTTTAGGTTTTTTGGATTTTTCTCGAAAACGGTAAGTTTTATCGAAAAAGTACCTCTGAGCAATGTTGTAGACCTTAAAATTCTCTATAAAAATGGTCCCGTTGATTTTTTCTCTAAGACCCACTATTTTCCAGATATTGCGCTTGTAAGAATCATGTTCTACATAGTATGCACACATATGCCGCGTATTAGTCCGGTAATTTTAGACAATTGAAATAAAGAAAATTCCGACAAAGCCAAATCTTCGGAGAGACCTTAGGTTTACCACAAGGAATAAAGTGTCAAAAGTCCCCATCAGTCCCATGTGAGCTTAGGGACTTATTCGGCGCCCAAGGTCAAAATTTTGGGTTTTTTAGATTTTTCTCGAAAACGGTAAGTTTTATCGAAAAAGTACCTCAAAGCAATGTTGTTGATCTTAAAATTCTCTATAAAAATGGTCCCTATGATTTTTTCTCTAAGACCCATTATTTCCCAGATATTGCGCTTGTAAGTATCATGTTCTACATAGTATGCACATACATGCCACGTATTAGTCCGGTAATTTTAGACAATTGAAATAAAGAAAATTCCGACAGAGCCAAAACTTCGGGGAGGCCTTAGGTTTACCACAAGGAATAAAGTGTCAAAAGTCCCCATCAGTTACATGTGAGCTTAGGGACTTATTCGGGGCCCAAGGTCAAAATTTTAGGTTTTTTGGATTTTTCTCGAAAACGGTAAGTTTTATCGAAAAAGTACCTCAGAGCAAAGTTGTAGATCTTAAAATTCTCTATAAAAATGGTCTCTATGATTTTTTCTCTAAGACCCACTATTTCCCAGATATTGCGCTTGTAAGAATCATGTTCTACATAGTATGCACACATATGCCACAATTTTAGACAATTGAAATAAAGAAAATTCCGACAAAGCCAAATCTTCGGAGAGACCTTAGGTTTACCACAAGGAATAAAGTGTCAAAAGTCCCCATCAGTCCCATGTGAGCTTAGGGACTTATTCGGGACCCAAGGTCAAAATTTTAGGTTTTTTGGATTTTTCTCGAAAACGGTAAGTTTTATCGAAAAAGTACCTCAAAGCAATGTTGTTGATCTTAAAATTCTCTATAAAAATGGTCCCTATGATTTTTTCTCTAAGACCCACTATTTCCCAGATATTGCGCTTGTAAGAATCATGTTCTACATAGTATGCACACATATGCCACAATTTTAGACAATTGAAATAAAGAAAATTCCGACAAAGCCAAATCTTCGGAGAGACCTTAGGTTTACCACAAGGAATAAAGTGTCAAAAGTCCCCATCAGTCCCATGTGAGCTTAGGGACTTATTCGGGACCCAAGGTCAAAATTTTAGGTTTTTTGGATTTTTCTCGAAAACGGTAAGTTTTATCGAAAAAGTACCTCAGAGCAAAGTTGTAGATCTTAAAATTCTCTATAAAAATGGTATCTATGTTTTTTCTCTAAGACCCACTATTTCCCAGATATTGCGCTTGTAAGAATCATGTTCTACATAGTATGCACACATATGCCACAATTTTAGACAATTGAAATAAAGAAAATTCCGACAAAGCCAAATCTTCGGAGAGACCTTAGGTTTACCACAAGGAATAAAGTGTCAAAAGTCCCCATCAGTCCCATGTGAGCTTAGGGACTTATTCGGGACCCAAGGTCAAAATTTTAGGTTTTTTGGATTTTTCTCGAAAACGGTAAGTTTTATCGAAAAAGTACCTCAAAGCAAAGTTGTAGATCTTAAAATTCTCTTTAAAAATGGTATCTATGTTTTTTCTCTAAGACCCACTGTTTCCCAGATATTGCGCTTCTAAGAATCATGTTCTACATAGTATGCACACATATGCCACAATTTTAGACAATTGAAATAAAGAAAATTCCGACAAAGCCAAATCTTCGGAGAGACCTTAGGTTTACCACAAGGAATAAAGTGTCAAAAGTCCCCATCAGTCCCATGTGAGCTTAGGGACTTATTCGGGACCCAAGGTCAAAATTTTAGGTTTTTTGGATTTTTCTCGAAAACGGTAAGTTTTATCGAAAAAGTACTTAAAAGCAAAGTTGTAGATCTTAAAATCCCACTGTTTCCCAGATATTGCGCTTGTAAGAATCATGTTCTACATAGTATGCACACATATGCCACAATTTTAGACAATTGAAATAAAGAAAATTCCGACAAAGCCAAATCTTCGGAGAGACCTTAGGTTTACCACAAGGAATAAAGTGTCAAAAGTCCCCATCAGTCCCATGTGAGCTTAGGGACTTATTCGGGACCCAAGGTCAAAATTTTAGGTTTTTTGGATTTTTCTCGAAAACGGTAAGTTTTATCGAAAAAGTACCTCAAAGCAAAGTTGTAGATCTTAAAATTCTCTATAAAAATGGTATCTATGTTTTTTCTCTAAGACCCACTATTTCCCAGATATTGCGCTTGTAAGAATCATGTTCTACATAGTATGCACACATATGCCACAATTTTAGACAATTGAAATAAAGAAAATTCCGACAAAGCCAAATCTTCGGAGAGACCTTAGGTTTACCACAAGGAATAAAGTGTCAAAAGTCCCCATCAGTCCCATGTGAGCTTAGGGACTTATTCGGGGCCCAAGGTCAAAATTTTAGGTTTTTTGGATTTTTCTCGAAAACGGTAAGTTTTATCAAAAAGTACCTCAGAGCAAAGTTGTAGATCTTAAAATTCTCTATAAAAATGGTATCTATGTTTTTTCTCTAAGACCCACTATTTCCCAGATATTGCGCTTGTAAGAATCATGTTCTACATAGTATGCACACATATGCCACAATTTTAGACAATTGAAATAAAGAAAATTCCGACAAAGCCAAATCTTCGGAGAGACCTTAGGTTTACCACAAGGAATAAAGTGTCAAAAGTCCCCATCAGTCCCATGTGAGCTTAGGGACTTATTCGGGACCCAAGGTCAAAATTTTAGGTTTTTTGGATTTTTCTCGAAAACGGTAAGTTTTATCGAAAAAGTACCTCAGAGCAAAGTTGTAGATCTTAAAATTCTCTATAAAAATGGTATCTATGTTTTTTCTCTAAGACCCACTATTTCCCAGATATTGCGCTTGTAAGAATCATGTTCTACATAGTATGCACACATATGCCACAATTTTAGACAATTGAAATAAAGAAAATTCCGACAAAGCCAAATCTTCGGAGAGACCTTAGGTTTACCACAAGGAATAAAGTGTCAAAAGTCCCCATCAGTCCCATGTGAGCTTAGGGACTTATTCGGGACCCAAGGTCAAAATTTTAGGTTTTTTGGATTTTTCTCGAAAACGGTAAGTTTTATCGAAAAAGTACCTCAAAGCAAAGTTGTAGATCTTAAAATTCTCTATAAAAATGGTATCTATGTTTTTTCTCTAAGACCCACTATTTCCCAGATATTGCGCTTGTAAGAATCATGTTCTACATAGTATGCACACATATGCCACAATTTTAGACAATTGAAATAAAGAAAATTCCGACAAAGCCAAATCTTCGGAGAGACCTTAGGTTTACCACAAGGAATAAAGTGTCAAAAGTCCCCATCAGTCCCATGTGAGCTTAGGGACTTATTCGGGACCCAAGGTCAAAATTTTAGGTTTTTTGGATTTTTCTCGAAAACGGTAAGTTTTATCGAAAAAGTACCTCAAAGCAAAGTTGTAGATCTTAAAATTCTCTATAAAAATGGTATCTATGTTTTTTCTCTAAGACCCACTATTTCCCAGATATTGCGCTTGTAAGAATCATGTTCTACATAGTATGCACACATATGCCACAATTTTAGACAATTGAAATAAAGAAAATTCCGACAAAGCCAAATCTTCGGAGAGACCTTAGGTTTACCACAAGGAATAAAGTGTCAAAAGTCCCCATCAGTCCCATGTGAGCTTAGGGACTTATTCGGGACCCAAGGTCAAAATTTTAGGTTTTTTGGATTTTTCTCGAAAACGGTAAGTTTTATCGAAAAAGTACCTCTGAGCAATGTTGTAGACCTTAAAATTCTCTATAAAAATGGTCCCGTTGATTTTTTCTCTAAGACCCACTATTTTCCAGATATTGCGCTTGTAAGAATCATGTTCTACATAGTATGCACACATATGCCGCGTATTAGTCCGGTAATTTTAGACAATTGAAAAAAAGAAAATTCCGACAAAGCCAAATCTTCGGAGAGACCTTAGGTTTACCACAAGGAATAAAGTGTCAAAAGTCCCCATCAGTCCCATGTGAGCTTAGGGACTTATTCGGGACCCAAGGTCAAAATTTTAGGTTTTTTGGATTTTTCTCGAAAACGGTAAGTTTTATCGAAAAAGTACCTCAGAGCAAAGTTGTAGATCTTAAAATTCTCTATAAAAATGGTATCTATGTTTTTTCTCTAAGACCCACTATTTCCCAGATATTGCGCTTGTAAGAATCATGTTCTACATAGTATGCACACATATGCCACAATTTTAGACAATTGAAATAAAGAAAATTCCGACAAAGCCAAATCTTCGGAGAGACCTTAGGTTTACCACAAGGAATAAAGTGTCAAAAGTCCCCATCAGTCCCATGTGAGCTTAGGGACTTATTCGGGGCCCAAGGTCAAAATTTTAGGTTTTTTGGATTTTTCTCGAAAACGGTAAGTTTTATCAAAAAGTACCTCAGAGCAAAGTTGTAGATCTTAAAATTCTCTATAAAAATGGTATCTATGTTTTTTCTCTAAGACCCACTATTTCCCAGATATTGCGCTTGTAAGAATCATGTTCTACATAGTATGCACACATATGCCACAATTTTAGACAATTGAAATAAAGAAAATTCCGACAAAGCCAAATCTTCGGAGAGACCTTAGGTTTACCACAAGGAATAAAGTGTCAAAAGTCCCCATCAGTCCCATGTGAGCTTAGGGACTTATTCGGGACCCAAGGTCAAAATTTTAGGTTTTTTGGATTTTTCTCGAAAACGGTAAGTTTTATCGAAAAAGTACCTCAGAGCAAAGTTGTAGATCTTAAAATTCTCTATAAAAATGGTATCTATGTTTTTTCTCTAAGACCCACTATTTCCCAGATATTGCGCTTGTAAGAATCATGTTCTACATAGTATGCACACATATGCCACAATTTTAGACAATTGAAATAAAGAAAATTCCGACAAAGCCAAATCTTCGGAGAGACCTTAGGTTTACCACAAGGAATAAAGTGTCAAAAGTCCCCATCAGTCCCATGTGAGCTTAGGGACTTATTCGGGACCCAAGGTCAAAATTTTAGGTTTTTTGGATTTTTCTCGAAAACGGTAAGTTTTATCGAAAAAGTACCTCAAAGCAAAGTTGTAGATCTTAAAATTCTCTATAAAAATGGTATCTATGTTTTTTCTCTAAGACCCACTATTTCCCAGATATTGCGCTTGTAAGAATCATGTTCTACATAGTATGCACACATATGCCACAATTTTAGACAATTGAAATAAAGAAAATTCCGACAAAGCCAAATCTTCGGAGAGACCTTAGGTTTACCACAAGGAATAAAGTGTCAAAAGTCCCCATCAGTCCCATGTGAGCTTAGGGACTTATTCGGGACCCAAGGTCAAAATTTTAGGTTTTTTGGATTTTTCTCGAAAACGGTAAGTTTTATCGAAAAAGTACCTCAAAGCAAAGTTGTAGATCTTAAAATTCTCTATAAAAATGGTATCTATGTTTTTTCTCTAAGACCCACTATTTCCCAGATATTGCGCTTGTAAGAATCATGTTCTACATAGTATGCACACATATGCCACAATTTTAGACAATTGAAATAAAGAAAATTCCGACAAAGCCAAATCTTCGGAGAGACCTTAGGTTTACCACAAGGAATAAAGTGTCAAAAGTCCCCATCAGTCCCATGTGAGCTTAGGGACTTATTCGGGACCCAAGGTCAAAATTTTAGGTTTTTTGGATTTTTCTCGAAAACGGTAAGTTTTATCGAAAAAGTACCTCTGAGCAATGTTGTAGACCTTAAAATTCTCTATAAAAATGGTCCCGTTGATTTTTTCTCTAAGACCCACTATTTTCCAGATATTGCGCTTGTAAGAATCATGTTCTACATAGTATGCACACATATGCCGCGTATTAGTCCGGTAATTTTAGACAATTGAAAAAATGAAAATTCCGACAAAGCCAAATCTTCGGAGAGACCTTAGGTTTACCACAAGGAATAAAGTGTCAAAAGTCCCCATCAGTCCCATGTGAGCTTAGGGACTTATTCGGGACCCAAGGTCAAAATTTTAGGTTTTTTGGATTTTTCTCGAAAACGGTAAGTTTTATCGAAAAAGTACCTCAGAGCAAAGTTGTAGATCTTAAAATTCTCTATAAAAATGGTATCTATGTTTTTTCTCTAAGACCCACTATTTCCCAGATATTGCGCTTGTAAGAATCATGTTCTACATAGTATGCACACATATGCCACAATTTTAGACAATTGAAATAAAGAAAATTCCGACAAAGCCAAATCTTCGGAGAGACCTTAGGTTTACCACAAGGAATAAAGTGTCAAAAGTCCCCATCAGTCCCATGTGAGCTTAGGGACTTATTCGGGACCCAAGGTCAAAATTTTAGGTTTTTTGGATTTTTCTCGAAAACGGTAAGTTTTATCGAAAAAGTACCTCAAAGCAAAGTTGTAGATCTTAAAATTCTCTATAAAAATGGTATCTATGTTTTTTCTCTAAGACCCACTATTTCCCAGATATTGCGCTTGTAAGAATCATGTTCTACATAGTATGCACACATATGCCACAATTTTAGACAATTGAAATAAAGAAAATTCCGACAAAGCCAAATCTTCGGAGAGACCTTAGGTTTACCACAAGGAATAAAGTGTCAAAAGTCCCCATCAGTCCCATGTGAGCTTAGGGACTTATTCGGGACCCAAGGTCAAAATTTTAGGTTTTTTGGATTTTTCTCGAAAACGGTAAGTTTTATCGAAAAAGTACCTCTGAGCAATGTTGTAGACCTTAAAATTCTCTATAAAAATGGTCCCGTTGATTTTTTCTCTAAGACCCACTATTTTCCAGATATTGCGCTTGTAAGAATCATGTTCTACATAGTATGCACACATATGCCGCGTATTAGTCCGGTAATTTTAGACAATTGAAAAAAAGAAAATTCCGACAAAGCCAAATCTTCGGAGAGACCTTAGGTTTACCACAAGGAATAAAGTGTCAAAAGTCCCCATCAGTCCCATGTGAGCTTAGGGACTTATTCGGGACCCAAGGTCAAAATTTTAGGTTTTTTGGATTTTTCTCGAAAACGGTAAGTTTTATCGAAAAAGTACCTCAGAGCAAAGTTGTAGATCTTAAAATTCTCTATAAAAATGGTATCTATGTTTTTTCTCTAAGACCCACTATTTCCCAGATATTGCGCTTGTAAGAATCATGTTCTACATAGTATGCACACATATGCCACAATTTTAGACAATTGAAATAAAGAAAATTCCGACAAAGCCAAATCTTCGGAGAGACCTTAGGTTTACCACAAGGAATAAAGTGTCAAAAGTCCCCATCAGTCCCATGTGAGCTTAGGGACTTATTCGGGACCCAAGGTCAAAATTTTAGGTTTTTTGGATTTTTCTCGAAAACGGTAAGTTTTATCGAAAAAGTACCTCAAAGCAAAGTTGTAGATCTTAAAATTCTCTATAAAAATGGTATCTATGTTTTTTCTCTAAGACCCACTATTTCCCAGATATTGCGCTTGTAAGAATCATGTTCTACATAGTATGCACACATATGCCACAATTTTAGACAATTGAAATAAAGAAAATTCCGACAAAGCCAAATCTTCGGAGAGACCTTAGGTTTACCACAAGGAATAAAGCGTCAAAAGTCCCCATCAGTCCCATGTGAGCTTAGGGACTTATTCGGGACCCAAGGTCAAAATTTTAGGTTTTTTGGATTTTTCTCGAAAACGGTAAGTTTTATCGAAAAAGTACCTCTGAGCAATGTTGTAGACCTTAAAATTCTCTATAAAAATGGTCCCGTTGATTTTTTCTCTAAGACCCACTATTTTCCAGATATTGCGCTTGTAAGAATCATGTTCTACATAGTATGCACACATATGCCGCGTATTAGTCCGGTAATTTTAGACAATTGAAATAAAGAAAATTCCGACAAAGCCAAATCTTCGGAGAGACCTTAGGTTTACCACAAGGAATAAAGTGTCAAAAGTCCCCATCAGTCCCATGTGAGCTTAGGGACTTATTCGGGGCCCAAGGTCAAAATTTTAGGTTTTTTGGATTTTTCTCGAAAACGGTAAGTTTTATCAAAAAGTACCTCAGAGCAAAGTTGTAGATCTTAAAATTCTCTATAAAAATGGTATGTATGTTTTTTCTCTAAGACCCACTATTTCCCAGATATTGCGCTTGTAAGAATCATGTTCTACATAGTATGCACACATATGCCACAATTTTAGACAATTGAAATAAAGAAAATTCCGACAAAGCCAAATCTTCGGAGAGACCTTAGGTTTACCACAAGGAATAAAGTGTCAAAAGTCCCCATCAGTCCCATGTGAGCTTAGGGACTTATTCGGGACCCAAGGTCAAAATTTTAGGTTTTTTGGATTTTTCTCGAAAACGGTAAGTTTTATCGAAAAAGTACCTCTGAGCAATGTTGTAGACCTTAAAATTCTCTATAAAAATGGTCCCGTTGATTTTTTCTCTAAGACCCACTATTTTCCAGATATTGCGCTTGTAAGAATCATGTTCTACATAGTATGCACACATATGCCGCGTATTAGTCCGGTAATTTTAGACAATTGAAATAAAGAAAATTCCGACAAAGCCAAATCTTCGGAGAGACCTTAGGTTTACCACAAGGAATAAAGTGTCAAAAGTCCCCATCAGTCCCATGTGAGCTTAGGGACTTATTCGGCGCCCAAGGTCAAAATTTTGGGTTTTTTAGATTTTTCTCGAAAACGGTAAGTTTTATCGAAAAAGTACCTCAAAGCAATGTTGTTGATCTTAAAATTCTCTATAAAAATGGTCCCTATGATTTTTTCTCTAAGACCCATTATTTCCCAGATATTGCGCTTGTAAGTATCATGTTCTACATAGTATGCACATACATGCCACGTATTAGTCCGGTAATTTTAGACAATTGAAATAAAGAAAATTCCGACAGAGCCAAAACTTCGGGGAGGCCTTAGGTTTACCACAAGGAATAAAGTGTCAAAAGTCCCCATCAGTTACATGTGAGCTTAGGGACTTATTCGGGGCCCAAGGTCAAAATTTTAGGTTTTTTGGATTTTTCTCGAAAACGGTAAGTTTTATCGAAAAAGTACCTCAGAGCAAAGTTGTAGATCTTAAAATTCTCTATAAAAATGGTCTCTATGATTTTTTCTCTAAGACCCACTATTTCCCAGATATTGCGCTTGTAAGAATCATGTTCTACATAGTATGCACACATATGCCACAATTTTAGACAATTGAAATAAAGAAAATTCCGACAAAGCCAAATCTTCGGAGAGACCTTAGGTTTACCACAAGGAATAAAGTGTCAAAAGTCCCCATCAGTCCCATGTGAGCTTAGGGACTTATTCGGGACCCCAAGGTCAAAATTTTAGGTTTTTTGGATTTTTCTCGAAAACGGTAAGTTTTATCGAAAAAGTACCTCTGAGCAATGTTGTAGACCTTAAAATTCTCTATAAAAATGGTCCCGTTGATTTTTTCTCTAAGACCCACTATTTTCCAGATATTGCGCTTGTAAGAATCATGTTCTACATAGTATGCACACATATGCCGCGTATTAGTCCGGTAATTTTAGACAATTGAAATAAAGAAAATTCCGACAAAGCCAAATCTTCGGAGAGACCTTAGGTTTACCACAAGGAATAAAGTGTCAAAAGTCCCCATCAGTCCCATGTGAGCTTAGGGACTTATTCGGCGCCCAAGGTCAAAATTTTGGGTTTTTTAGATTTTTCTCGAAAACGGTAAGTTTTATCGAAAAAGTACCTCAAAGCAATGTTGTTGATCTTAAAATTCTCTATAAAAATGGTCCCTATGATTTTTTCTCTAAGACCCATTATTTCCCAGATATTGCGCTTGTAAGTATCATGTTCTACATAGTATGCACATACATGCCACGTATTAGTCCGGTAATTTTAGACAATTGAAATAAAGAAAATTCCGACAGAGCCAAAACTTCGGGGAGGCCTTAGGTTTACCACAAGGAATAAAGTGTCAAAAGTCCCCATCAGTTACATGTGAGCTTAGGGACTTATTCGGGGCCCAAGGTCAAAATTTTAGGTTTTTTGGATTTTTCTCGAAAACGGTAAGTTTTATCGAAAAAGTACCTCAGAGCAAAGTTGTAGATCTTAAAATTCTCTATAAAAATGGTCTCTATGATTTTTTCTCTAAGACCCACTATTTCCCAGATATTGCGCTTGTAAGAATCATGTTCTACATAGTATGCACACATATGCCACAATTTTAGACAATTGAAATAAAGAAAATTCCGACAAAGCCAAATCTTCGGAGAGACCTTAGGTTTACCACAAGGAATAAAGTGTCAAAAGTCCCCATCAGTCCCATGTGAGCTTAGGGACTTATTCGGGACCCAAGGTCAAAATTTTAGGTTTTTTGGATTTTTCTCGAAAACGGTAAGTTTTATCGAAAAAGTACCTCAAAGCAAAGTTGTAGATCTTAAAATTCTCTATAAAAATGGTATCTATGTTTTTTCTCTAAGACCCACTATTTCCCAGATATTGGGCTTGTAAGAATCATGTTCTACATAGTATGCACACATATGCCACAATTTTAGACAATTGAAATAAAGAAAATTCCGACAAAGCCAAATCTTCGGAGAGACCTTAGGTTTACCACAAGGAATAAAGTGTCAAAAGTCCCCATCAGTCCCATGTGAGCTTAGGGACTTATTCGGGACCCAAGGTCAAAATTTTAGGTTTTTTGGATTTTTCTCGAAAACGGTAAGTTTTATCGAAAAAGTACCTCTGAGCAATGTTGTAGACCTTAAAATTCTCTATAAAAATGGTCCCGTTGATTTTTTCTCTAAGACCCACTATTTTCCAGATATTGCGCTTGTAAGAATCATGTTCTACATAGTATGCACACATATGCCGCGTATTAGTCCGGTAATTTTAGACAATTGAAAAAAAGAAAATTCCGACAAAGCCAAATCTTCGGAGAGACCTTAGGTTTACCACAAGGAATAAAGTGTCAAAAGTCCCCATCAGTCCCATGTGAGCTTAGGGACTTATTCGGGACCCAAGGTCAAAATTTTAGGTTTTTTGGATTTTTCTCGAAAACGGTAAGTTTTATCGAAAAAGTACCTCAGAGCAAAGTTGTAGATCTTAAAATTCTCTATAAAAATGGTATCTATGTTTTTTCTCTAAGACCCACTATTTCCCAGATATTGCGCTTGTAAGAATCATGTTCTACATAGTATGCACACATATGCCACAATTTTAGACAATTGAAATAAAGAAAATTCCGACAAAGCCAAATCTTC
The DNA here is from genome assembly GCA_944588485.1 of Phosphuga atrata. Lineage (NCBI taxonomy): Eukaryota > Metazoa > Arthropoda > Insecta > Coleoptera > Silphidae > Phosphuga > Phosphuga atrata. The sequence goes on along the minus strand of OX155902.1, from coordinate 22,036,913 downwards.
GGAGAGACCTTAGGTTTACCACAAGGAATAAAGTGTCAAAAGTCCCCATCAGTCCCATGTGAGCTTAGGGACTTATTCGGGACCCAAGGTCAAAATTTTAGGTTTTTTGGATTTTTCTCGAAAACGGTAAGTTTTATCGAAAAAGTACCTCAAAGCAAAGTTGTAGATCTTAAAATTCTCTATAAAAATGGTATCTATGTTTTTTCTCTAAGACCCACTATTTCCCAGATATTGCGCTTGTAAGAATCATGTTCTACATAGTATGCACACATATGCCACAATTTTAGACAATTGAAATAAAGAAAATTCCGACAAAGCCAAATCTTCGGAGAGACCTTAGGTTTACCACAAGGAATAAAGTGTCAAAAGTCCCCATCAGTCCCATGTGAGCTTAGGGACTTATTCGGGACCCAAGGTCAAAATTTTAGGTTTTTTGGATTTTTCTCGAAAACGGTAAGTTTTATCGAAAAAGTACCTCTGAGCAATGTTGTAGACCTTAAAATTCTCTATAAAAATGGTCCCGTTGATTTTTTCTCTAAGACCCACTATTTTCCAGATATTGCGCTTGTAAGAATCATGTTCTACATAGTATGCACACATATGCCGCGTATTAGTCCGGTAATTTTAGACAATTGAAAAAAAGAAAATTCCGACAAAGCCAAATCTTCGGAGAGACCTTAGGTTTACCACAAGGAATAAAGTGTCAAAAGTCCCCATCAGTCCCATGTGAGCTTAGGGACTTATTCGGGACCCAAGGTCAAAATTTTAGGTTTTTTGGATTTTTCTCGAAAACGGTAAGTTTTATCGAAAAAGTACCTCAGAGCAAAGTTGTAGATCTTAAAATTCTCTATAAAAATGGTATCTATGTTTTTTCTCTAAGACCCACTATTTCCCAGATATTGCGCTTGTAAGAATCATGTTCTACATAGTATGCACACATATGCCACAATTTTAGACAATTGAAATAAAGAAAATTCCGACAAAGCCAAATCTTCGGAGAGACCTTAGGTTTACCACAAGGAATAAAGTGTCAAAAGTCCCCATCAGTCCCATGTGAGCTTAGGGACTTATTCGGGGCCCAAGGTCAAAATTTTAGGTTTTTTGGATTTTTCTCGAAAACGGTAAGTTTTATCAAAAAGTACCTCAGAGCAAAGTTGTAGATCTTAAAATTCTCTATAAAAATGGTATCTATGTTTTTTCTCTAAGACCCACTATTTCCCAGATATTGCGCTTGTAAGAATCATGTTCTACATAGTATGCACACATATGCCACAATTTTAGACAATTGAAATAAAGAAAATTCCGACAAAGCCAAATCTTCGGAGAGACCTTAGGTTTACCACAAGGAATAAAGTGTCAAAAGTCCCCATCAGTCCCATGTGAGCTTAGGGACTTATTCGGGACCCAAGGTCAAAATTTTAGGTTTTTTGGATTTTTCTCGAAAACGGTAAGTTTTATCGAAAAAGTACCTCAGAGCAAAGTTGTAGATCTTAAAATTCTCTATAAAAATGGTATCTATGTTTTTTCTCTAAGACCCACTATTTCCCAGATATTGCGCTTGTAAGAATCATGTTCTACATAGTATGCACACATATGCCACAATTTTAGACAATTGAAATAAAGAAAATTCCGACAAAGCCAAATCTTCGGAGAGACCTTAGGTTTACCACAAGGAATAAAGTGTCAAAAGTCCCCATCAGTCCCATGTGAGCTTAGGGACTTATTCGGGACCCAAGGTCAAAATTTTAGGTTTTTTGGATTTTTCTCGAAAACGGTAAGTTTTATCGAAAAAGTACCTCAAAGCAAAGTTGTAGATCTTAAAATTCTCTATAAAAATGGTATCTATGTTTTTTCTCTAAGACCCACTATTTCCCAGATATTGCGCTTGTAAGAATCATGTTCTACATAGTATGCACACATATGCCACAATTTTAGACAATTGAAATAAAGAAAATTCCGACAAAGCCAAATCTTCGGAGAGACCTTAGGTTTACCACAAGGAATAAAGTGTCAAAAGTCCCCATCAGTCCCATGTGAGCTTAGGGACTTATTCGGGACCCAAGGTCAAAATTTTAGGTTTTTTGGATTTTTCTCGAAAACGGTAAGTTTTATCGAAAAAGTACCTCAAAGCAAAGTTGTAGATCTTAAAATTCTCTATAAAAATGGTATCTATGTTTTTTCTCTAAGACCCACTATTTCCCAGATATTGCGCTTGTAAGAATCATGTTCTACATAGTATGCACACATATGCCACAATTTTAGACAATTGAAATAAAGAAAATTCCGACAAAGCCAAATCTTCGGAGAGACCTTAGGTTTACCACAAGGAATAAAGTGTCAAAAGTCCCCATCAGTCCCATGTGAGCTTAGGGACTTATTCGGGACCCAAGGTCAAAATTTTAGGTTTTTTGGATTTTTCTCGAAAACGGTAAGTTTTATCGAAAAAGTACCTCTGAGCAATGTTGTAGACCTTAAAATTCTCTATAAAAATGGTCCCGTTGATTTTTTCTCTAAGACCCACTATTTTCCAGATATTGCGCTTGTAAGAATCATGTTCTACATAGTATGCACACATATGCCGCGTATTAGTCCGGTAATTTTAGACAATTGAAAAAAAGAAAATTCCGACAAAGCCAAATCTTCGGAGAGACCTTAGGTTTACCACAAGGAATAAAGTGTCAAAAGTCCCCATCAGTCCCATGTGAGCTTAGGGACTTATTCGGGACCCAAGGTCAAAATTTTAGGTTTTTTGGATTTTTCTCGAAAACGGTAAGTTTTATCGAAAAAGTACCTCAGAGCAAAGTTGTAGATCTTAAAATTCTCTATAAAAATGGTATCTATGTTTTTTCTCTAAGACCCACTATTTCCCAGATATTGCGCTTGTAAGAATCATGTTCTACATAGTATGCACACATATGCCACAATTTTAGACAATTGAAATAAAGAAAATTCCGACAAAGCCAAATCTTCGGAGAGACCTTAGGTTTACCACAAGGAATAAAGTGTCAAAAGTCCCCATCAGTCCCATGTGAGCTTAGGGACTTATTCGGGACCCAAGGTCAAAATTTTAGGTTTTTTGGATTTTTCTCGAAAACGGTAAGTTTTATCGAAAAAGTACCTCAAAGCAAAGTTGTAGATCTTAAAATTCTCTATAAAAATGGTATCTATGTTTTTTCTCTAAGACCCACTATTTCCCAGATATTGCGCTTGTAAGAATCATGTTCTACATAGTATGCACACATATGCCACAATTTTAGACAATTGAAATAAAGAAAATTCCGACAAAGCCAAATCTTCGGAGAGACCTTAGGTTTACCACAAGGAATAAAGTGTCAAAAGTCCCCATCAGTCCCATGTGAGCTTAGGGACTTATTCGGGACCCAAGGTCAAAATTTTAGGTTTTTTGGATTTTTCTCGAAAACGGTAAGTTTTATCGAAAAAGTACCTCTGAGCAATGTTGTAGACCTTAAAATTCTCTATAAAAATGGTCCCGTTGATTTTTTCTCTAAGACCCACTATTTTCCAGATATTGCGCTTGTAAGAATCATGTTCTACATAGTATGCACACATATGCCGCGTATTAGTCCGGTAATTTTAGACAATTGAAAAAAAGAAAATTCAGACAAAGCCAAATCTTCGGAGAGACCTTAGGTTTACCACAAGGAATAAAGTGTCAAAAGTCCCCATCAGTCCCATGTGAGCTTAGGGACTTATTCGGGACCCAAGGTCAAAATTTTAGGTTTTTTGGATTTTTCTCGAAAACGGTAAGTTTTATCGAAAAAGTACCTCAGAGCAAAGTTGTAGATCTTAAAATTCTCTATAAAAATGGTATCTATGTTTTTTCTCTAAGACCCACTATTTCCCAGATATTGCGCTTGTAAGAATCATGTTCTACATAGTATGCACACATATGCCACAATTTTAGACAATTGAAATAAAGAAAATTCCGACAAAGCCAAATCTTCGGAGAGACCTTAGGTTTACCACAAGGAATAAAGTGTCAAAAGTCCCCATCAGTCCCATGTGAGCTTAGGGACTTATTCGGGACCCAAGGTCAAAATTTTAGGTTTTTTGGATTTTTCTCGAAAACGGTAAGTTTTATCGAAAAAGTACCTCAAAGCAAAGTTGTAGATCTTAAAATTCTCTATAAAAATGGTATCTATGTTTTTTCTCTAAGACCCACTATTTCCCAGATATTGCGCTTGTAAGAATCATGTTCTACATAGTATGCACACATATGCCACAATTTTAGACAATTGAAATAAAGAAAATTCCGACAAAGCCAAATCTTCGGAGAGACCTTAGGTTTACCACAAGGAATAAAGCGTCAAAAGTCCCCATCAGTCCCATGTGAGCTTAGGGACTTATTCGGGACCCAAGGTCAAAATTTTAGGTTTTTTGGATTTTTCTCGAAAACGGTAAGTTTTATCGAAAAAGTACCTCTGAGCAATGTTGTAGACCTTAAAATTCTCTATAAAAATGGTCCCGTTGATTTTTTCTCTAAGACCCACTATTTTCCAGATATTGCGCTTGTAAGAATCATGTTCTACATAGTATGCACACATATGCCGCGTATTAGTCCGGTAATTTTAGACAATTGAAATAAAGAAAATTCCGACAAAGCCAAATCTTCGGAGAGACCTTAGGTTTACCACAAGGAATAAAGTGTCAAAAGTCCCCATCAGTCCCATGTGAGCTTAGGGACTTATTCGGGGCCCAAGGTCAAAATTTTAGGTTTTTTGGATTTTTCTCGAAAACGGTAAGTTTTATCAAAAAGTACCTCAGAGCAAAGTTGTAGATCTTAAAATTCTCTATAAAAATGGTATGTATGTTTTTTCTCTAAGACCCACTATTTCCCAGATATTGCGCTTGTAAGAATCATGTTCTACATAGTATGCACACATATGCCACAATTTTAGACAATTGAAATAAAGAAAATTCCGACAAAGCCAAATCTTCGGAGAGACCTTAGGTTTACCACAAGGAATAAAGTGTCAAAAGTCCCCATCAGTCCCATGTGAGCTTAGGGACTTATTCGGGACCCAAGGTCAAAATTTTAGGTTTTTTGGATTTTTCTCGAAAACGGTAAGTTTTATCGAAAAAGTACCTCTGAGCAATGTTGTAGACCTTAAAATTCTCTATAAAAATGGTCCCGTTGATTTTTTCTCTAAGACCCACTATTTTCCAGATATTGCGCTTGTAAGAATCATGTTCTACATAGTATGCACACATATGCCGCGTATTAGTCCGGTAATTTTAGACAATTGAAATAAAGAAAATTCCGACAAAGCCAAATCTTCGGAGAGACCTTAGGTTTACCACAAGGAATAAAGTGTCAAAAGTCCCCATCAGTCCCATGTGAGCTTAGGGACTTATTCGGCGCCCAAGGTCAAAATTTTGGGTTTTTTAGATTTTTCTCGAAAACGGTAAGTTTTATCGAAAAAGTACCTCAAAGCAATGTTGTTGATCTTAAAATTCTCTATAAAAATGGTCCCTATGATTTTTTCTCTAAGACCCATTATTTCCCAGATATTGCGCTTGTAAGTATCATGTTCTACATAGTATGCACATACATGCCACGTATTAGTCCGGTAATTTTAGACAATTGAAATAAAGAAAATTCCGACAGAGCCAAAACTTCGGGGAGGCCTTAGGTTTACCACAAGGAATAAAGTGTCAAAAGTCCCCATCAGTTACATGTGAGCTTAGGGACTTATTCGGGGCCCAAGGTCAAAATTTTAGGTTTTTTGGATTTTTCTCGAAAACGGTAAGTTTTATCGAAAAAGTACCTCAGAGCAAAGTTGTAGATCTTAAAATTCTCTATAAAAATGGTCTCTATGATTTTTTCTCTAAGACCCACTATTTCCCAGATATTGCGCTTGTAAGAATCATGTTCTACATAGTATGCACACATATGCCACAATTTTAGACAATTGAAATAAAGAAAATTCCGACAAAGCCAAATCTTCGGAGAGACCTTAGGTTTACCACAAGGAATAAAGTGTCAAAAGTCCCCATCAGTCCCATGTGAGCTTAGGGACTTATTCGGGACCCAAGGTCAAAATTTTAGGTTTTTTGGATTTTTCTCGAAAACGGTAAGTTTTATCGAAAAAGTACCTCTGAGCAATGTTGTAGACCTTAAAATTCTCTATAAAAATGGTCCCGTTGATTTTTTCTCTAAGACCCACTATTTTCCAGATATTGCGCTTGTAAGAATCATGTTCTACATAGTATGCACACATATGCCGCGTATTAGTCCGGTAATTTTAGACAATTGAAATAAAGAAAATTCCGACAAAGCCAAATCTTCGGAGAGACCTTAGGTTTACCACAAGGAATAAAGTGTCAAAAGTCCCCATCAGTCCCATGTGAGCTTAGGGACTTATTCGGCGCCCAAGGTCAAAATTTTGGGTTTTTTAGATTTTTCTCGAAAACGGTAAGTTTTATCGAAAAAGTACCTCAAAGCAATGTTGTTGATCTTAAAATTCTCTATAAAAATGGTCCCTATGATTTTTTCTCTAAGACCCATTATTTCCCAGATATTGCGCTTGTAAGTATCATGTTCTACATAGTATGCACATACATGCCACGTATTAGTCCGGTAATTTTAGACAATTGAAATAAAGAAAATTCCGACAGAGCCAAAACTTCGGGGAGGCCTTAGGTTTACCACAAGGAATAAAGTGTCAAAAGTCCCCATCAGTTACATGTGAGCTTAGGGACTTATTCGGGGCCCAAGGTCAAAATTTTAGGTTTTTTGGATTTTTCTCGAAAACGGTAAGTTTTATCGAAAAAGTACCTCAGAGCAAAGTTGTAGATCTTAAAATTCTCTATAAAAATGGTCTCTATGATTTTTTCTCTAAGACCCACTATTTCCCAGATATTGCGCTTGTAAGAATCATGTTCTACATAGTATGCACACATATGCCACAATTTTAGACAATTGAAATAAAGAAAATTCCGACAAAGCCAAATCTTCGGAGAGACCTTAGGTTTACCACAAGGAATAAAGTGTCAAAAGTCCCCATCAGTCCCATGTGAGCTTAGGGACTTATTCGGGACCCAAGGTCAAAATTTTAGGTTTTTTGGATTTTTCTCGAAAACGGTAAGTTTTATCGAAAAAGTACCTCAAAGCAAAGTTGTAGATCTTAAAATTCTCTATAAAAATGGTATCTATGTTTTTTCTCTAAGACCCACTATTTCCCAGATATTGGGCTTGTAAGAATCATGTTCTACATAGTATGCACACATATGCCACAATTTTAGACAATTGAAATAAAGAAAATTCCGACAAAGCCAAATCTTCGGAGAGACCTTAGGTTTACCACAAGGAATAAAGTGTCAAAAGTCCCCATCAGTCCCATGTGAGCTTAGGGACTTATTCGGGACCCAAGGTCAAAATTTTAGGTTTTTTGGATTTTTCTCGAAAACGGTAAGTTTTATCGAAAAAGTACCTCTGAGCAATGTTGTAGACCTTAAAATTCTCTATAAAAATGGTCCCGTTGATTTTTTCTCTAAGACCCACTATTTTCCAGATATTGCGCTTGTAAGAATCATGTTCTACATAGTATGCACACATATGCCGCGTATTAGTCCGGTAATTTTAGACAATTGAAAAAAAGAAAATTCCGACAAAGCCAAATCTTCGGAGAGACCTTAGGTTTACCACAAGGAATAAAGTGTCAAAAGTCCCCATCAGTCCCATGTGAGCTTAGGGACTTATTCGGGACCCAAGGTCAAAATTTTAGGTTTTTTGGATTTTTCTCGAAAACGGTAAGTTTTATCGAAAAAGTACCTCAGAGCAAAGTTGTAGATCTTAAAATTCTCTATAAAAATGGTATCTATGTTTTTTCTCTAAGACCCACTATTTCCCAGATATTGCGCTTGTAAGAATCATGTTCTACATAGTATGCACACATATGCCACAATTTTAGACAATTGAAATAAAGAAAATTCCGACAAAGCCAAATCTTCGGAGAGACCTTAGGTTTACCACAAGGAATAAAGTGTCAAAAGTCCCCATCAGTCCCATGTGAGCTTAGGGACTTATTCGGGACCCAAGGTCAAAATTTTAGGTTTTTTGGATTTTTCTCGAAAACGGTAAGTTTTATCGAAAAAGTACCTCAAAGCAAAGTTGTAGATCTTAAAATTCTCTATAAAAATGGTATCTATGTTTTTTCTCTAAGACCCACTATTTCCCAGATATTGCGCTTGTAAGAATCATGTTCTACATAGTATGCACACATATGCCACAATTTTAGACAATTGAAATAAAGAAAATTCCGACAAAGCCAAATCTTCGGAGAGACCTTAGGTTTACCACAAGGAATAAAGTGTCAAAAGTCCCCATCAGTCCCATGTGAGCTTAGGGACTTATTCGGGACCCAAGGTCAAAATTTTAGGTTTTTTGGATTTTTCTCGAAAACGGTAAGTTTTATCGAAAAAGTACCTCAAAGCAAAGTTGTAGATCTTAAAATTCTCTATAAAAATGGTATCTATGTTTTTTCTCTAAGACCCACTATTTCCCAGATATTGCGCTTGTAAGAATCATGTTCTACATAGTATGCACACATATGCCACAATTTTAGACAATTGAAATAAAGAAAATTCCGACAAAGCCAAATCTTCGGAGAGACCTTAGGTTTACCACAAGGAATAAAGTGTCAAAAGTCCCCATCAGTCCCATGTGAGCTTAGGGACTTATTCGGGACCCAAGGTCAAAATTTTAGGTTTTTTGGATTTTTCTCGAAAACGGTAAGTTTTATCGAAAAAGTACCTCAAAGCAAAGTTGTAGATCTTAAAATTCTCTATAAAAATGGTATCTATGTTTTTTCTCTAAGACCCACTATTTCCCAGATATTGCGCTTGTAAGAATCATGTTCTACATAGTATGCACACATATGCCACAATTTTAGACAATTGAAATAAAGAAAATTCCGACAAAGCCAAATCTTCGGAGAGACCTTAGGTTTACCACAAGGAATAAAGTGTCAAAAGTCCCCATCAGTCCCATGTGAGCTTAGGGACTTATTCGGGACCCAAGGTCAAAATTTTAGGTTTTTTGGATTTTTCTCGAAAACGGTAAGTTTTATCGAAAAAGTACCTCAAAGCAAAGTTGTAGATCTTAAAATTCTCTATAAAAATGGTATCTATGTTTTTTCTCTAAGACCCACTATTTCCCAGATATTGCGCTTGTAAGAATCATGTTCTACATAGTATGCACACATATGCCACAATTTTAGACAATTGAAATAAAGAAAATTCCGACAAAGCCAAATCTTCGGAGAGACCTTAGGTTTACCACAAGGAATAAAGTGTCAAAAGTCCCCATCAGTCCCATGTGAGCTTAGGGACTTATTCGGGACCCAAGGTCAAAATTTTAGGTTTTTTGGATTTTTCTCGAAAACGGTAAGTTTTATCGAAAAAGTACCTCTGAGCAATGTTGTAGACCTTAAAATTCTCTATAAAAATGGTCCCGTTGATTTTTTCTCTAAGACCCACTATTTTCCAGATATTGCGCTTGTAAGAATCATGTTCTACATAGTATGCACACATATGCCGCGTATTAGTCCGGTAATTTTAGACAATTGAAAAAAAGAAAATTCCGACAAAGCCAAATCTTCGGAGAGACCTTAGGTTTACCACAAGGAATAAAGTGTCAAAAGTCCCCATCAGTCCCATGTGAGCTTAGGGACTTATTCGGGACCCAAGGTCAAAATTTTAGGTTTTTTGGATTTTTCTCGAAAACGGTAAGTTTTATCGAAAAAGTACCTCAGAGCAAAGTTGTAGATCTTAAAATTCTCTATAAAAATGGTATCTATGTTTTTTCTCTAAGACCCACTATTTCCCAGATATTGCGCTTGTAAGAATCATGTTCTACATAGTATGCACACATATGCCACAATTTTAGACAATTGAAATAAAGAAAATTCCGACAAAGCCAAATCTTCGGAGAGACCTTAGGTTTACCACAAGGAATAAAGTGTCAAAAGTCCCCATCAGTCCCATGTGAGCTTAGGGACTTATTCGGGACCCAAGGTCAAAATTTTAGGTTTTTTGGATTTTTCTCGAAAACGGTAAGTTTTATCGAAAAAGTACCTCAAAGCAAAGTTGTAGATCTTAAAATTCTCTATAAAAATGGTATCTATGTTTTTTCTCTAAGACCCACTATTTCCCAGATATTGCGCTTGTAAGAATCATGTTCTACATAGTATGCACACATATGCCACAATTTTAGACAATTGAAATAAAGAAAATTCCGACAAAGCCAAATCTTCGGAGAGACCTTAGGTTTACCACAAGGAATAAAGTGTCAAAAGTCCCCATCAGTCCCATGTGAGCTTAGGGACTTATTCGGCGCCCAAGGTCAAAATTTTGGGTTTTTTAGATTTTTCTCGAAAACGGTAAGTTTTATCGAAAAAGTACCTCAAAGCAATGTTGTTGATCTTAAAATTCTCTATAAAAATGGTCCCTATGATTTTTTCTCTAAGACCCATTATTTCCCAGATATTGCGCTTGTAAGTATCATGTTCTACATAGTATGCACATACATGCCACGTATTAGTCCGGTAATTTTAGACAATTGAAATAAAGAAAATTCCGACAGAGCCAAAACTTCGGGGAGGCCTTAGGTTTACCACAAGGAATAAAGTGTCAAAAGTCCCCATCAGTTACATGTGAGCTTAGGGACTTATTCGGGGCCCAAGGTCAAAATTTTAGGTTTTTTGGATTTTTCTCGAAAACGGTAAGTTTTATCGAAAAAGTACCTCAGAGCAAAGTTGTAGATCTTAAAATTCTCTATAAAAATGGTCTCTATGATTTTTTCTCTAAGACCCACTATTTCCCAGATATTGCGCTTGTAAGAATCATGTTCTACATAGTATGCACACATATGCCACAATTTTAGACAATTGAAATAAAGAAAATTCCGACAAAGCCAAATCTTCGGAGAGACCTTAGGTTTACCACAAGGAATAAAGTGTCAAAAGTCCCCATCAGTCCCATGTGAGCTTAGGGACTTATTCGGGACCCAAGGTCAAAATTTTAGGTTTTTTGGATTTTTCTCGAAAACGGTAAGTTTTATCGAAAAAGTACCTCTGAGCAATGTTGTAGACCTTAAAATTCTCTATAAAAATGGTCCCGTTGATTTTTTCTCTAAGACCCACTATTTTCCAGATATTGCGCTTGTAAGAATCATGTTCTACATAGTATGCACACATATGCCGCGTATTAGTCCGGTAATTTTAGACAATTGAAATAAAGAAAATTCCGACAAAGCCAAATCTTCGGAGAGACCTTAGGTTTACCACAAGGAATAAAGTGTCAAAAGTCCCCATCAGTCCCATGTGAGCTTAGGGACTTATTCGGCGCCCAAGGTCAAAATTTTGGGTTTTTTAGATTTTTCTCGAAAACGGTAAGTTTTATCGAAAAAGTACCTCAAAGCAATGTTGTTGATCTTAAAATTCTCTATAAAAATGGTTCCTATGATTTTTTCTCTAAGACCCATTATTTCCCAGATATTGCGCTTGTAAGTATCATGTTCTACATAGTATGCACATACATGCCACGTATTAGTCCGGTAATTTTAGACAATTGAAATAAAGAAAATTCCGACAGAGCCAAAACTTCGGGGAGGCCTTAGGTTTACCACAAGGAATAAAGTGTCAAAAGTCCCCATCAGTTACATGTGAGCTTAGGGACTTATTCGGGGCCCAAGGTCAAAATTTTAGGTTTTTTGGATTTTTCTCGAAAACGGTAAGTTTTATCGAAAAAGTACCTCAGAGCAAAGTTGTAGATCTTAAAATTCTCTATAAAAATGGTCTCTATGATTTTTTCTCTAAGACCCACTATTTCCCAGATATTGCGCTTGTAAGAATCATGTTCTACATAGTATGCACACATATGCCACAATTTTAGACAATTGAAATAAAGAAAATTCCGACAAAGCCAAATCTTCGGAGAGACCTTAGGTTTACCACAAGGAATAAAGTGTCAAAAGTCCCCATCAGTCCCATGTGAGCTTAGGGACTTATTCGGGACCCAAGGTCAAAATTTTAGGTTTTTTGGATTTTTCTCGAAAACGGTAAGTTTTATCGAAAAAGTACCTCAAAGCAAAGTTGTAGATCTTAAAATTCTCTATAAAAATGGTATCTATGTTTTTTCTCTAAGACCCACTATTTCCCAGATATTGGGCTTGTAAGAATCATGTTCTACATAGTATGCACACATATGCCACAATTTTAGACAATTGAAATAAAGAAAATTCCGACAAAGCCAAATCTTCGGAGAGACCTTAGGTTTACCACAAGGAATAAAGTGTCAAAAGTCCCCATCAGTCCCATGTGAGCTTAGGGACTTATTCGGGACCCAAGGTCAAAATTTTAGGTTTTTTGGATTTTTCTCGAAAACGGTAAGTTTTATCGAAAAAGTACCTCTGAGCAATGTTGTAGACCTTAAAATTCTCTATAAAAATGGTCCCGTTGATTTTTTCTCTAAGACCCACTATTTTCCAGATATTGCGCTTGTAAGAATCATGTTCTACATAGTATGCACACATATGCCGCGTATTAGTCCGGTAATTTTAGACAATTGAAAAAAAGAAAATTCCGACAAAGCCAAATCTTCGGAGAGACCTTAGGTTTACCACAAGGAATAAAGTGTCAAAAGTCCCCATCAGTCCCATGTGAGCTTAGGGACTTATTCGGGACCCAAGGTCAAAATTTTAGGTTTTTTGGATTTTTCTCGAAAACGGTAAGTTTTATCGAAAAAGTACCTCAGAGCAAAGTTGTAGATCTTAAAATTCTCTATAAAAATGGTATCTATGTTTTTTCTCTAAGACCCACTATTTCCCAGATATTGCGCTTGTAAGAATCATGTTCTACATAGTATGCACACATATGCCACAATTTTAGACAATTGAAATAAAGAAAATTCCGACAAAGCCAAATCTTCGGAGAGACCTTAGGTTTACCACAAGGAATAAAGTGTCAAAAGTCCCCATCAGTCCCATGTGAGCTTAGGGACTTATTCGGGACCCAAGGTCAAAATTTTAGGTTTTTTGGATTTTTCTCGAAAACGGTAAGTTTTATCGAAAAAGTACCTCAAAGCAAAGTTGTAGATCTTAAAATTCTCTATAAAAATGGTATCTATGTTTTTTCTCTAAGACCCACTATTTCCCAGATATTGCGCTTGTAAGAATCATGTTCTACATAGTATGCACACATATGCCACAATTTTAGACAATTGAAATAAAGAAAATTCCGACAAAGCCAAATCTTCGGAGAGACCTTAGGTTTACCACAAGGAATAAAGCGTCAAAAGTCCCCATCAGTCCCATGTGAGCTTAGGGACTTATTCGGGACCCAAGGTCAAAATTTTAGGTTTTTTGGATTTTTCTCGAAAACGGTAAGTTTTATCGAAAAAGTACCTCTGAGCAATGTTGTAGACCTTAAAATTCTCTATAAAAATGGTCCCGTTGATTTTTTCTCTAAGACCCACTATTTTCCAGATATTGCGCTTGTAAGAATCATGTTCTACATAGTATGCACACATATGCCGCGTATTAGTCCGGTAATTTTAGACAATTGAAATAAAGAAAATTCCGACAAAGCCAAATCTTCGGAGAGACCTTAGGTTTACCACAAGGAATAAAGTGTCAAAAGTCCCCATCAGTCCCATGTGAGCTTAGGGACTTATTCGGGGCCCAAGGTCAAAATTTTAGGTTTTTTGGATTTTTCTCGAAAACGGTAAGTTTTATCAAAAAGTACCTCAGAGCAAAGTTGTAGATCTTAAAATTCTCTATAAAAATGGTATGTATGTTTTTTCTCTAAGACCCACTATTTCCCAGATATTGCGCTTGTAAGAATCATGTTCTACATAGTATGCACACATATGCCACAATTTTAGACAATTGAAATAAAGAAAATTCCGACAAAGCCAAATCTTCGGAGAGACCTTAGGTTTACCACAAGGAATAAAGTGTCAAAAGTCCCCATCAGTCCCATGTGAGCTTAGGGACTTATTCGGGACCCAAGGTCAAAATTTTAGGTTTTTTGGATTTTTCTCGAAAACGGTAAGTTTTATCGAAAAAGTACCTCTGAGCAATGTTGTAGACCTTAAAATTCTCTATAAAAATGGTCCCGTTGATTTTTTCTCTAAGACCCACTATTTTCCAGATATTGCGCTTGTAAGAATCATGTTCTACATAGTATGCACACATATGCCGCGTATTAGTCCGGTAATTTTAGACAATTGAAATAAAGAAAATTCCGACAAAGCCAAATCTTCGGAGAGACCTTAGGTTTACCACAAGGAATAAAGTGTCAAAAGTCCCCATCAGTCCCATGTGAGCTTAGGGACTTATTCGGCGCCCAAGGTCAAAATTTTGGGTTTTTTAGATTTTTCTCGAAAACGGTAAGTTTTATCGAAAAAGTACCTCAAAGCAATGTTGTTGATCTTAAAATTCTCTATAAAAATGGTCCCTATGATTTTTTCTCTAAGACCCATTATTTCCCAGATATTGCGCTTGTAAGTATCATGTTCTACATAGTATGCACATACATGCCACGTATTAGTCCGGTAATTTTAGACAATTGAAATAAAGAAAATTCCGACAGAGCCAAAACTTCGGGGAGGCCTTAGGTTTACCACAAGGAATAAAGTGTCAAAAGTCCCCATCAGTTACATGTGAGCTTAGGGACTTATTCGGGGCCCAAGGTCAAAATTTTAGGTTTTTTGGATTTTTCTCGAAAACGGTAAGTTTTATCGAAAAAGTACCTCAAAGCAAAGTTGTAGATCTTAAAATTCTCTATAAAAATGGTCTCTATGATTTTTTCTCTAAGACCCACTATTTCCCAGATATTGCGCTTGTAAGAATCATGTTCTACATAGTATGCACACATATGCCACAATTTTAGACAATTGAAATAAAGAAAATTCCGACAAAGCCAAATCTTCGGAGAGACCTTAGGTTTACCACAAGGAATAAAGTGTCAAAAGTCCCCATCAGTCCCATGTGAGCTTAGGGACTTATTCGGGACCCAAGGTCAAAATTTTAGGTTTTTTGGATTTTTCTCGAAAACGGTAAGTTTTATCGAAAAAGTACCTCTGAGCAATGTTGTAGACCTTAAAATTCTCTATAAAAATGGTCCCGTTGATTTTTTCTCTAAGACCCACTATTTTCCAGATATTGCGCTTGTAAGAATCATGTTCTACATAGTATGCACACATATGCCGCGTATTAGTCCGGTAATTTTAGACAATTGAAATAAAGAAAATTCCGACAAAGCCAAATCTTCGGAGAGACCTTAGGTTTACCACAAGGAATAAAGTGTCAAAAGTCCCCATCAGTCCCATGTGAGCTTAGGGACTTATTCGGCGCCCAAGGTCAAAATTTTGGGTTTTTTAGATTTTTCTCGAAAACGGTAAGTTTTATCGAAAAAGTACCTCAAAGCAATGTTGTTGATCTTAAAATTCTCTATAAAAATGGTCCCTATGATTTTTTCTCTAAGACCCATTATTTCCCAGATATTGCGCTTGTAAGTATCATGTTCTACATAGTATGCACATACATGCCACGTATTAGTCCGGTAATTTTAGACAATTGAAATAAAGAAAATTCCGACAGAGCCAAAACTTCGGGGAGGCCTTAGGTTTACCACAAGGAATAAAGTGTCAAAAGTCCCCATCAGTTACATGTGAGCTTAGGGACTTATTCGGGGCCCAAGGTCAAAATTTTAGGTTTTTTGGATTTTTCTCGAAAACGGTAAGTTTTATCGAAAAAGTACCTCAGAGCAAAGTTGTAGATCTTAAAATTCTCTATAAAAATGGTCTCTATGATTTTTTCTCTAAGACCCACTATTTCCCAGATATTGCGCTTGTAAGAATCATGTTCTACATAGTATGCACACATATGCCACAATTTTAGACAATTGAAATAAAGAAAATTCCGACAAAGCCAAATCTTCGGAGAGACCTTAGGTTTACCACAAGGAATAAAGTGTCAAAAGTCCCCATCAGTCCCATGTGAGCTTAGGGACTTATTCGGGACCCAAGGTCAAAATTTTAGGTTTTTTGGATTTTTCTCGAAAACGGTAAGTTTTATCGAAAAAGTACCTCAAAGCAAAGTTGTAGATCTTAAAATTCTCTATAAAAATGGTATCTATGTTTTTTCTCTAAGACCCACTATTTTCCAGATATTGCGCTTGTAAGAATCATGTTCTACATAGTATGCACACATATGCCACAATTTTAGACAATTGAAATAAAGAAAATTCCGACAAAGCCAAATCTTCGGAGAGACCTTAGGTTTACCACAAGGAATAAAGTGTCAAAAGTCCCCATCAGTCCCATGTGAGCTTAGGGACTTATTCGGGACCCAAGGTCAAAATTTTAGGTTTTTTGGATTTTTCTCGAAAACGGTAAGTTTTATCGAAAAAGTACCTCAAAGCAAAGTTGTAGATCTTAAAATTCTCTATAAAAATGGTCTCTATGATTTTTTCTCTAAGACCCACTATTTCCCAGATATTGCGCTTGTAAGAATCATGTTCTACATAGTATGCACACATATGCCACAATTTTAGACAATTGAAATAAAGAAAATTCCGACAAAGCCAAATCTTCGGAGAGACCTTAGGTTTACCACAAGGAATAAAGTGTCAAAAGTCCCCATCAGTCCCATGTGAGCTTAGGGACTTATTCGGGACCCAAGGTCAAAATTTTAGGTTTTTTGGATTTTTCTCGAAAACGGTAAGTTTTATCGAAAAAGTACCTCTGAGCAATGTTGTAGACCTTAAAATTCTCTATAAAAATGGTCCCGTTGATTTTTTCTCTAAGACCCACTATTTTCCAGATATTGCGCTTGTAAGAATCATGTTCTACATAGTATGCACACATATGCCGCGTATTAGTCCGGTAATTTTAGACAATTGAAATAAAGAAAATTCCGACAAAGCCAAATCTTCGGAGAGACCTTAGGTTTACCACAAGGAATAAAGTGTCAAAAGTCCCCATCAGTCCCATGTGAGCTTAGGGACTTATTCGGCGCCCAAGGTCAAAATTTTGGGTTTTTTAGATTTTTCTCGAAAACGGTAAGTTTTATCGAAAAAGTACCTCAAAGCAATGTTGTTGATCTTAAAATTCTCTATAAAAATGGTCCCTATGATTTTTTCTCTAAGACCCATTATTTCCCAGATATTGCGCTTGTAAGTATCATGTTCTACATAGTATGCACATACATGCCACGTATTAGTCCGGTAATTTTAGACAATTGAAATAAAGAAAATTCCGACAGAGCCAAAACTTCGGGGAGGCCTTAGGTTTACCACAAGGAATAAAGTGTCAAAAGTCCCCATCAGTTACATGTGAGCTTAGGGACTTATTCGGGGCCCAAGGTCAAAATTTTAGGTTTTTTGGATTTTTCTCGAAAACGGTAAGTTTTATCGAAAAAGTACCTCAGAGCAAAGTTGTAGATCTTAAAATTCTCTATAAAAATGGTCTCTATGATTTTTTCTCTAAGACCCACTATTTCCCAGATATTGCGCTTGTAAGAATCATGTTCTACATAGTATGCACACATATGCCACAATTTTAGACAATTGAAATAAAGAAAATTCCGACAAAGCCAAATCTTCGGAGAGACCTTAGGTTTACCACAAGGAATAAAGTGTCAAAAGTCCCCATCAGTCCCATGTGAGCTTAGGGACTTATTCGGGACCCAAGGTCAAAATTTTAGGTTTTTTGGATTTTTCTCGAAAACGGTAAGTTTTATCGAAAAAGTACCTCAAAGCAAAGTTGTAGATCTTAAAATTCTCTATAAAAATGGTATCTATGTTTTTTCTCTAAGACCCACTATTTTCCAGATATTGCGCTTGTAAGAATCATGTTCTACATAGTATGCACACATATGCCACAATTTTAGACAATTGAAATAAAGAAAATTCCGACAAAGCCAAATCTTCGGAGAGACCTTAGGTTTACCACAAGGAATAAAGTGTCAAAAGTCCCCATCAGTCCCATGTGAGCTTAGGGACTTATTCGGGACCCAAGGTCAAAATTTTAGGTTTTTTGGATTTTTCTCGAAAACGGTAAGTTTTATCGAAAAAGTACCTCAAAGCAAAGTTGTAGATCTTAAAATTCTCTATAAAAATGGTATCTATGTTTTTTCTCTAAGACCCACTATTTCCCAGATATTGCGCTTGTAAGAATCATGTTCTACATAGTATGCACACATATGCCACAATTTTAGACAATTGAAATAAAGAAAATTCCGACAAAGCCAAATCTTCGGAGAGACCTTAGGTTTACCACAAGGAATAAAGTGTCAAAAGTCCCCATCAGTCCCATGTGAGCTTAGGGACTTATTCGGGACCCAAGGTCAAAATTTTAGGTTTTTTGGATTTTTCTCGAAAACGGTAAGTTTTATCGAAAAAGTACCTCAGAGCAAAGTTGTAGATCTTAAAATTCTCTATAAAAATGGTATCTATGTTTTTTCTCTAAGACCCACTATTTCCCAGATATTGCGCTTGTAAGAATCATGTTCTACATAGTATGCACACATATGCCACAATTTTAGACAATTGAAATAAAGAAAATTCCGACAAAGCCAAATCTTCGGAGAGACCTTAGGTTTACCACAAGGAATAAAGTGTCAAAAGTCCCCATCAGTCCCATGTGAGCTTAGGGACTTATTCGGGGCCCAAGGTCAAAATTTTAGGTTTTTTGGATTTTTCTCGAAAACGGTAAGTTTTATCGAAAAAGTACCTCAAAGCAAAGTTGTAGATCTTAAAATTCTCTATAAAAATGGTATGTATGTTTTTTCTCTAAGACCCACTATTTCCCAGATATTGCGCTTGTAAGAATCATGTTCTACATAGTATGCACACATATGCCACAATTTTAGACAATTGAAATAAAGAAAATTCCGACAAAGCCAAATCTTCGGAGAGACCTTAGGTTTACCACAAGGAATAAAGTGTCAAAAGTCCCCATCAGTCCCATGTGAGCTTAGGGACTTATTCGGGGCCCAAGGTCAAAATTTTAGGTTTTTTGGATTTTTCTCGAAAACGGTAAGTTTTATCAAAAAGTACCTCAGAGCAAAGTTGTAGATCTTAAAATTCTCTATAAAAATGGTATCTATGTTTTTTCTCTAAGACCCACTATTTCCCAGATATTGCGCTTGTAAGAATCATGTTCTACATAGTATGCACACATATGCCACAATTTTAGACAATTGAAATAAAGAAAATTCCGACAAAGCCAAATCTTCGGAGAGACCTTAGGTTTACCACAAGGAATAAAGTGTCAAAAGTCCCCATCAGTCCCATGTGAGCTTAGGGACTTATTCGGGACCCAAGGTCAAAATTTTAGGTTTTTTGGATTTTTCTCGAAAACGGTAAGTTTTATCGAAAAAGTACCTCTGAGCAATGTTGTAGACCTTAAAATTCTCTATAAAAATGGTCCCGTTGATTTTTTCTCTAAGACCCACTATTTTCCAGATATTGCGCTTGTAAGAATCATGTTCTACATAGTATGCACACATATGCCGCGTATTAGTCCGGTAATTTTAGACAATTGAAATAAAGAAAATTCCGACAAAGCCAAATCTTCGGAGAGACCTTAGGTTTACCACAAGGAATAAAGTGTCAAAAGTCCCCATCAGTCCCATGTGAGCTTAGGGACTTATTCGGCGCCCAAGGTCAAAATTTTGGGTTTTTTAGATTTTTCTCGAAAACGGTAAGTTTTATCGAAAAAGTACCTCAAAGCAATGTTGTTGATCTTAAAATTCTCTATAAAAATGGTCCCTATGATTTTTTCTCTAAGACCCATTATTTCCCAGATATTGCGCTTGTAAGTATCATGTTCTACATAGTATGCACATACATGCCACGTATTAGTCCGGTAATTTTAGACAATTGAAATAAAGAAAATTCCGACAGAGCCAAAACTTCGGGGAGGCCTTAGGTTTACCACAAGGAATAAAGTGTCAAAAGTCCCCATCAGTTACATGTGAGCTTAGGGACTTATTCGGGGCCCAAGGTCAAAATTTTAGGTTTTTTGGATTTTTCTCGAAAACGGTAAGTTTTATCGAAAAAGTACCTCAGAGCAAAGTTGTAGATCTTAAAATTCTCTATAAAAATGGTCTCTATGATTTTTTCTCTAAGACCCACTATTTCCCAGATATTGCGCTTGTAAGAATCATGTTCTACATAGTATGCACACATATGCCACAATTTTAGACAATTGAAATAAAGAAAATTCCGACAAAGCCAAATCTTCGGAGAGACCTTAGGTTTACCACAAGGAATAAAGTGTCAAAAGTCCCCATCAGTCCCATGTGAGCTTAGGGACTTATTCGGGACCCAAGGTCAAAATTTTAGGTTTTTTGGATTTTTCTCGAAAACGGTAAGTTTTATCGAAAAAGTACCTCAAAGCAAAGTTGTAGATCTTAAAATTCTCTATAAAAATGGTATCTATGTTTTTTCTCTAAGACCCACTATTTTCCAGATATTGCGCTTGTAAGAATCATGTTCTACATAGTATGCACACATATGCCACAATTTTAGACAATTGAAATAAAGAAAATTCCGACAAAGCCAAATCTTCGGAGAGACCTTAGGTTTACCACAAGGAATAAAGTGTCAAAAGTCCCCATCAGTCCCATGTGAGCTTAGGGACTTATTCGGGACCCAAGGTCAAAATTTTAGGTTTTTTGGATTTTTCTCGAAAACGGTAAGTTTTATCGAAAAAGTACTTCAAAGCAAAGTTGTAGATCTTAAAATTCCACTATTTCCCAGATATTGCGCTTGTAAGAATCATGTTCTACATAGTATGCACACATATGCCACAATTTTAGACAATTGAAATAAAGAAAATTCCGACAAAGCCAAATCTTCGGAGAGACCTTAGGTTTACCACAAGGAATAAAGTGTCAAAAGTCCCCATCAGTCCCATGTGAGCTTAGGGACTTATTCGGGACCCAAGGTCAAAATTTTAGGTTTTTTGGATTTTTCTCGAAAACGGTAAGTTTTATCGAAAAAGTACCTCAAAGCAAAGTTGTAGATCTTAAAATTCTCTATAAAAATGGTATCTATGTTTTTTCTCTAAGACCCACTATTTCCCAGATATTGCGCTTGTAAGAATCATGTTCTACATAGTATGCACACATATGCCACAATTTTAGACAATTGAAATAAAGAAAATTCCGACAAAGCCAAATCTTCGGAGAGACCTTAGGTTTACCACAAGGAATAAAGTGTCAAAAGTCCCCATCAGTCCCATGTGAGCTTAGGGACTTATTCGGGACCCAAGGTCAAAATTTTAGGTTTTTTGGATTTTTCTCGAAAACGGTAAGTTTTATCGAAAAAGTACCTCAGAGCAAAGTTGTAGATCTTAAAATTCTCTATAAAAATGGTATCTATGTTTTTTCTCTAAGACCCACTATTTCCCAGATATTGCGCTTGTAAGAATCATGTTCTACATAGTATGCACACATATGCCACAATTTTAGACAATTGAAATAAAGAAAATTCCGACAAAGCCAAATCTTCGGAGAGACCTTAGGTTTACCACAAGGAATAAAGTGTCAAAAGTCCCCATCAGTCCCATGTGAGCTTAGGGACTTATTCGGGACCCAAGGTCAAAATTTTAGGTTTTTTGGATTTTTCTCGAAAACGGTAAGTTTTATCGAAAAAGTACCTCAAAGCAAAGTTGTAGATCTTAAAATTCTCTATAAAAATGGTATGTATGTTTTTTCTCTAAGACCCACTTTTTCCCAGATATTGCGCTTGTAAGAATCATGTTCTACATAGTATGCACACATATGCCACAATTTTAGACAATTGAAATAAAGAAAATTCCGACAAAGCCAAATCTTCGGAGAGACCTTAGGTTTACCACAAGGAATAAAGTGTCAAAAGTCCCCATCAGTCCCATGTGAGCTTAGGGACTTATTCGGGGCCCAAGGTCAAAATTTTAGGTTTTTTGGATTTTTCTCGAAAACGGTAAGTTTTATCAAAAAGTACCTCAGAGCAAAGTTGTAGATCTTAAAATTCTCTATAAAAATGGTATCTATGTTTTTTCTCTAAGACCCACTATTTCCCAGATATTGCGCTTGTAAGAATCATGTTCTACATAGTATGCACACATATGCCACAATTTTAGACAATTGAAATAAAGAAAATTCCGACAAAGCCAAATCTTCGGAGAGACCTTAGGTTTACCACAAGGAATAAAGTGTCAAAAGTCCCCATCAGTCCCATGTGAGCTTAGGGACTTATTCGGGACCCAAGGTCAAAATTTTAGGTTTTTTGGATTTTTCTCGAAAACGGTAAGTTTTATCGAAAAAGTACCTCAGAGCAAAGTTGTAGATCTTAAAATTCTCTATAAAAATGGTATCTATGTTTTTTCTCTAAGACCCACTATTTCCCAGATATTGCGCTTGTAAGAATCATGTTCTACATAGTATGCACACATATGCCACAATTTTAGACAATTGAAATAAAGAAAATTCCGACAAAGCCAAATCTTCGGAGAGACCTTAGGTTTACCACAAGGAATAAAGTGTCAAAAGTCCCCATCAGTCCCATGTGAGCTTAGGGACTTATTCGGGACCCAAGGTCAAAATTTTAGGTTTTTTGGATTTTTCTCGAAAACGGTAAGTTTTATCGAAAAAGTACCTCAGAGCAAAGTTGTAGATCTTAAAATTCTCTATAAAAATGGTATGTATGTTTTTTCTCTAAGACCCACTATTTCCCAGATATTGCGCTTGTAAGAATCATGTTCTACATAGTATGCACACATATGCCACAATTTTAGACAATTGAAATAAAGAAAATTCCGACAAAGCCAAATCTTCGGAGAGACCTTAGGTTTACCACAAGGAATAAAGTGTCAAAAGTCCCCATCAGTCCCATGTGAGCTTAGGGACTTATTCGGGGCCCAAGGTCAAAATTTTAGGTTTTTTGGATTTTTCTCGAAAACGGTAAGTTTTATCAAAAAGTACCTCAGAGCAAAGTTGTAGATCTTAAAATTCTCTATAAAAATGGTATCTATGTTTTTTCTCTAAGACCCACTATTTCCCAGATATTGCGCTTGTAAGAATCATGTTCTACATAGTATGCACACATATGCCACAATTTTAGACAATTGAAATAAAGAAAATTCCGACAAAGCCAAATCTTCGGAGAGACCTTAGGTTTACCACAAGGAATAAAGTGTCAAAAGTCCCCATCAGTCCCATGTGAGCTTAGGGACTTATTCGGGACCCAAGGTCAAAATTTTAGGTTTTTTGGATTTTTCTCGAAAACGGTAAGTTTTATCGAAAAAGTACCTCAGAGCAAAGTTGTAGATCTTAAAATTCTCTATAAAAATGGTATCTATGTTTTTTCTCTAAGACCCACTATTTCCCAGATATTGCGCTTGTAAGAATCATGTTCTACATAGTATGCACACATATGCCACAATTTTAGACAATTGAAATAAAGAAAATTCCGACAAAGCCAAATCTTCGGAGAGACCTTAGGTTTACCACAAGGAATAAAGTGTCAAAAGTCCCCATCAGTCCCATGTGAGCTTAGGGACTTATTCGGGACCCAAGGTCAAAATTTTAGGTTTTTTGGATTTTTCTCGAAAACGGTAAGTTTTATCGAAAAAGTACCTCAAAGCAAAGTTGTAGATCTTAAAATTCTCTATAAAAATGGTATCTATGTTTTTTCTCTAAGACCCACTATTTCCCAGATATTGCGCTTGTAAGAATCATGTTCTACATAGTATGCACACATATGCCACAATTTTAGACAATTGAAATAAAGAAAATTCCGACAAAGCCAAATCTTCGGAGAGACCTTAGGTTTACCACAAGGAATAAAGTGTCAAAAGTCCCCATCAGTCCCATGTGAGCTTAGGGACTTATTCGGGACCCAAGGTCAAAATTTTAGGTTTTTTGGATTTTTCTCGAAAACGGTAAGTTTTATCGAAAAAGTACCTCTGAGCAATGTTGTAGACCTTAAAATTCTCTATAAAAATGGTCCCGTTGATTTTTTCTCTAAGACCCACTATTTTCCAGATATTGCGCTTGTAAGAATCATGTTCTACATAGTATGCACACATATGCCGCGTATTAGTCCGGTAATTTTAGACAATTGAAATAAAGAAAATTCCGACAAAGCCAAATCTTCGGAGAGACCTTAGGTTTACCACAAGGAATAAAGTGTCAAAAGTCCCCATCAGTCCCATGTGAGCTTAGGGACTTATTCGGCGCCCAAGGTCAAAATTTTGGGTTTTTTAGATTTTTCTCGAAAACGGTAAGTTTTATCGAAAAAGTACCTCAAAGCAATGTTGTTGATCTTAAAATTCTCTATAAAAATGGTCCCTATGATTTTTTCTCTAAGACCCATTATTTCCCAGATATTGCGCTTGTAAGTATCATGTTCTACATAGTATGCACATACATGCCACGTATTAGTCCGGTAATTTTAGACAATTGAAATAAAGAAAATTCCGACAGAGCCAAAACTTCGGGGAGGCCTTAGGTTTACCACAAGGAATAAAGTGTCAAAAGTCCCCATCAGTTACATGTGAGCTTAGGGACTTATTCGGGGCCCAAGGTCAAAATTTTAGGTTTTTTGGATTTTTCTCGAAAACGGTAAGTTTTATCGAAAAAGTACCTCAGAGCAAAGTTGTAGATCTTAAAATTCTCTATAAAAATGGTCTCTATGATTTTTTCTCTAAGACCCACTATTTCCCAGATATTGCGCTTGTAAGAATCATGTTCTACATAGTATGCACACATATGCCACAATTTTAGACAATTGAAATAAAGAAAATTCCGACAAAGCCAAATCTTCGGAGAGACCTTAGGTTTACCACAAGGAATAAAGTGTCAAAAGTCCCCATCAGTCCCATGTGAGCTTAGGGACTTATTCGGGACCCAAGGTCAAAATTTTAGGTTTTTTGGATTTTTCTCGAAAACGGTAAGTTTTATCGAAAAAGTACCTCAAAGCAATGTTGTTGATCTTAAAATTCTCTATAAAAATGGTCCCTATGATTTTTTCTCTAAGACCCATTATTTCCCAGATATTGCGCTTGTAAGTATCATGTTCTACATAGTATGCACATACATGCCACGTATTAGTCCGGTAATTTTAGACAATTGAAATAAAGAAAATTCCGACAGAGCCAAAACTTCGGGGAGGCCTTAGGTTTACCACAAGGAATAAAGTGTCAAAAGTCCCCATCAGTTACATGTGAGCTTAGGGACTTATTCGGGGCCCAAGGTCAAAATTTTAGGTTTTTTGGATTTTTCTCGAAAACGGTAAGTTTTATCGAAAAAGTACCTCAGAGCAAAGTTGTAGATCTTAAAATTCTCTATAAAAATGGTCTCTATGATTTTTTCTCTAAGACCCACTATTTCCCAGATATTGCGCTTGTAAGAATCATGTTCTACATAGTATGCACACATATGCCACAATTTTAGACAATTGAAATAAAGAAAATTCCGACAAAGCCAAATCTTCGGAGAGACCTTAGGTTTACCACAAGGAATAAAGTGTCAAAAGTCCCCATCAGTCCCATGTGAGCTTAGGGACTTATTCGGGACCCAAGGTCAAAATTTTAGGTTTTTTGGATTTTTCTCGAAAACGGTAAGTTTTATCAAAAAGTACCTCAGAGCAAAGTTGTAGATCTTAAAATTCTCTATAAAAATGGTATCTATGTTTTTTCTCTAAGACCCACTATTTCCCAGATATTGCGCTTGTAAGAATCATGTTCTACATAGTATGCACACATATGCCACAATTTTAGACAATTGAAATAAAGAAAATTCCGACAAAGCCAAATCTTCGGAGAGACCTTAGGTTTACCACAAGGAATAAAGTGTCAAAAGTCCCCATCAGTCCCATGTGAGCTTAGGGACTTATTCGGGACCCAAGGTCAAAATTTTAGGTTTTTTGGATTTTTCTCGAAAACGGTAAGTTTTATCGAAAAAGTACCTCAGAGCAAAGTTGTAGATCTTAAAATTCTCTATAAAAATGGTATCTATGTTTTTTCTCTAAGACCCACTATTTCCCAGATATTGCGCTTGTAAGAATCATGTTCTACATAGTATGCACACATATGCCACAATTTTAGACAATTGAAATAAAGAAAATTCCGACAAAGCCAAATCTTCGGAGAGACCTTAGGTTTACCACAAGGAATAAAGTGTCAAAAGTCCCCATCAGTCCCATGTGAGCTTAGGGACTTATTCGGGACCCAAGGTCAAAATTTTAGGTTTTTTGGATTTTTCTCGAAAACGGTAAGTTTTATCGAAAAAGTACCTCAAAGCAAAGTTGTAGATCTTAAAATTCTCTATAAAAATGGTATGTATGTTTTTTCTCTAAGACCCACTATTTCCCAGATATTGCGCTTGTAAGAATCATGTTCTACATAGTATGCACACATATGCCACAATTTTAGACAATTGAAATAAAGAAAATTCCGACAAAGCCAAATCTTCGGAGAGACCTTAGGTTTACCACAAGGAATAAAGTGTCAAAAGTCCCCATCAGTCCCATGTGAGCTTAGGGACTTATTCGGGGCCCAAGGTCAAAATTTTAGGTTTTTTGGATTTTTCTCGAAAACGGTAAGTTTTATCAAAAAGTACCTCAGAGCAAAGTTGTAGATCTTAAAATTCTCTATAAAAATGGTATCTATGTTTTTTCTCTAAGACCCACTATTTCCCAGATATTGCGCTTGTAAGAATCATGTTCTACATAGTATGCACACATATGCCACAATTTTAGACAATTGAAATAAAGAAAATTCCGACAAAGCCAAATCTTCGGAGAGACCTTAGGTTTACCACAAGGAATAAAGTGTCAAAAGTCCCCATCAGTCCCATGTGAGCTTAGGGACTTATTCGGGACCCAAGGTCAAAATTTTAGGTTTTTTGGATTTTTCTCGAAAACGGTAAGTTTTATCGAAAAAGTACCTCAAAGCAAAGTTGTAGATCTTAAAATTCTCTATAAAAATGGTATGTATGTTTTTTCTCTAAGACCCACTATTTCCCAGATATTGCGCTTGTAAGAATCATGTTCTACATAGTATGCACACATATGCCACAATTTTAGACAATTGAAATAAAGAAAATTCCGACAAAGCCAAATCTTCGGAGAGACCTTAGGTTTACCACAAGGAATAAAGTGTCAAAAGTCCCCATCAGTCCCATGTGAGCTTAGGGACTTATTCGGGGCCCAAGGTCAAAATTTTAGGTTTTTTGGATTTTTCTCGAAAACGGTAAGTTTTATCAAAAAGTACCTCAGAGCAAAGTTGTAGATCTTAAAATTCTCTATAAAAATGGTATCTATGTTTTTTCTCTAAGACCCACTATTTCCCAGATATTGCGCTTGTAAGAATCATGTTCTACATAGTATGCACACATATGCCACAATTTTAGACAATTGAAATAAAGAAAATTCCGACAAAGCCAAATCTTCGGAGAGACCTTAGGTTTACCACAAGGAATAAAGTGTCAAAAGTCCCCATCAGTCCCATGTGAGCTTAGGGACTTATTCGGGACCCAAGGTCAAAATTTTAGGTTTTTTGGATTTTTCTCGAAAACGGTAAGTTTTATCGAAAAAGTACCTCAGAGCAAAGTTGTAGATCTTAAAATTCTCTATAAAAATGGTATCTATGTTTTTTCTCTAAGACCCACTATTTCCCAGATATTGCGCTTGTAAGAATCATGTTCTACATAGTATGCACACATATGCCACAATTTTAGACAATTGAAATAAAGAAAATTCCGACAAAGCCAAATCTTCGGAGAGACCTTAGGTTTACCACAAGGAATAAAGTGTCAAAAGTCCCCATCAGTCCCATGTGAGCTTAGGGACTTATTCGGGACCCAAGGTCAAAATTTTAGGTTTTTTGGATTTTTCTCGAAAACGGTAAGTTTTATCGAAAAAGTACCTCAGAGCAAAGTTGTAGATCTTAAAATTCTCTATAAAAATGGTATCTATGTTTTTTCTCTAAGACCCACTATTTCCCAGATATTGCGCTTGTAAGAATCATGTTCTACATAGTATGCACACATATGCCACAATTTTAGACAATTGAAATAAAGAAAATTCCGACAAAGCCAAATCTTCGGAGAGACCTTAGGTTTACCACAAGGAATAAAGTGTCAAAAGTCCCCATCAGTCCCATGTGAGCTTAGGGACTTATTCGGGGCCCAAGGTCAAAATTTTAGGTTTTTTGGATTTTTCTCGAAAACGGTAAGTTTTATCGAAAAAGTACCTCAAAGCAAAGTTGTAGATCTTAAAATTCTCTATAAAAATGGTATGTATGTTTTTTCTCTAAGACCCACTATTTCCCAGATATTGCGCTTGTAAGAATCATGTTCTACATAGTATGCACACATATGCCACAATTTTAGACAATTGAAATAAAGAAAATTCCGACAAAGCCAAATCTTCGGAGAGACCTTAGGTTTACCACAAGGAATAAAGTGTCAAAAGTCCCCATCAGTCCCATGTGAGCTTAGGGACTTATTCGGGGCCCAAGGTCAAAATTTTAGGTTTTTTGGATTTTTCTCGAAAACGGTAAGTTTTATCAAAAAGTACCTCAGAGCAAAGTTGTAGATCTTAAAATTCTCTATAAAAATGGTATCTATGTTTTTTCTCTAAGACCCACTATTTCCCAGATATTGCGCTTGTAAGAATCATGTTCTACATAGTATGCACACATATGCCACAATTTTAGACAATTGAAATAAAGAAAATTCCGACAAAGCCAAATCTTCGGAGAGACCTTAGGTTTACCACAAGGAATAAAGTGTCAAAAGTCCCCATCAGTCCCATGTGAGCTTAGGGACTTATTCGGGACCCAAGGTCAAAATTTTAGGTTTTTTGGATTTTTCTCGAAAACGGTAAGTTTTATCGAAAAAGTACCTCAGAGCAAAGTTGTAGATCTTAAAATTCTCTATAAAAATGGTATCTATGTTTTTTCTCTAAGACCCACTATTTCCCAGATATTGCGCTTGTAAGAATCATGTTCTACATAGTATGCACACATATGCCACAATTTTAGACAATTGAAATAAAGAAAATTCCGACAAAGCCAAATCTTCGGAGAGACCTTAGGTTTACCACAAGGAATAAAGTGTCAAAAGTCCCCATCAGTCCCATGTGAGCTTAGGGACTTATTCGGGACCCAAGGTCAAAATTTTAGGTTTTTTGGATTTTTCTCGAAAACGGTAAGTTTTATCGAAAAAGTACCTCTGAGCAATGTTGTAGACCTTAAA
Source organism: Phosphuga atrata (assembly GCA_944588485.1). Lineage (NCBI taxonomy): Eukaryota > Metazoa > Arthropoda > Insecta > Coleoptera > Silphidae > Phosphuga > Phosphuga atrata. The sequence goes on along the minus strand of OX155902.1, from coordinate 22,007,635 downwards.
ATTCTCTATAAAAATGGTCCCGTTGATTTTTTCTCTAAGACCCACTATTTTCCAGATATTGCGCTTGTAAGAATCATGTTCTACATAGTATGCACACATATGCCGCGTATTAGTCCGGTAATTTTAGACAATTGAAATAAAGAAAATTCCGACAAAGCCAAATCTTCGGAGAGACCTTAGGTTTACCACAAGGAATAAAGTGTCAAAAGTCCCCATCAGTCCCATGTGAGCTTAGGGACTTATTCGGCGCCCAAGGTCAAAATTTTGGGTTTTTTAGATTTTTCTCGAAAACGGTAAGTTTTATCGAAAAAGTACCTCAAAGCAATGTTGTTGATCTTAAAATTCTCTATAAAAATGGTCCCTATGATTTTTTCTCTAAGACCCATTATTTCCCAGATATTGCGCTTGTAAGTATCATGTTCTACATAGTATGCACATACATGCCACGTATTAGTCCGGTAATTTTAGACAATTGAAATAAAGAAAATTCCGACAGAGCCAAAACTTCGGGGAGGCCTTAGGTTTACCACAAGGAATAAAGTGTCAAAAGTCCCCATCAGTTACATGTGAGCTTAGGGACTTATTCGGGGCCCAAGGTCAAAATTTTAGGTTTTTTGGATTTTTCTCGAAAACGGTAAGTTTTATCGAAAAAGTACCTCAGAGCAAAGTTGTAGATCTTAAAATTCTCTATAAAAATGGTCTCTATGATTTTTTCTCTAAGACCCACTATTTCCCAGATATTGCGCTTGTAAGAATCATGTTCTACATAGTATGCACACATATGCCACAATTTTAGACAATTGAAATAAAGAAAATTCCGACAAAGCCAAATCTTCGGAGAGACCTTAGGTTTACCACAAGGAATAAAGTGTCAAAAGTCCCCATCAGTCCCATGTGAGCTTAGGGACTTATTCGGGACCCAAGGTCAAAATTTTAGGTTTTTTGGATTTTTCTCGAAAACGGTAAGTTTTATCGAAAAAGTACCTCAAAGCAATGTTGTTGATCTTAAAATTCTCTATAAAAATGGTCCCTATGATTTTTTCTCTAAGACCCATTATTTCCCAGATATTGCGCTTGTAAGTATCATGTTCTACATAGTATGCACATACATGCCACGTATTAGTCCGGTAATTTTAGACAATTGAAATAAAGAAAATTCCGACAGAGCCAAAACTTCGGGGAGGCCTTAGGTTTACCACAAGGAATAAAGTGTCAAAAGTCCCCATCAGTTACATGTGAGCTTAGGGACTTATTCGGGGCCCAAGGTCAAAATTTTAGGTTTTTTGGATTTTTCTCGAAAACGGTAAGTTTTATCGAAAAAGTACCTCAGAGCAAAGTTGTAGATCTTAAAATTCTCTATAAAAATGGTCTCTATGATTTTTTCTCTAAGACCCACTATTTCCCAGATATTGCGCTTGTAAGAATCATGTTCTACATAGTATGCACACATATGCCACAATTTTAGACAATTGAAATAAAGAAAATTCCGACAAAGCCAAATCTTCGGAGAGACCTTAGGTTTACCACAAGGAATAAAGTGTCAAAAGTCCCCATCAGTCCCATGTGAGCTTAGGGACTTATTCGGGACCCAAGGTCAAAATTTTAGGTTTTTTGGATTTTTCTCGAAAACGGTAAGTTTTATCGAAAAAGTACCTCAAAGCAATGTTGTTGATCTTAAAATTCTCTATAAAAATGGTCCCTATGATTTTTTCTCTAAGACCCATTATTTCCCAGATATTGCGCTTGTAAGTATCATGTTCTACATAGTATGCACATACATGCCACGTATTAGTCCGGTAATTTTAGACAATTGAAATAAAGAAAATTCCGACAGAGCCAAAACTTCGGGGAGGCCTTAGGTTTACCACAAGGAATAAAGTGTCAAAAGTCCCCATCAGTTACATGTGAGCTTAGGGACTTATTCGGGGCCCAAGGTCAAAATTTTAGGTTTTTTGGATTTTTCTCGAAAACGGTAAGTTTTATCGAAAAAGTACCTCAGAGCAAAGTTGTAGATCTTAAAATTCTCTATAAAAATGGTCTCTATGATTTTTTCTCTAAGACCCACTATTTCCCAGATATTGCGCTTGTAAGAATCATGTTCTACATAGTATGCACACATATGCCACAATTTTAGACAATTGAAATAAAGAAAATTCCGACAAAGCCAAATCTTCGGAGAGACCTTAGGTTTACCACAAGGAATAAAGTGTCAAAAGTCCCCATCAGTCCCATGTGAGCTTAGGGACTTATTCGGGACCCAAGGTCAAAATTTTAGGTTTTTTGGATTTTTCTCGAAAACGGTAAGTTTTATCAAAAAGTACCTCAGAGCAAAGTTGTAGATCTTAAAATTCTCTATAAAAATGGTATCTATGTTTTTTCTCTAAGACCCACTATTTCCCAGATATTGCGCTTGTAAGAATCATGTTCTACATAGTATGCACACATATGCCACAATTTTAGACAATTGAAATAAAGAAAATTCCGACAAAGCCAAATCTTCGGAGAGACCTTAGGTTTACCACAAGGAATAAAGTGTCAAAAGTCCCCATCAGTCCCATGTGAGCTTAGGGACTTATTCGGGACCCAAGGTCAAAATTTTAGGTTTTTTGGATTTTTCTCGAAAACGGTAAGTTTTATCGAAAAAGTACCTCAGAGCAAAGTTGTAGATCTTAAAATTCTCTATAAAAATGGTATCTATGTTTTTTCTCTAAGACCCACTATTTCCCAGATATTGCGCTTGTAAGAATCATGTTCTACATAGTATGCACACATATGCCACAATTTTAGACAATTGAAATAAAGAAAATTCCGACAAAGCCAAATCTTCGGAGAGACCTTAGGTTTACCACAAGGAATAAAGTGTCAAAAGTCCCCATCAGTCCCATGTGAGCTTAGGGACTTATTCGGGGCCCAAGGTCAAAATTTTAGGTTTTTTGGATTTTTCTCGAAAACGGTAAGTTTTATCAAAAAGTACCTCAGAGCAAAGTTGTAGATCTTAAAATTCTCTATAAAAATGGTATCTATGTTTTTTCTCTAAGACCCACTATTTCCCAGATATTGCGCTTGTAAGAATCATGTTCTACATAGTATGCACACATATGCCACAATTTTAGACAATTGAAATAAAGAAAATTCCGACAAAGCCAAATCTTCGGAGAGACCTTAGGTTTACCACAAGGAATAAAGTGTCAAAAGTCCCCATCAGTCCCATGTGAGCTTAGGGACTTATTCGGGACCCAAGGTCAAAATTTTAGGTTTTTTGGATTTTTCTCGAAAACGGTAAGTTTTATCGAAAAAGTACCTCAGAGCAAAGTTGTAGATCTTAAAATTCTCTATAAAAATGGTATCTATGTTTTTTCTCTAAGACCCACTATTTCCCAGATATTGCGCTTGTAAGAATCATGTTCTACATAGTATGCACACATATGCCACAATTTTAGACAATTGAAATAAAGAAAATTCCGACAAAGCCAAATCTTCGGAGAGACCTTAGGTTTACCACAAGGAATAAAGTGTCAAAAGTCCCCATCAGTCCCATGTGAGCTTAGGGACTTATTCGGGACCCAAGGTCAAAATTTTAGGTTTTTTGGATTTTTCTCGAAAACGGTAAGTTTTATCGAAAAAGTACCTCAGAGCAAAGTTGTAGATCTTAAAATTCTCTATAAAAATGGTATCTATGTTTTTTCTCTAAGACCCACTATTTCCCAGATATTGCGCTTGTAAGAATCATGTTCTACATAGTATGCACACATATGCCACAATTTTAGACAATTGAAATAAAGAAAATTCCGACAAAGCCAAATCTTCGGAGAGACCTTAGGTTTACCACAAGGAATAAAGTGTCAAAAGTCCCCATCAGTCCCATGTGAGCTTAGGGACTTATTCGGGGCCCAAGGTCAAAATTTTAGGTTTTTTGGATTTTTCTCGAAAACGGTAAGTTTTATCGAAAAAGTACCTCAAAGCAAAGTTGTAGATCTTAAAATTCTCTATAAAAATGGTATGTATGTTTTTTCTCTAAGACCCACTATTTCCCAGATATTGCGCTTGTAAGAATCATGTTCTACATAGTATGCACACATATGCCACAATTTTAGACAATTGAAATAAAGAAAATTCCGACAAAGCCAAATCTTCGGAGAGACCTTAGGTTTACCACAAGGAATAAAGTGTCAAAAGTCCCCATCAGTCCCATGTGAGCTTAGGGACTTATTCGGGGCCCAAGGTCAAAATTTTAGGTTTTTTGGATTTTTCTCGAAAACGGTAAGTTTTATCAAAAAGTACCTCAGAGCAAAGTTGTAGATCTTAAAATTCTCTATAAAAATGGTATCTATGTTTTTTCTCTAAGACCCACTATTTCCCAGATATTGCGCTTGTAAGAATCATGTTCTACATAGTATGCACACATATGCCACAATTTTAGACAATTGAAATAAAGAAAATTCCGACAAAGCCAAATCTTCGGAGAGACCTTAGGTTTACCACAAGGAATAAAGTGTCAAAAGTCCCCATCAGTCCCATGTGAGCTTAGGGACTTATTCGGGACCCAAGGTCAAAATTTTAGGTTTTTTGGATTTTTCTCGAAAACGGTAAGTTTTATCGAAAAAGTACCTCAGAGCAAAGTTGTAGATCTTAAAATTCTCTATAAAAATGGTATCTATGTTTTTTCTCTAAGACCCACTATTTCCCAGATATTGCGCTTGTAAGAATCATGTTCTACATAGTATGCACACATATGCCACAATTTTAGACAATTGAAATAAAGAAAATTCCGACAAAGCCAAATCTTCGGAGAGACCTTAGGTTTACCACAAGGAATAAAGTGTCAAAAGTCCCCATCAGTCCCATGTGAGCTTAGGGACTTATTCGGGACCCAAGGTCAAAATTTTAGGTTTTTTGGATTTTTCTCGAAAACGGTAAGTTTTATCGAAAAAGTACCTCTGAGCAATGTTGTAGACCTTAAAATTCTCTATAAAAATGGTCCCGTTGATTTTTTCTCTAAGACCCACTATTTTCCAGATATTGCGCTTGTAAGAATCATGTTCTACATAGTATGCACACATATGCCGCGTATTAGTCCGGTAATTTTAGACAATTGAAATAAAGAAAATTCCGACAAAGCCAAATCTTCGGAGAGACCTTAGGTTTACCACAAGGAATAAAGTGTCAAAAGTCCCCATCAGTCCCATGTGAGCTTAGGGACTTATTCGGCGCCCAAGGTCAAAATTTTGGGTTTTTTAGATTTTTCTCGAAAACGGTAAGTTTTATCGAAAAAGTACCTCAAAGCAATGTTGTTGATCTTAAAATTCTCTATAAAAATGGTCCCTATGATTTTTTCTCTAAGACCCATTATTTCCCAGATATTGCGCTTGTAAGTATCATGTTCTACATAGTATGCACATACATGCCACGTATTAGTCCGGTAATTTTAGACAATTGAAATAAAGAAAATTCCGACAGAGCCAAAACTTCGGGGAGGCCTTAGGTTTACCACAAGGAATAAAGTGTCAAAAGTCCCCATCAGTTACATGTGAGCTTAGGGACTTATTCGGGGCCCAAGGTCAAAATTTTAGGTTTTTTGGATTTTTCTCGAAAACGGTAAGTTTTATCGAAAAAGTACCTCAGAGCAAAGTTGTAGATCTTAAAATTCTCTATAAAAATGGTCTCTATGATTTTTTCTCTAAGACCCACTATTTCCCAGATATTGCGCTTGTAAGAATCATGTTCTACATAGTATGCACACATATGCCACAATTTTAGACAATTGAAATAAAGAAAATTCCGACAAAGCCAAATCTTCGGAGAGACCTTAGGTTTACCACAAGGAATAAAGTGTCAAAAGTCCCCATCAGTCCCATGTGAGCTTAGGGACTTATTCGGGACCCAAGGTCAAAATTTTAGGTTTTTTGGATTTTTCTCGAAAACGGTAAGTTTTATCGAAAAAGTACCTCAAAGCAATGTTGTTGATCTTAAAATTCTCTATAAAAATGGTCCCTATGATTTTTTCTCTAAGACCCATTATTTCCCAGATATTGCGCTTGTAAGTATCATGTTCTACATAGTATGCACATACATGCCACGTATTAGTCCGGTAATTTTAGACAATTGAAATAAAGAAAATTCCGACAGAGCCAAAACTTCGGGGAGGCCTTAGGTTTACCACAAGGAATAAAGTGTCAAAAGTCCCCATCAGTTACATGTGAGCTTAGGGACTTATTCGGGGCCCAAGGTCAAAATTTTAGGTTTTTTGGATTTTTCTCGAAAACGGTAAGTTTTATCGAAAAAGTACCTCAGAGCAAAGTTGTAGATCTTAAAATTCTCTATAAAAATGGTCTCTATGATTTTTTCTCTAAGACCCACTATTTCCCAGATATTGCGCTTGTAAGAATCATGTTCTACATAGTATGCACACATATGCCACAATTTTAGACAATTGAAATAAAGAAAATTCCGACAAAGCCAAATCTTCGGAGAGACCTTAGGTTTACCACAAGGAATAAAGTGTCAAAAGTCCCCATCAGTCCCATGTGAGCTTAGGGACTTATTCGGGACCCAAGGTCAAAATTTTAGGTTTTTTGGATTTTTCTCGAAAACGGTAAGTTTTATCGAAAAAGTACCTCAAAGCAATGTTGTTGATCTTAAAATTCTCTATAAAAATGGTCCCTATGATTTTTTCTCTAAGACCCATTATTTCCCAGATATTGCGCTTGTAAGTATCATGTTCTACATAGTATGCACATACATGCCACGTATTAGTCCGGTAATTTTAGACAATTGAAATAAAGAAAATTCCGACAGAGCCAAAACTTCGGGGAGGCCTTAGGTTTACCACAAGGAATAAAGTGTCAAAAGTCCCCATCAGTTACATGTGAGCTTAGGGACTTATTCGGGGCCCAAGGTCAAAATTTTAGGTTTTTTGGATTTTTCTCGAAAACGGTAAGTTTTATCGAAAAAGTACCTCAGAGCAAAGTTGTAGATCTTAAAATTCTCTATAAAAATGGTCTCTATGATTTTTTCTCTAAGACCCACTATTTCCCAGATATTGCGCTTGTAAGAATCATGTTCTACATAGTATGCACACATATGCCACAATTTTAGACAATTGAAATAAAGAAAATTCCGACAAAGCCAAATCTTCGGAGAGACCTTAGGTTTACCACAAGGAATAAAGTGTCAAAAGTCCCCATCAGTCCCATGTGAGCTTAGGGACTTATTCGGGACCCAAGGTCAAAATTTTAGGTTTTTTGGATTTTTCTCGAAAACGGTAAGTTTTATCAAAAAGTACCTCAGAGCAAAGTTGTAGATCTTAAAATTCTCTATAAAAATGGTATCTATGTTTTTTCTCTAAGACCCACTATTTCCCAGATATTGCGCTTGTAAGAATCATGTTCTACATAGTATGCACACATATGCCACAATTTTAGACAATTGAAATAAAGAAAATTCCGACAAAGCCAAATCTTCGGAGAGACCTTAGGTTTACCACAAGGAATAAAGTGTCAAAAGTCCCCATCAGTCCCATGTGAGCTTAGGGACTTATTCGGGACCCAAGGTCAAAATTTTAGGTTTTTTGGATTTTTCTCGAAAACGGTAAGTTTTATCGAAAAAGTACCTCAGAGCAAAGTTGTAGATCTTAAAATTCTCTATAAAAATGGTATCTATGTTTTTTCTCTAAGACCCACTATTTCCCAGATATTGCGCTTGTAAGAATCATGTTCTACATAGTATGCACACATATGCCACAATTTTAGACAATTGAAATAAAGAAAATTCCGACAAAGCCAAATCTTCGGAGAGACCTTAGGTTTACCACAAGGAATAAAGTGTCAAAAGTCCCCATCAGTCCCATGTGAGCTTAGGGACTTATTCGGGACCCAAGGTCAAAATTTTAGGTTTTTTGGATTTTTCTCGAAAACGGTAAGTTTTATCGAAAAAGTACCTCAAAGCAAAGTTGTAGATCTTAAAATTCTCTATAAAAATGGTATGTATGTTTTTTCTCTAAGACCCACTATTTCCCAGATATTGCGCTTGTAAGAATCATGTTCTACATAGTATGCACACATATGCCACAATTTTAGACAATTGAAATAAAGAAAATTCCGACAAAGCCAAATCTTCGGAGAGACCTTAGGTTTACCACAAGGAATAAAGTGTCAAAAGTCCCCATCAGTCCCATGTGAGCTTAGGGACTTATTCGGGGCCCAAGGTCAAAATTTTAGGTTTTTTGGATTTTTCTCGAAAACGGTAAGTTTTATCAAAAAGTACCTCAGAGCAAAGTTGTAGATCTTAAAATTCTCTATAAAAATGGTATCTATGTTTTTTCTCTAAGACCCACTATTTCCCAGATATTGCGCTTGTAAGAATCATGTTCTACATAGTATGCACACATATGCCACAATTTTAGACAATTGAAATAAAGAAAATTCCGACAAAGCCAAATCTTCGGAGAGACCTTAGGTTTACCACAAGGAATAAAGTGTCAAAAGTCCCCATCAGTCCCATGTGAGCTTAGGGACTTATTCGGGACCCAAGGTCAAAATTTTAGGTTTTTTGGATTTTTCTCGAAAACGGTAAGTTTTATCGAAAAAGTACCTCAGAGCAAAGTTGTAGATCTTAAAATTCTCTATAAAAATGGTATCTATGTTTTTTCTCTAAGACCCACTATTTCCCAGATATTGCGCTTGTAAGAATCATGTTCTACATAGTATGCACACATATGCCACAATTTTAGACAATTGAAATAAAGAAAATTCCGACAAAGCCAAATCTTCGGAGAGACCTTAGGTTTACCACAAGGAATAAAGTGTCAAAAGTCCCCATCAGTCCCATGTGAGCTTAGGGACTTATTCGGGACCCAAGGTCAAAATTTTAGGTTTTTTGGATTTTTCTCGAAAACGGTAAGTTTTATCGAAAAAGTACCTCAGAGCAAAGTTGTAGATCTTAAAATTCTCTATAAAAATGGTATCTATGTTTTTTCTCTAAGACCCACTATTTCCCAGATATTGCGCTTGTAAGAATCATGTTCTACATAGTATGCACACATATGCCACAATTTTAGACAATTGAAATAAAGAAAATTCCGACAAAGCCAAATCTTCGGAGAGACCTTAGGTTTATCACAAGGAATAAAGTGTCAAAAGTCCCCATCAGTCACATGTGAGCTTAGGGACTTATTCGGGACCCAAGGTCAAAATTTTAGGTTTTTTGGATTTTTCTCGAAAACGGTAAGTTTTATCGAAAAAGTACCTCAAAGCAAAGTTGTAGATCTTAAAATTCTCTATAAAAATGGTATGTATGTTTTTTCTCTAAGACCCACTATTTCCCAGATATTGCGCTTGTAAGAATCATGTTCTACATAGTATGCACACATATGCCACAATTTTAGACAATTGAAATAAAGAAAATTCCGACAAAGCCAAATCTTCGGAGAGACCTTAGGTTTACCACAAGGAATAAAGTGTCAAAAGTCCCCATCATACCCATGTGAGCTTAGGGACTTATTCGGGGCCCAAGGTCAAAATTTTAGGTTTTTTGGATTTTTCTCGAAAACGGTAAGTTTTATCAAAAAGTACCTCAGAGCAAAGTTGTAGATCTTAAAATTCTCTATAAAAATGGTATCTATGTTTTTTCTCTAAGACCCACTATTTCCCAGATATTGCGCTTGTAAGAATCATGTTCTACATAGTATGCACACATATGCCACAATTTTAGACAATTGAAATAAAGAAAATTCCGACAAAGCCAAATCTTCGGAGAGACCTTAGGTTTACCACAAGGAATAAAGTGTCAAAAGTCCCCATCAGTCCCATGTGAGCTTAGGGACTTATTCGGGACCCAAGGTCAAAATTTTAGGTTTTTTGGATTTTTCTCGAAAACGGTAAGTTTTATCGAAAAAGTACCTCAGAGCAAAGTTGTAGATCTTAAAATTCTCTATAAAAATTTTATCTATGTTTTTTCTCTAAGACCCACTATTTCCCAGATATTGCGCTTGTAAGAATCATGTTCTACATAGTATGCACACATATGCCACAATTTTAGACAATTGAAATAAAGAAAATTCCGACAAAGCCAAATCTTCGGAGAGACCTTAGGTTTACCACAAGGAATAAAGTGTCAAAAGTCCCCATCAGTCCCATGTGAGCTTAGGGACTTATTCGGGACCCAAGGTCAAAATTTTAGGTTTTTTGGATTTTTCTCGAAAACGGTAAGTTTTATCGAAAAAGTACCTCAAAGCAAAGTTGTAGATCTTAAAATTCTCTATAAAAATGGTATGTATGTTTTTTCTCTAAGACCCACTATTTCCCAGATATTGCGCTTGTAAGAATCATGTTCTACATAGTATGCACACATATGCCACAATTTTAGACAATTGAAATAAAGAAAATTCCGACAAAGCCAAATCTTCGGAGAGACCTTAGGTTTACCACAAGGAATAAAGTGTCAAAAGTCCCCATCATACCCATGTGAGCTTAGGGACTTATTCGGGGCCCAAGGTCAAAATTTTAGGTTTTTTGGATTTTTCTCGAAAACGGTAAGTTTTATCAAAAAGTACCTCAGAGCAAAGTTGTAGATCTTAAAATTCTCTATAAAAATGGTATCTATGTTTTTTCTCTAAGACCCACTATTTCCCAGATATTGCGCTTGTAAGAATCATGTTCTACATAGTATGCACACATATGCCACAATTTTAGACAATTGAAATAAAGAAAATTCCGACAAAGCCAAATCTTCGGAGAGACCTTAGGTTTACCACAAGGAATAAAGTGTCAAAAGTCCCCATCAGTCCCATGTGAGCTTAGGGACTTATTCGGGACCCAAGGTCAAAATTTTAGGTTTTTTGGATTTTTCTCGAAAACGGTAAGTTTTATCGAAAAAGTACCTCAAAGCAATGTTGTTGATCTTAAAATTCTCTATAAAAATGGTCCCTATGATTTTTTCTCTAAGACCCATTATTTCCCAGATATTGCGCTTGTAAGTATCATGTTCTACATAGTATGCACATACATGCCACGTATTAGTCCGGTAATTTTAGACAATTGAAATAAAGAAAATTCCGACAGAGCCAAAACTTCGGGGAGGCCTTAGGTTTACCACAAGGAATAAAGTGTCAAAAGTCCCCATCAGTTACATGTGAGCTTAGGGACTTATTCGGGGCCCAAGGTCAAAATTTTAGGTTTTTTGGATTTTTCTCGAAAACGGTAAGTTTTATCGAAAAAGTACCTCAGAGCAAAGTTGTAGATCTTAAAATTCTCTATAAAAATGGTCTCTATGATTTTTTCTCTAAGACCCACTATTTCCCAGATATTGCGCTTGTAAGAATCATGTTCTACATAGTATGCACACATATGCCACAATTTTAGACAATTGAAATAAAGAAAATTCCGACAAAGCCAAATCTTCGGAGAGACCTTAGGTTTACCACAAGGAATAAAGTGTCAAAAGTCCCCATCAGTCCCATGTGAGCTTAGGGACTTATTCGGGACCCAAGGTCAAAATTTTAGGTTTTTTGGATTTTTCTCGAAAACGGTAAGTTTTATCAAAAAGTACCTCAGAGCAAAGTTGTAGATCTTAAAATTCTCTATAAAAATGGTATCTATGTTTTTTCTCTAAGACCCACTATTTCCCAGATATTGCGCTTGTAAGAATCATGTTCTACATAGTATGCACACATATGCCACAATTTTAGACAATTGAAATAAAGAAAATTCCGACAAAGCCAAATCTTCGGAGAGACCTTAGGTTTACCACAAGGAATAAAGTGTCAAAAGTCCCCATCAGTCCCATGTGAGCTTAGGGACTTATTCGGGACCCAAGGTCAAAATTTTAGGTTTTTTGGATTTTTCTCGAAAACGGTAAGTTTTATCGAAAAAGTACCTCAGAGCAAAGTTGTAGATCTTAAAATTCTCTATAAAAATGGTATCTATGTTTTTTCTCTAAGACCCACTATTTCCCAGATATTGCGCTTGTAAGAATCATGTTCTACATAGTATGCACACATATGCCACAATTTTAGACAATTGAAATAAAGAAAATTCCGACAAAGCCAAATCTTCGGAGAGACCTTAGGTTTACCACAAGGAATAAAGTGTCAAAAGTCCCCATCAGTCCCATGTGAGCTTAGGGACTTATTCGGGACCCAAGGTCAAAATTTTAGGTTTTTTGGATTTTTCTCGAAAACGGTAAGTTTTATCGAAAAAGTACCTCAAAGCAAAGTTGTAGATCTTAAAATTCTCTATAAAAATGGTATGTATGTTTTTTCTCTAAGACCCACTATTTCCCAGATATTGCGCTTGTAAGAATCATGTTCTACATAGTATGCACACATATGCCACAATTTTAGACAATTGAAATAAAGAAAATTCCGACAAAGCCAAATCTTCGGAGAGACCTTAGGTTTACCACAAGGAATAAAGTGTCAAAAGTCCCCATCAGTCCCATGTGAGCTTAGGGACTTATTCGGGGCCCAAGGTCAAAATTTTAGGTTTTTTGGATTTTTCTCGAAAACGGTAAGTTTTATCAAAAAGTACCTCAGAGCAAAGTTGTAGATCTTAAAATTCTCTATAAAAATGGTATCTATGTTTTTTCTCTAAGACCCACTATTTCCCAGATATTGCGCTTGTAAGAATCATGTTCTACATAGTATGCACACATATGCCACAATTTTAGACAATTGAAATAAAGAAAATTCCGACAAAGCCAAATCTTCGGAGAGACCTTAGGTTTACCACAAGGAATAAAGTGTCAAAAGTCCCCATCAGTCCCATGTGAGCTTAGGGACTTATTCGGGACCCAAGGTCAAAATTTTAGGTTTTTTGGATTTTTCTCGAAAACGGTAAGTTTTATCGAAAAAGTACCTCAGAGCAAAGTTGTAGATCTTAAAATTCTCTATAAAAATGGTATCTATGTTTTTTCTCTAAGACCCACTATTTCCCAGATATTGCGCTTGTAAGAATCATGTTCTACATAGTATGCACACATATGCCACAATTTTAGACAATTGAAATAAAGAAAATTCCGACAAAGCCAAATCTTCGGAGAGACCTTAGGTTTACCACAAGGAATAAAGTGTCAAAAGTCCCCATCAGTCCCATGTGAGCTTAGGGACTTATTCGGGACCCAAGGTCAAAATTTTAGGTTTTTTGGATTTTTCTCGAAAACGGTAAGTTTTATCGAAAAAGTACTTCAGAGCAAAGTTGTAGATCTTAAAATTCTCTATAAAAATGGTATCTATGTTTTTTCTCTAAGACCCACTATTTCCCAGATATTGCGCTTGTAAGAATCATGTTCTACATAGTATGCACACATATGCCACAATTTTAGACAATTGAAATAAAGAAAATTCCGACAAAGCCAAATCTTCGGAGAGACCTTAGGTTTACCACAAGGAATAAAGTGTCAAAAGTCCCCATCAGTCCCATGTGAGCTTAGGGACTTATTCGGGACCCAAGGTCAAAATTTTAGGTTTTTTGGATTTTTCTCGAAAACGGTAAGTTTTATCGAAAAAGTACCTCAAAGCAAAGTTGTAGATCTTAAAATTCTCTATAAAAATGGTATGTATGTTTTTTCTCTAAGACCCACTATTTCCCAGATATTGCGCTTGTAAGAATCATGTTCTACATAGTATGCACACATATGCCACAATTTTAGACAATTGAAATAAAGAAAATTCCGACAAAGCCAAATCTTCGGAGAGACCTTAGGTTTACCACAAGGAATAAAGTGTCAAAAGTCCCCATCATACCCATGTGAGCTTAGGGACTTATTCGGGGCCCAAGGTCAAAATTTTAGGTTTTTTGGATTTTTCTCGAAAACGGTAAGTTTTATCAAAAAGTACCTCAGAGCAAAGTTGTAGATCTTAAAATTCTCTATAAAAATGGTATCTATGTTTTTTCTCTAAGACCCACTATTTCCCAGATATTGCGCTTGTAAGAATCATGTTCTACATAGTATGCACACATATGCCACAATTTTAGACAATTGAAATAAAGAAAATTCCGACAAAGCCAAATCTTCGGAGAGACCTTAGGTTTACCACAAGGAATAAAGTGTCAAAAGTCCCCATCAGTCCCATGTGAGCTTAGGGACTTATTCGGGACCCAAGGTCAAAATTTTAGGTTTTTTGGATTTTTCTCGAAAACGGTAAGTTTTATCGAAAAAGTACCTCAGAGCAAAGTTGTAGATCTTAAAATTCTCTATAAAAATGGTATCTATGTTTTTTCTCTAAGACCCACTATTTCCCAGATATTGCGCTTGTAAGAATCATGTTCTACATAGTATGCACACATATGCCACAATTTTAGACAATTGAAATAAAGAAAATTCCGACAAAGCCAAATCTTCGGAGAGACCTTAGGTTTACCACAAGGAATAAAGTGTCAAAAGTCCCCATCAGTCCCATGTGAGCTTAGGGACTTATTCGGGACCCAAGGTCAAAATTTTAGGTTTTTTGGATTTTTCTCGAAAACGGTAAGTTTTATCGAAAAAGTACCTCAAAGCAAAGTTGTAGATCTTAAAATTCTCTATAAAAATGGTATCTATGTTTTTTCTCTAAGACCCACTATTTCCCAGATATTGCGCTTGTAAGAATCATGTTCTACATAGTATGCACACATATGCCACAATTTTAGACAATTGAAATAAAGAAAATTCCGACAAAGCCAAATCTTCGGAGAGACCTTAGGTTTACCACAAGGAATAAAGTGTCAAAAGTCCCCATCAGTCCCATGTGAGCTTAGGGACTTATTCGGGACCCAAGGTCAAAATTTTAGGTTTTTTGGATTTTTCTCGAAAACGGTAAGTTTTATCGAAAAAGTACCTCTGAGCAATGTTGTAGACCTTAAAATTCTCTATAAAAATGGTCCCGTTGATTTTTTCTCTAAGACCCACTATTTTCCAGATATTGCGCTTGTAAGAATCATGTTCTACATAGTATGCACACATATGCCGCGTATTAGTCCGGTAATTTTAGACAATTGAAATAAAGAAAATTCCGACAAAGCCAAATCTTCGGAGAGACCTTAGGTTTACCACAAGGAATAAAGTGTCAAAAGTCCCCATCAGTCCCATGTGAGCTTAGGGACTTATTCGGCGCCCAAGGTCAAAATTTTGGGTTTTTTAGATTTTTCTCGAAAACGGTAAGTTTTATCGAAAAAGTACCTCAAAGCAATGTTGTTGATCTTAAAATTCTCTATAAAAATGGTCCCTATGATTTTTTCTCTAAGACCCATTATTTCCCAGATATTGCGCTTGTAAGTATCATGTTCTACATAGTATGCACATACATGCCACGTATTAGTCCGGTAATTTTAGACAATTGAAATAAAGAAAATTCCGACAGAGCCAAAACTTCGGGGAGGCCTTAGGTTTACCACAAGGAATAAAGTGTCAAAAGTCCCCATCAGTTACATGTGAGCTTAGGGACTTATTCGGGGCCCAAGGTCAAAATTTTAGGTTTTTTGGATTTTTCTCGAAAACGGTAAGTTTTATCGAAAAAGTACCTCAGAGCAAAGTTGTAGATCTTAAAATTCTCTATAAAAATGGTCTCTATGATTTTTTCTCTAAGACCCACTATTTCCCAGATATTGCGCTTGTAAGAATCATGTTCTACATAGTATGCACACATATGCCACAATTTTAGACAATTGAAATAAAGAAAATTCCGACAAAGCCAAATCTTCGGAGAGACCTTAGGTTTACCACAAGGAATAAAGTGTCAAAAGTCCCCATCAGTCCCATGTGAGCTTAGGGACTTATTCGGGACCCAAGGTCAAAATTTTAGGTTTTTTGGATTTTTCTCGAAAACGGTAAGTTTTATCGAAAAAGTACCTCAAAGCAATGTTGTTGATCTTAAAATTCTCTATAAAAATGGTCCCTATGATTTTTTCTCTAAGACCCATTATTTCCCAGATATTGCGCTTGTAAGTATCATGTTCTACATAGTATGCACATACATGCCACGTATTAGTCCGGTAATTTTAGACAATTGAAATAAAGAAAATTCCGACAGAGCCAAAACTTCGGGGAGGCCTTAGGTTTACCACAAGGAATAAAGTGTCAAAAGTCCCCATCAGTTACATGTGAGCTTAGGGACTTATTCGGGGCCCAAGGTCAAAATTTTAGGTTTTTTGGATTTTTCTCGAAAACGGTAAGTTTTATCGAAAAAGTACCTCAGAGCAAAGTTGTAGATCTTAAAATTCTCTATAAAAATGGTCTCTATGATTTTTTCTCTAAGACCCACTATTTCCCAGATATTGCGCTTGTAAGAATCATGTTCTACATAGTATGCACACATATGCCACAATTTTAGACAATTGAAATAAAGAAAATTCCGACAAAGCCAAATCTTCGGAGAGACCTTAGGTTTACCACAAGGAATAAAGTGTCAAAAGTCCCCATCAGTCCCATGTGAGCTTAGGGACTTATTCGGGACCCAAGGTCAAAATTTTAGGTTTTTTGGATTTTTCTCGAAAACGGTAAGTTTTATCAAAAAGTACCTCAGAGCAAAGTTGTAGATCTTAAAATTCTCTATAAAAATGGTATCTATGTTTTTTCTCTAAGACCCACTATTTCCCAGATATTGCGCTTGTAAGAATCATGTTCTACATAGTATGCACACATATGCCACAATTTTAGACAATTGAAATAAAGAAAATTCCGACAAAGCCAAATCTTCGGAGAGACCTTAGGTTTACCACAAGGAATAAAGTGTCAAAAGTCCCCATCAGTCCCATGTGAGCTTAGGGACTTATTCGGGACCCAAGGTCAAAATTTTAGGTTTTTTGGATTTTTCTCGAAAACGGTAAGTTTTATCGAAAAAGTACCTCAGAGCAAAGTTGTAGATCTTAAAATTCTCTATAAAAATGGTATCTATGTTTTTTCTCTAAGACCCACTATTTCCCAGATATTGCGCTTGTAAGAATCATGTTCTACATAGTATGCACACATATGCCACAATTTTAGACAATTGAAATAAAGAAAATTCCGACAAAGCCAAATCTTCGGAGAGACCTTAGGTTTACCACAAGGAATAAAGTGTCAAAAGTCCCCATCAGTCCCATGTGAGCTTAGGGACTTATTCGGGACCCAAGGTCAAAATTTTAGGTTTTTTGGATTTTTCTCGAAAACGGTAAGTTTTATCGAAAAAGTACCTCTGAGCAATGTTGTAGACCTTAAAATTCTCTATAAAAATGGTCCCGTTGATTTTTTCTCTAAGACCCACTATTTTCCAGATATTGCGCTTGTAAGAATCATGTTCTACATAGTATGCACACATATGCCGCGTATTAGTCCGGTAATTTTAGACAATTGAAATAAAGAAAATTCCGACAAAGCCAAATCTTCGGAGAGACCTTAGGTTTACCACAAGGAATAAAGTGTCAAAAGTCCCCATCAGTCCCATGTGAGCTTAGGGACTTATTCGGCGCCCAAGGTCAAAATTTTGGGTTTTTTAGATTTTTCTCGAAAACGGTAAGTTTTATCGAAAAAGTACCTCAAAGCAATGTTGTTGATCTTAAAATTCTCTATAAAAATGGTCCCTATGATTTTTTCTCTAAGACCCATTATTTCCCAGATATTGCGCTTGTAAGTATCATGTTCTACATAGTATGCACATACATGCCACGTATTAGTCCGGTAATTTTAGACAATTGAAATAAAGAAAATTCCGACAGAGCCAAAACTTCGGGGAGGCCTTAGGTTTACCACAAGGAATAAAGTGTCAAAAGTCCCCATCAGTTACATGTGAGCTTAGGGACTTATTCGGGGCCCAAGGTCAAAATTTTAGGTTTTTTGGATTTTTCTCGAAAACGGTAAGTTTTATCGAAAAAGTACCTCAGAGCAAAGTTGTAGATCTTAAAATTCTCTATAAAAATGGTCTCTATGATTTTTTCTCTAAGACCCACTATTTCCCAGATATTGCGCTTGTAAGAATCATGTTCTACATAGTATGCACACATATGCCACAATTTTAGACAATTGAAATAAAGAAAATTCCGACAAAGCCAAATCTTCGGAGAGACCTTAGGTTTACCACAAGGAATAAAGTGTCAAAAGTCCCCATCAGTCCCATGTGAGCTTAGGGACTTATTCGGGACCCAAGGTCAAAATTTTAGGTTTTTTGGATTTTTCTCGAAAACGGTAAGTTTTATCGAAAAAGTACCTCAAAGCAATGTTGTTGATCTTAAAATTCTCTATAAAAATGGTCCCTATGATTTTTTCTCTAAGACCCATTATTTCCCAGATATTGCGCTTGTAAGTATCATGTTCTACATAGTATGCACATACATGCCACGTATTAGTCCGGTAATTTTAGACAATTGAAATAAAGAAAATTCCGACAGAGCCAAAACTTCGGGGAGGCCTTAGGTTTACCACAAGGAATAAAGTGTCAAAAGTCCCCATCAGTTACATGTGAGCTTAGGGACTTATTCGGGGCCCAAGGTCAAAATTTTAGGTTTTTTGGATTTTTCTCGAAAACGGTAAGTTTTGTCGAAAAAGTACCTCAGAGCAAAGTTGTAGATCTTAAAATTCTCTATAAAAATGGTCTCTATGATTTTTTCTCTAAGACCCACTATTTCCCAGATATTGCGCTTGTAAGAATCATGTTCTACATAGTATGCACACATATGCCACAATTTTAGACAATTGAAATAAAGAAAATTCCGACAAAGCCAAATCTTCGGAGAGACCTTAGGTTTACCACAAGGAATAAAGTGTCAAAAGTCCCCATCAGTCCCATGTGAGCTTAGGGACTTATTCGGGACCCAAGGTCAAAATTTTAGGTTTTTTGGATTTTTCTCGAAAACGGTAAGTTTTATCGAAAAAGTACCTCAAAGCAAAGTTGTAGATCTTAAAATTCTCTATAAAAATGGTATGTATGTTTTTTCTCTAAGACCCACTATTTCCCAGATATTGCGCTTGTAAGAATCATGTTCTACATAGTATGCACACATATGCCACAATTTTAGACAATTGAAATAAAGAAAATTCCGACAAAGCCAAATCTTCGGAGAGACCTTAGGTTTACCACAAGGAATAAAGTGTCAAAAGTCCCCATCAGTCCCATGTGAGCTTAGGGACTTATTCGGGGCCCAAGGTCAAAATTTTAGGTTTTTTGGATTTTTCTCGAAAACGGTAAGTTTTATCAAAAAGTACCTCAGAGCAAAGTTGTAGATCTTAAAATTCTCTATAAAAATGGTATCTATGTTTTTTCTCTAAGACCCACTATTTCCCAGATATTGCGCTTGTAAGAATCATGTTCTACATAGTATGCACACATATGCCACAATTTTAGACAATTGAAATAAAGAAAATTCCGACAAAGCCAAATCTTCGGAGAGACCTTAGGTTTACCACAAGGAATAAAGTGTCAAAAGTCCCCATCAGTCCCATGTGAGCTTAGGGACTTATTCGGGACCCAAGGTCAAAATTTTAGGTTTTTTGGATTTTTCTCGAAAACGGTAAGTTTTATCGAAAAAGTACCTCAGAGCAAAGTTGTAGATCTTAAAATTCTCTATAAAAATGGTATCTATGTTTTTTCTCTAAGACCCACTATTTCCCAGATATTGCGCTTGTAAGAATCATGTTCTACATAGTATGCACACATATGCCACAATTTTAGACAATTGAAATAAAGAAAATTCCGACAAAGCCAAATCTTCGGAGAGACCTTAGGTTTACCACAAGGAATAAAGTGTCAAAAGTCCCCATCAGTCCCATGTGAGCTTAGGGACTTATTCGGGACCCAAGGTCAAAATTTTAGGTTTTTTGGATTTTTCTCGAAAACGGTAAGTTTTATCGAAAAAGTACCTCAAAGCAAAGTTGTAGATCTTAAAATTCTCTATAAAAATGGTATCTATGTTTTTTCTCTAAGACCCACTATTTCCCAGATATTGCGCTTGTAAGAATCATGTTCTACATAGTATGCACACATATGCCACAATTTTAGACAATTGAAATAAAGAAAATTCCGACAAAGCCAAATCTTCGGAGAGACCTTAGGTTTACCACAAGGAATAAAGTGTCAAAAGTCCCCATCAGTCCCATGTGAGCTTAGGGACTTATTCGGGACCCAAGGTCAAAATTTTAGGTTTTTTGGATTTTTCTCGAAAACGGTAAGTTTTATCGAAAAAGTACCTCTGAGCAATGTTGTAGACCTTAAAATTCTCTATAAAAATGGTCCCGTTGATTTTTTCTCTAAGACCCACTATTTTCCAGATATTGCGCTTGTAAGAATCATGTTCTACATAGTATGCACACATATGCCGCGTATTAGTCCGGTAATTTTAGACAATTGAAATAAAGAAAATTCCGACAAAGCCAAATCTTCGGAGAGACCTTAGGTTTACCACAAGGAATAAAGTGTCAAAAGTCCCCATCAGTCCCATGTGAGCTTAGGGACTTATTCGGGACCCAAGGTCAAAATTTTGGGTTTTTTAGATTTTTCTCGAAAACGGTAAGTTTTATCGAAAAAGTACCTCAAAGCAATGTTGTTGATCTTAAAATTCTCTATAAAAATGGTCCCTATGATTTTTTCTCTAAGACCCATTATTTCCCAGATATTGCGCTTGTAAGTATCATGTTCTACATAGTATGCACATACATGCCACGTATTAGTCCGGTAATTTTAGACAATTGAAATAAAGAAAATTCCGACAGAGCCAAAACTTCGGGGAGGCCTTAGGTTTACCACAAGGAATAAAGTGTCAAAAGTCCCCATCAGTTACATGTGAGCTTAGGGACTTATTCGGGGCCCAAGGTCAAAATTTTAGGTTTTTTGGATTTTTCTCGAAAACGGTAAGTTTTATCGAAAAAGTACCTCAGAGCAAAGTTGTAGATCTTAAAATTCTCTATAAAAATGGTCTCTATGATTTTTTCTCTAAGACCCACTATTTCCCAGATATTGCGCTTGTAAGAATCATGTTCTACATAGTATGCACACATATGCCACAATTTTAGACAATTGAAATAAAGAAAATTCCGACAAAGCCAAATCTTCGGAGAGACCTTAGGTTTACCACAAGGAATAAAGTGTCAAAAGTCCCCATCAGTCCCATGTGAGCTTAGGGACTTATTCGGGACCCAAGGTCAAAATTTTAGGTTTTTTGGATTTTTCTCGAAAACGGTAAGTTTTATCGAAAAAGTACCTCAAAGCAATGTTGTTGATCTTAAAATTCTCTATAAAAATGGTCCCTATGATTTTTTCTCTAAGACCCATTATTTCCCAGATATTGCGCTTGTAAGTATCATGTTCTACATAGTATGCACATACATGCCACGTATTAGTCCGGTAATTTTAGACAATTGAAATAAAGAAAATTCCGACAGAGCCAAAACTTCGGGGAGGCCTTAGGTTTACCACAAGGAATAAAGTGTCAAAAGTCCCCATCAGTTACATGTGAGCTTAGGGACTTATTCGGGGCCCAAGGTCAAAATTTTAGGTTTTTTGGATTTTTCTCGAAAACGGTAAGTTTTATCGAAAAAGTACCTCAGAGCAAAGTTGTAGATCTTAAAATTCTCTATAAAAATGGTCTCTATGATTTTTTCTCTAAGACCCACTATTTCCCAGATATTGCGCTTGTAAGAATCATGTTCTACATAGTATGCACACATATGCCACAATTTTAGACAATTGAAATAAAGAAAATTCCGACAAAGCCAAATCTTCGGAGAGACCTTAGGTTTACCACAAGGAATAAAGTGTCAAAAGTCCCCATCAGTCCCATGTGAGCTTAGGGACTTATTCGGGACCCAAGGTCAAAATTTTAGGTTTTTTGGATTTTTCTCGAAAACGGTAAGTTTTATCAAAAAGTACCTCAGAGCAAAGTTGTAGATCTTAAAATTCTCTATAAAAATGGTATCTATGTTTTTTCTCTAAGACCCACTATTTCCCAGATATTGCGCTTGTAAGAATCATGTTCTACATAGTATGCACACATATGCCACAATTTTAGACAATTGAAATAAAGAAAATTCCGACAAAGCCAAATCTTCGGAGAGACCTTAGGTTTACCACAAGGAATAAAGTGTCAAAAGTCCCCATCAGTCCCATGTGAGCTTAGGGACTTATTCGGGACCCAAGGTCAAAATTTTAGGTTTTTTGGATTTTTCTCGAAAACGGTAAGTTTTATCGAAAAAGTACCTCAGAGCAAAGTTGTAGATCTTAAAATTCTCTATAAAAATGGTATCTATGTTTTTTCTCTAAGACCCACTATTTCCCAGATATTGCGCTTGTAAGAATCATGTTCTACATAGTATGCACACATATGCCACAATTTTAGACAATTGAAATAAAGAAAATTCCGACAAAGCCAAATCTTCGGAGAGACCTTAGGTTTACCACAAGGAATAAAGTGTCAAAAAGTCCCCATCAGTCCCATGTGAGCTTAGGGACTTATTCGGGACCCAAGGTCAAAATTTTAGGTTTTTTGGATTTTTCTCGAAAACGGTAAGTTTTATCGAAAAAGTACCTCTGAGCAATGTTGTTGACCTTAAAATTCTCTATAAAAATGGTCCCGTTGATTTTTTCTCTAAGACCCACTATTTTCCAGATATTGCGCTTGTAAGAATCATGTTCTACATAGTATGCACACATATGCCGCGTATTAGTCCGGTAATTTTAGACAATTGAAATAAAGAAAATTCCGACAAAGCCAAATCTTCGGAGAGACCTTAGGTTTACCACAAGGAATAAAGTGTCAAAAGTCCCCATCAGTCCCATGTGAGCTTAGGGACTTATTCGGCGCCCAAGGTCAAAATTTTGGGTTTTTTAGATTTTTCTCGAAAACGGTAAGTTTTATCGAAAAAGTACCTCAAAGCAATGTTGTTGATCTTAAAATTCTCTATAAAAATGGTCCCTATGATTTTTTCTCTAAGACCCATTATTTCCCAGATATTGCGCTTGTAAGTATCATGTTCTACATAGTATGCACATACATGCCACGTATTAGTCCGGTAATTTTAGACAATTGAAATAAAGAAAATTCCGACAGAGCCAAAACTTCGGGGAGGCCTTAGGTTTACCACAAGGAATAAAGTGTCAAAAGTCCCCCATCAGTTACATGTGAGCTTAGGGACTTATTCGGGGCCCAAGGTCAAAATTTTAGGTTTTTTGGATTTTTCTCGAAAACGGTAAGTTTTATCGAAAAAGTACCTCAGAGCAAAGTTGTAGATCTTAAAATTCTCTATAAAAATGGTCTCTATGATTTTTTCTCTAAGACCCACTATTTCCCAGATATTGCGCTTGTAAGAATCATGTTCTACATAGTATGCACACATATGCCACAATTTTAGACAATTGAAATAAAGAAAATTCCGACAAAGCCAAATCTTCGGAGAGACCTTAGGTTTACCACAAGGAATAAAGTGTCAAAAGTCCCCATCAGTCCCATGTGAGCTTAGGGACTTATTCGGGACCCAAGGTCAAAATTTTAGGTTTTTTGGATTTTTCTCGAAAACGGTAAGTTTTATCGAAAAAGTACCTCAAAGCAATGTTGTTGATCTTAAAATTCTCTATAAAAATGGTCCCTATGATTTTTTCTCTAAGACCCATTATTTCCCAGATATTGCGCTTGTAAGTATCATGTTCTACATAGTATGCACATATATGCCACGTATTAGTCCGGTAATTTTAGACAATTGAAATAAAGAAAATTCCGACAGAGCCAAAACTTCGGGGAGGCCTTAGGTTTACCACAAGGAATAAAGTGTCAAAAGTCCCCATCAGTTACATGTGAGCTTAGGGACTTATTCGGGGCCCAAGGTCAAAATTTTAGGTTTTTTGGATTTTTCTCGAAAACGGTAAGTTTTATCGAAAAAGTACCTCAGAGCAAAGTTGTAGATCTTAAAATTCTCTATAAAAATGGTCCTATGATTTTTTCTCTAAGACCCACTATTTCCCAGATATTGCGCTTGTAAGAATCATGTTCTACATAGTATGCACACATATGCCACAATTTTAGACAATTGAAATAAAGAAAATTCCGACAAAGCCAAATCTTCGGAGAGACCTTAGGTTTACCACAAGGAATAAAGTGTCAAAAGTCCCCATCAGTCCCATGTGAGCTTAGGGACTTATTCGGGACCCAAGGTCAAAATTTTAGGTTTTTTGGATTTTTCTCGAAAACGGTAAGTTTTATCAAAAAGTACCTCAGAGCAAAGTTGTAGATCTTAAAATTCTCTATAAAAATGGTATCTATGTTTTTTCTCTAAGACCCACTATTTCCCAGATATTGCGCTTGTAAGAATCATGTTCTACATAGTATGCACACATATGCCACAATTTTAGACAATTGAAATAAAGAAAATTCCGACAAAGCCAAATCTTCGGAGAGACCTTAGGTTTACCACAAGGAATAAAGTGTCAAAAGTCCCCATCAGTCCCATGTGAGCTTAGGGACTTATTCGGGACCCAAGGTCAAAATTTTAGGTTTTTTGGATTTTTCTCGAAAACGGTAAGTTTTATCGAAAAAGTACCTCAAAGCAAAGTTGTAGATCTTAAAATTCTCTATAAAAATGGTATCTATGTTTTTTCTCTAAGACCCACTATTTCCCAGATATTGCGCTTGTAAGAATCATGTTCTACATAGTATGCACACATATGCCACAATTTTAGACAATTGAAATAAAGAAAATTCCGACAAAGCCAAATCCTTCGGAGAGACCTTAGGTTTACCACAAGGAATAAAGTGTCAAAAGTCCCCATCAGTCCCATGTGAGCTTAGGGACTTATTCGGGACCCAAGGTCAAAATTTTAGGTTTTTTGGATTTTTCTCGAAAACGGTAAGTTTTATCGAAAAAGTACCTCTGAGCAATGTTGTAGACCTTAAAATTCTCTATAAAAATGGTCCCGTTGATTTTTTCTCTAAGACCCACTATTTTCCAGATATTGCGCTTGTAAGAATCATGTTCTACATAGTATGCACACATATGCCGCGTATTAGTCCGGTAATTTTAGACAATTGAAATAAAGAAAATTCCGACAAAGCCAAATCTTCGGAGAGACCTTAGGTTTACCACAAGGAATAAAGTGTCAAAAGTCCCCATCAGTCCCATGTGAGCTTAGGGACTTATTCGGCGCCCAAGGTCAAAATTTTGGGTTTTTTAGATTTTTCTCGAAAACGGTAAGTTTTATCGAAAAAGTACCTCAAAGCAATGTTGTTGATCTTAAAATTCTCTATAAAAATGGTCCCTATGATTTTTTCTCTAAGACCCATTATTTCCCAGATATTGCGCTTGTAAGTATCATGTTCTACATAGTATGCACATACATGCCACGTATTAGTCCGGTAATTTTAGACAATTGAAATAAAGAAAATTCCGACAGAGCCAAAACTTCGGGGAGGCCTTAGGTTTACCACAAGGAATAAAGTGTCAAAAGTCCCCATCAGTTACATGTGAGCTTAGGGACTTATTCGGGGCCCATGGTCAAAATTTTAGGTTTTTTGGATTTTTCTCGAAAACGGTAAGTTTTATCGAAAAAGTACCTCAGAGCAAAGTTGTAGATCTTAAAATTCTCTATAAAAATGGTCTCTATGATTTTTTCTCTAAGACCCACTATTTCCCAGATATTGCGCTTGTAAGAATCATGTTCTACATAGTATGCACACATATGCCACAATTTTAGACAATTGAAATAAAGAAAATTCCGACAAAGCCAAATCTTCGGAGAGACCTTAGGTTTACCACAAGGAATAAAGTGTCAAAAGTCCCCATCAGTCCCATGTGAGCTTAGGGACTTATTCGGGACCCAAGGTCAAAATTTTAGGTTTTTTGGATTTTTCTCGAAAACGGTAAGTTTTATCGAAAAAGTACCTCAAAGCAATGTTGTTGATCTTAAAATTCTCTATAAAAATGGTCCCTATGATTTTTTCTCTAAGACCCATTATTTCCCAGATATTGCGCTTGTAAGTATCATGTTCTACATAGTATGCACATACATGCCACGTATTAGTCCGGTAATTTTAGACAATTGAAATAAAGAAAATTCCGACAGAGCCAAAACTTCGGGGAGGCCTTAGGTTTACCACAAGGAATAAAGTGTCAAAAGTCCCCATCAGTTACATGTGAGCTTAGGGACTTATTCGGGGCCCAAGGTCAAAATTTTAGGTTTTTTGGATTTTTCTCGAAAACGGTAAGTTTTATCGAAAAAGTACCTCAGAGCAAAGTTGTAGATCTTAAAATTCTCTATAAAAATGGTCTCTATGATTTTTTCTCTAAGACCCACTATTTCCCAGATATTGCGCTTGTAAGAATCATGTTCTACATAGTATGCACACATATGCCACAATTTTAGACAATTGAAATAAAGAAAATTCCGACAAAGCCAAATCTTCGGAGAGACCTTAGGTTTACCACAAGGAATAAAGTGTCAAAAGTCCCCATCAGTCCCATGTGAGCTTAGGGACTTATTCGGGACCCAAGGTCAAAATTTTAGGTTTTTTGGATTTTTCTCGAAAACGGTAAGTTTTATCAAAAAGTACCTCAGAGCAAAGTTGTAGATCTTAAAATTCTCTATAAAAATGGTATCTATGTTTTTTCTCTAAGACCCACTATTTCCCAGATATTGCGCTTGTAAGAATCATGTTCTACATAGTATGCACACATATGCCACAATTTTAGACAATTGAAATAAAGAAAATTCCGACAAAGCCAAATCTTCGGAGAGACCTTAGGTTTACCACAAGGAATAAAGTGTCAAAAGTCCCCATCAGTCCCATGTGAGCTTAGGGACTTATTCGGGACCCAAGGTCAAAATTTTAGGTTTTTTGGATTTTTCTCGAAAACGGTAAGTTTTATCGAAAAAGTACCTCAGAGCAAAGTTGTAGATCTTAAAATTCTCTATAAAAATGGTATCTATGTTTTTTCTCTAAGACCCACTATTTCCCAGATATTGCGCTTGTAAGAATCATGTTCTACATAGTATGCACACATATGCCACAATTTTAGACAATTGAAATAAAGAAAATTCCGACAAAGCCAAATCTTCGGAGAGACCTTAGGTTTACCACAAGGAATAAAGTGTCAAAAGTCCCCATCAGTCCCATGTGAGCTTAGGGACTTATTCGGGACCCAAGGTCAAAATTTTAGGTTTTTTGGATTTTTCTCGAAAACGGTAAGTTTTATCGAAAAAGTACCTCTGAGCAATGTTGTAGACCTTAAAATTCTCTATAAAAATGGTCCCTATGATTTTTTCTCTAAGACCCACTATTTTCCAGATATTGCGCTTGTAAGAATCATGTTCTACATAGTATGCACACATATGCCGCGTATTAGTCCGGTAATTTTAGACAATTGAAATAAAGAAAATTCCGACAAAGCCAAATCTTCGGAGAGACCTTAGGTTTACCACAAGGAATAAAGTGTCAAAAGTCCCCATCAGTTACATGTGAGCTTAGGGACTTATTCGGGGCCCAAGGTCAAAATTTTAGGTTTTTTGGATTTTTCTCGAAAACGGTAAGTTTTATCGAAAAAGTACCTCAGAGCAAAGTTGTAGATCTTAAATTTCTCTATAAAAATGGTCTCTATGATTTTTTCTCTAAGACCCACTATTTCCCAGATATTGCGCTTGTAAGAATCATGTTCTACATAGTATGCACACATATGCCACAATTTTAGACAATTGAAATAAAGAAAATTCCGACAAAGCCAAATCTTCGGAGAGACCTTAGGTTTACCACAAGGAATAAAGTGTCAAAAGTCCCCATCAGTCCCATGTGAGCTTAGGGACTTATTCGGGACCCAAGGTCAAAATTTTAGGTTTTTTGGATTTTTCTCGAAAACGGTAAGTTTTATCAAAAAGTACCTCAGAGCAAAGTTGTAGATCTTAAAATTCTCTATAAAAATGGTATCTATGTTTTTTCTCTAAGACCCACTATTTCCCAGATATTGCGCTTGTAAGAATCATGTTCTACATAGTATGCACACATATGCCACAATTTTAGACAATTGAAATAAAGAAAATTCCGACAAAGCCAAATCTTCGGAGAGACCTTAGGTTTACCACAAGGAATAAAGTGTCAAAAGTCCCCATCAGTCCCATGTGAGCTTAGGGACTTATTCGGCGCCCAAGGTCAAAATTTTGGGTTTTTTAGATTTTTCTCGAAAACGGTAAGTTTTATCGAAAAAGTACCTTAGAGCAAAGTTGTAGATCTTAAAATTCTCTATAAAAATGGTCTCTATGATTTTTTCTCTAAGACCCACTATTTCCCAGATATTGCGCTTGTAAGAATCATGTTCTACATAGTATGCACACATATGCCACAATTTTAGACAATTGAAATAAAGAAAATTCCGACAAAGCCAAATCTTCGGAGAGACCTTAGGTTTACCACAAGGAATAAAGTGTCAAAAGTCCCCATCAGTCCCATGTGAGCTTAGGGACTTATTCGGGACCCAAGGTCAAAATTTTAGGTTTTTTGGATTTTTCTCGAAAACGGTAAGTTTTATCGAAAAAGTACCTCTGAGCAATGTTGTAGACCTTAAAATTCTCTATAAAAATGGTCCCTATGATTTTTTCTCTAAGACCCACTATTTTCCAGATATTGCGCTTGTAAGAATCATGTTCTACATAGTATGCACACATATGCCGCGTATTAGTCCGGTAATTTTAGACAATTGAAATAAAGAAAATTCCGACAAAGCCAAATCTTCGGAGAGACCTTAGGTTTACCACAAGGAATAAAGTGTCAAAAGTCCCCATCAGTTACATGTGAGCTTAGGGACTTATTCGGGGCCCAAGGTCAAAATTTTAGGTTTTTTGGATTTTTCTCGAAAACGGTAAGTTTTATCGAAAAAGTACCTCAGAGCAAAGTTGTAGATCTTAAAATTCTCTATAAAAATGGTCTCTATGATTTTTTCTCTAAGACCCACTATTTCCCAGATATTGCGCTTGTAAGAATCATGTTCTACATAGTATGCACACATATGCCACAATTTTAGACAATTGAAATAAAGAAAATTCCGACAAAGCCAAATCTTCGGAGAGACCTTAGGTTTACCACAAGGAATAAAGTGTCAAAAGTCCCCATCAGTCCCATGTGAGCTTAGGGACTTATTCGGGACCCAAGGTCAAAATTTTAGGTTTTTTTGATTTTTCTCGAAAACGGTAAGTTTTATCAAAAAGTACCTCAGAGCAAAGTTGTAGATCTTAAAATTCTCTATAAAAATGGTATCTATGTTTTTTCTCTAAGACCCACTATTTCCCAGATATTGCGCTTGTAAGAATCATGTTCTACATAGTATGCACACATATGCCACAATTTTAGACAATTGAAATAAAGAAAATTCCGACAAAGCCAAATCTTCGGAGAGACCTTAGGTTTACCACAAGGAATAAAGTGTCAAAAGTCCCCATCAGTCCCATGTGAGCTTAGGGACTTATTCGGCGCCCAAGGTCAAAATTTTGGGTTTTTTAGATTTTTCTCGAAAACGGTAAGTTTTATCGAAAAAGTACCTTAGAGCAAAGTTGTAGATCTTAAAATTCTCTATAAAAATGGTCTCTATGATTTTTTCTCTAAGACCCACTATTTCCCAGATATTGCGCTTGTAAGAATCATGTTCTACATAGTATGCACACATATGCCACAATTTTAGACAATTGAAATAAAGAAAATTCCGACAAAGCCAAATCTTCGGAGAGACCTTAGGTTTACCACAAGGAATAAAGTGTCAAAAGTCCCCATCAGTCCCATGTGAGCTTAGGGACTTATTCGGGACCCAAGGTCAAAATTTTAGGTTTTTTGGATTTTTCTCGAAAACGGTAAGTTTTATCGAAAAAGTACCTCAGAGCAAAGTTGTAGATCTTAAAATTCTCTATAAAAATGGTATCTATGTTTTTTCTCTAAGACCCACTATTTCCCAGATATTGCGCTTGTAAGAATCATGTTCTACATAGTATGCACACATATGCCACAATTTTAGACAATTGGAATAAAGAAAATTCCGACAAAGCCAAATCTTCGGAGAGACCTTAGGTTTACCACAAGGAATAAAGTGTCAAAAGTCCCCATCAGTCCCATGTGAGCTTAGGGACTTATTCGGGACCCAAGGTCAAAATTTTAGGTTTTTTGGATTTTTCTCGAAAACGGTAAGTTTTATCGAAAAAGTACCTCTGAGCAATGTTGTAGACCTTAAAATTCTCTATAAAAATGGTCCCGTTGATTTTTTCTCTAAGACCCACTATTTTCCAGATATTGCGCTTGTAAGAATCATGTTCTACATAGTATGCACACATATGCCGCGTATTAGTCCGGTAATTTTAGACAATTGAAATAAAGAAAATTCCGACAAAGCCAAATCTTCGGAGAGACCTTAGGTTTACCACAAGGAATAAAGTGTCAAAAGTCCCCATCAGTCCCATGTGAGCTTAGGGACTTATTCGGCGCCCAAGGTCAAAATTTTGGGTTTTTTAGATTTTTCTCGAAAACGGTAAGTTTTATCGAAAAAGTACCTCAAAGCAATGTTGTTGATCTTAAAATTCTCTATAAAAATGGTCCCTATGATTTTTTCTCTAAGACCCATTATTTCCCAGATATTGCGCTTGTAAGTATCATGTTCTACATAGTATGCACATATATGCCACGTATTAGTCCGGTAATTTTAGACAATTGAAATAAAGAAAATTCCGACAGAGCCAAAACTTCGGGGAGGCCTTAGGTTTACCACAAGGAATAAAGTGTCAAAAGTCCCCATCAGTTACATGTGAGCTTAGGGACTTATTCGGGGCCCAAGGTCAAAATTTTAGGTTTTTTGGATTTTTCTCGAAAACGGTAAGTTTTATCGAAAAAGTACCTCAGAGCAAAGTTGTAGATCTTAAAATTCTCTATAAAAATGGTCTCTATGATTTTTTCTCTAAGACCCACTATTTCCCAGATATTGCGCTTGTAAGAATCATGTTCTACATAGTATGCACACATATGCCACAATTTTAGACAATTGAAATAAAGAAAATTCCGACAAAGCCAAATCTTCGGAGAGACCTTAGGTTTACCACAAGGAATAAAGTGTCAAAAGTCCCCATCAGTCCCATGTGAGCTTAGGGACTTATTCGGCGCCCAAGGTCAAAATTTTGGGTTTTTTAGATTTTTCTCGAAAACGGTAAGTTTTATCGAAAAAGTACCTCAAAGCAATGTTGTTGATCTTAAAATTCTCTATAAAAATGGTCCCTATGATTTTTTCTCTAAGACCCATTATTTCCCAGATATTGCGCTTGTAAGTATCATGTTCTACATAGTATGCACATACATGCCACGTATTAGTCCGGTAATTTTAGACAATTGAAATAAAGAAAATTCCGACAGAGCCAAAACTTCGGGGAGGCCTTAGGTTTACCACAAGGAATAAAGTGTCAAAAGTCCCCATCAGTTACATGTGAGCTTAGGGACTTATTCGGGGCCCAAGGTCAAAATTTTAGGTTTTTTGGATTTTTCTCAAAAACAATAAGTTTTATCGAAAAAGTACCTCAGAGCAAAGTTGTAGATCTTAAAATTCTCTATAAAAATGGTCTCTATGATTTTTTCTCTAAGACCCACTATTTCCCAGATATTGCGCTTGTAAGAATCATGTTCTACATAGTATGCACACATATGCCACAATTTTAGACAATTGAAATAAAGAAAATTCCGACAAAGCCAAATCTTCGGAGAGACCTTAGGTTTACCACAAGGAATAAAGTGTCAAAAGTCCCCATCAGTCCCATGTGAGCTTAGGGACTTATTCGGGACCCAAGGTCAAAATTTTAGGTTTTTTGGATTTTTCTCGAAAACGGTAAGTTTTATCGAAAAAGTACCTCAAAGCAATGTTGTTGATCTTAAAATTCTCTATAAAAATGGTCTCTATGATTTTTTCTCTAAGACCCATTATTTCCCAGATATTGCGCTTGTAAGTATCATGTTCTACATAGTATGCACATACATGCCACGTATTAGTCCGGTAATTTTAGACAATTGAAATAAAGAAAATTCCGACAGAGCCAAAACTTCGGGGAGGCCTTAGGTTTACCACAAGGAATAAAGTGTCAAAAGTCCCCATCAGTTACATGTGAGCTTAGGGACTTATTCGGGGCCCAAGGTCAAAATTTTAGGTTTTTTGGATTTTTCTCGAAAACGGTAAGTTTTATCGAAAAAGTACCTCAGAGCAAAGTTGTAGATCTTAAAATTCTCTATAAAAATGGTCTCTATGATTTTTTCTCTAAGACCCACTATTTCCCAGATATTGCGCTTGTAAGAATCATGTTCTACATAGTATGCACACATATGCCACAATTTTAGACAATTGAAATAAAGAAAATTCCGACAAAGCCAAATCTTCGGAGAGACCTTAGGTTTACCACAAGGAATAAAGTGTCAAAAGTCCCCATCAGTCCCATGTGAGCTTAGGGACTTATTCGGGACCCAAGGTCAAAATTTTAGGTTTTTTGGATTTTTCTCGAAAACGGTAAGTTTTATCGAAAAAGTACCTCTGAGCAATGTTGTAGACCTTAAAATTCTCTATAAAAATGGTCCCGTTGATTTTTTCTCTAAGACCCACTATTTTCCAGATATTGCGCTTGTAAGAATCATGTTCTACATAGTATGCACACATATGCCGCGTATTAGTCCGGTAATTTTAGACAATTGAAATAAAGAAAATTCCGACAAAGCCAAATCTTCGGAGAGACCTTAGGTTTACCACAAGGAATAAAGTGTCAAAAGTCCCCATCAGTCCCATGTGAGCTTAGGGACTTATTCGGCGCCCAAGGTCAAAATTTTGGGTTTTTTAGATTTTTCTCGAAAACGGTAAGTTTTATCGAAAAAGTACCTCAAAGCAATGTTGTTGATCTTAAAATTCTCTATAAAAATGTTCCCTATGATTTTTTCTCTAAGACCCATTATTTCCCAGATATTGCGCTTGTAAGTATCATGTTCTACATAGTATGCACATATATGCCACGTATTAGTCCGGTAATTTTAGACAATTGAAATAAAGAAAATTCCGACAGAGCCAAAACTTCGGGGAGGCCTTAGGTTTACCACAAGGAATAAAGTGTCAAAAGTCCCCATCAGTTACATGTGAGCTTAGGGACTTATTCGGGGCCCAAGGTCAAAATTTTAGGTTTTTTGGATTTTTCTCGAAAACGGTAAGTTTTATCGAAAAAGTACCTCAGAGCAAAGTTGTAGATCTTAAAATTCTCTATAAAAATGGTCTCTATGATTTTTTCTCTAAGACCCACTATTTCCCAGATATTGCGCTTGTAAGAATCATGTTCTACATAGTATGCACACATATGCCACAATTTTAGACAATTGAAATAAAGAAAATTCCGACAAAGCCAAATCTTCGGAGAGACCTTAGGTTTACCACAAGGAATAAAGTGTCAAAAGTCCCCATCAGTCCCATGTGAGCTTAGGGACTTATTCGGCGCCCAAGGTCAAAATTTTGGGTTTTTTAGATTTTTCTCGAAAACGGTAAGTTTTATCGAAAAAGTACCTCAAAGCAATGTTGTTGATCTTAAAATTCTCTATAAAAATGGTCCCTATGATTTTTTCTCTAAGACCCATTATTTCCCAGATATTGCGCTTGTAAGTATCATGTTCTACATAGTATGCACATACATGCCACGTATTAGTCCGGTAATTTTAGACAATTGAAATAAAGAAAATTCCGACAGAGCCAAAACTTCGGGGAGGCCTTAGGTTTACCACAAGGAATAAAGTGTCAAAAGTCCCCATCAGTTACATGTGAGCTTAGGGACTTATTCGGGGCCCAAGGTCAAAATTTTAGGTTTTTTGGATTTTTCTCAAAAACAATAAGTTTTATCGAAAAAGTACCTCAGAGCAAAGTTGTAGATCTTAAAATTCTCTATAAAAATGGTCTCTATGTTTTTTTCTCTAAGACCCACTATTTCCCAGATATTGCGCTTGTAAGAATCATGTTCTACATAGTATGCACACATATGCCACAATTTTAGACAATTGAAATAAAGAAAATTCCGACAAAGCCAAATCTTCGGAGAGACCTTAGGTTTACCACAAGGAATAAAGTGTCAAAAGTCCCCATCAGTCCCATGTGAGCTTAGGGACTTATTCGGGACCCAAGGTCAAAATTTTAGGTTTTTTGGATTTTTCTCGAAAACGGTAAGTTTTATCGAAAAAGTACCTCAAAGCAATGTTGTTGATCTTAAAATTCTCTATAAAAATGGTCCCTATGATTTTTTCTCTAAGACCCATTATTTCCCAGATATTGCGCTTGTAAGTATCATGTTCTACATAGTATGCACATACATGCCACGTATTAGTCCGGTAATTTTAGACAATTGAAATAAAGAAAATTCCGACAGAGCCAAAACTTCGGGGAGGCCTTAGGTTTACCACAAGGAATAAAGTGTCAAAAGTCCCCATCAGTTACATGTGAGCTTAGGGACTTATTCGGGGCCCAAGGTCAAAATTTTAGGTTTTTTGGATTTTTCTCGAAAACGGTAAGTTTTATCGAAAAAGTACCTCAGAGCAAAGTTGTAGATCTTAAAATTCTCTATAAAAATGGTCTCTATGATTTTTTCTCTAAGACCCACTATTTCCCAGATATTGCGCTTGTAAGAATCATGTTCTACATAGTATGCACACATATGCCACAATTTTAGACAATTGAAATAAAGAAAATTCCGACAAAGCCAAATCTTCGGAGAGACCTTAGGTTTACCACAAGGAATAAAGTGTCAAAAGTCCCCATCAGTCCCATGTGAGCTTAGGGACTTATTCGGGACCCAAGGTCAAAATTTTAGGTTTTTTGGATTTTTCTCGAAAACGGTAAGTTTTATCAAAAAGTACCTCAGAGCAAAGTTGTAGATCTTAAAATTCTCTATAAAAATGGTATCTATGTTTTTTCTCTAAGACCCACTATTTCCCAGATATTGCGCTTGTAAGAATCATGTTCTACATAGTATGCACACATATGCCACAATTTTAGACAATTGAAATAAAGAAAATTCCGACAAAGCCAAATCTTCGGAGAGACCTTAGGTTTACCACAAGGAATAAAGTGTCAAAAGTCCCCATCAGTCCCATGTGAGCTTAGGGACTTATTCGGCGCCCAAGGTCAAAATTTTGGGTTTTTTAGATTTTTCTCGAAAACGGTAAGTTTTATCGAAAAAGTACCTCAAAGCAATGTTGTTGATCTTAAAATTCTCTATAAAAATGGTCCCTATGATTTTTTCTCTAAGACCCATTATTTCCCAGATATTGCGCTTGTAAGTATCATGTTCTACATAGTATGCACATATATGCCACGTATTAGTCCGGTAATTTTAGACAATTGAAATAAAGAAAATTCCGACAGAGCCAAAACTTCGGGGAGGCCTTAGGTTTACCACAAGGAATAAAGTGTCAAAAGTCCCCATCAGTTACATGTGAGCTTAGGGACTTATTCGGGGCCCAAGGTCAAAATTTTAGGTTTTTTAAATTTTTCTCGAAAACGGTAAGTTTTATCGAAAAAGTACCTCAGAGCAAAGTTGTAGATCTTAAAATTCTCTATAAAAATGGTCTCTATGATTTTTTCTCTAAGACCCACTATTTCCCAGATATTGCGCTTGTAAGAATCATGTTCTACATAGTATGCACACATATGCCACAATTTTAGACAATTGAAATAAAGAAAATTCCGACAAAGCCAAATCTTCGGAGAGACCTTAGGTTTACCACAAGGAATAAAGTGTCAAAAGTCCCCATCAGTCCCATGTGAGCTTAGGGACTTATTCGGGACCCAAGGTCAAAATTTTAGGTTTTTTGGATTTTTCTCGAAAACGGTAAGTTTTATCGAAAAAGTACCTCAAAGCAAAGTTGTAGATCTTAAAATTCTCTATAAAAATGGTATCTATGTTTTTTCTCTAAGACCCACTATTTCCCAGATATTGCGCTTGTAAGAATCATGTTCTACATAGTATGCACACATATGCCACAATTTTAGACAATTGAAATAAAGAAAATTCCGACAAAGCCAAATCTTCGGAGAGACCTTACGTTTACCACAAGGAATAAAGTGTCAAAAGTCCCCATCAGTCCCATGTGAGCTTAGGGACTTATTCGGGACCCAAGGTCAAAATTTTAGGTTTTTTGGATTTTTCTCGAAAACGGTAAGTTTTATCGAAAAAGTACCTCTGAGCAATGTTGTAGACCTTAAAATTCTCTATAAAAATGGTCCCGTTGATTTTTTCTCTAAGACCCACTATTTTCCAGATATTGCGCTTGTAAGAATCATGTTCTACATAGTATGCACACATATGCCGCGTATTAGTCCGGTAATTTTAGACAATTGAAATAAAGAAAATTCCGACAAAGCCAAATCTTCGGAGAGACCTTAGGTTTACCACAAGGAATAAAGTGTCAAAAGTCCCCATCAGTCCCATGTGAGCTTAGGGACTTATTCGGCGCCCAAGGTCAAAATTTTGGGTTTTTTAGATTTTTCTCGAAAACGGTAAGTTTTATCGAAAAAGTACCTCAAAGCAATGTTGTTGATCTTAAAATTCTCTATAAAAATGGTCCCTATGATTTTTTCTCTAAGACCCATTATTTCCCAGATATTGCGCTTGTAAGTATCATGTTCTACATAGTATGCACATACATGCCACGTATTAGTCCGGTAATTTTAGACAATTGAAATAAAGAAAATTCCGACAGAGCCAAAACTTCGGGGAGGCCTTAGGTTTACCACAAGGAATAAAGTGTCAAAAGTCCCCATCAGTTACATGTGAGCTTAGGGACTTATTCGGGGCCCAAGGTCAAAATTTTAGGTTTTTTGGATTTTTCTCGAAAACGGTAAGTTTTATCGAAAAAGTACCTCAGAGCAAAGTTGTAGATCTTAAAATTCTCTATAAAAATGGTCTCTATGATTTTTTCTCTAAGACCCACTATTTCCCAGATATTGCGCTTGTAAGAATCATGTTCTACATAGTATGCACACATATGCCACAATTTTAGACAATTGAAATAAAGAAAATTCCGACAAAGCCAAATCTTCGGAGAGACCTTAGGTTTACCACAAGGAATAAAGTGTCAAAAGTCCCCATCAGTCCCATGTGAGCTTAGGGACTTATTCGGGACCCAAGGTCAAAATTTTAGGTTTTTTGGATTTTTCTCGAAAACGGTAAGTTTTATCGAAAAAGTACCTCAAAGCAATGTTGTTGATCTTAAAATTCTCTATAAAAATGGTCCCTATGATTTTTTCTCTAAGACCCATTATTTCCCAGATATTGCGCTTGTAAGTATCATGTTCTACATAGTATGCACATACATGCCACGTATTAGTCCGGTAATTTTAGACAATTGAAATAAAGAAAATTCCGACAGAGCCAAAACTTCGGGGAGGCCTTAGGTTTACCACAAGGAATAAAGTGTCAAAAGTCCCCATCAGTTACATGTGAGCTTAGGGACTTATTCGGGGCCCAAGGTCAAAATTTTAGGTTTTTTGGATTTTTCTCGAAAACGGTAAGTTTTATCGAAAAAGTACCTCAGAGCAAAGTTGTAGATCTTAAAATTCTCTATAAAAATGGTCTCTATGATTTTTTCTCTAAGACCCACTATTTCCCAGATATTGCGCTTGTAAGAATCATGTTCTACATAGTATGCACACATATGCCACAATTTTAGACAATTGAAATAAAGAAAATTCCGACAAAGCCAAATCTTCGGAGAGACCTTAGGTTTACCACAAGGAATAAAGTGTCAAAAGTCCCCATCAGTCCCATGTGAGCTTAGGGACTTATTCGGGACCCAAGGTCAAAATTTTAGGTTTTTTGGATTTTTCTCGAAAACGGTAAGTTTTATCAAAAAGTACCTCAGAGCAAAGTTGTAGATCTTAAAATTCTCTATAAAAATGGTATCTATGTTTTTTCTCTAAGACCCACTATTTCCCAGATATTGCGCTTGTAAGAATCATGTTCTACATAGTATGCACACATATGCCACAATTTTAGACAATTGAAATAAAGAAAATTCCGACAAAGCCAAATCTTCGGAGAGACCTTAGGTTTACCACAAGGAATAAAGTGTCAAAAGTCCCCATCAGTCCCATGTGAGCTTAGGGACTTATTCAGCGCCCAAGGTCAAAATTTTGGGTTTTTTAGATTTTTCTCGAAAACGGTAAGTTTTATCGAAAAAGTACCTCAAAGCAATGTTGTTGATCTTAAAATTATCTATAAAAATGGTCCCTATGATTTTTTCTCTAAGACCCATTATTTCCCAGATATTGCGCTTGTAAGTATCATGTTCTACATAGTATGCACATATATGCCACGTATTAGTCCGGTAATTTTAGACAATTGAAATAAAGAAAATTCCGACAGAGCCAAAACTTCGGGGAGGCCTTAGGTTTACCACAAGGAATAAAGTGTCAAAAGTCCCCATCAGTTACAAGTGAGCTTAGGGACTTATTCGGGGCCCAAGGTCAAAATTTTAGGTTTTTTGGATTTTTCTCGAAAACGGTAAGTTTTATCGAAAAAGTACCTTAGAGCAAAGTTGTAGATCTTAAAATTCTCTATAAAAATGGTCTCTATGATTTTTTCTCTAAGACCCACTATTTCCCAGATATTGCGCTTGTAAGAATCATGTTCTACATAGTATGCACACATATGCCACAATTTTAGACAATTGAAATAAAGAAAATTCCGACAAAGCCAAATCTTCGGAGAGACCTTAGGTTTACCACAAGGAATAAAGTGTCAAAAGTCCCCATCAGTCCCATGTGAGCTTAGGGACTTATTCGGGACCCAAGGTCAAAATTTTAGGTTTTTTGGATTTTTCTCGAAAACGGTAAGTTTTATCGAAAAAGTACCTCAGAGCAAAGTTGTAGATCTTAAAATTCTCTATAAAAATGGTATCTATGTTTTTTCTCTAAGACCCACTATTTCCCAGATATTGCGCTTGTAAGAATCATGTTCTACATAGTATGCACACATATGCCACAATTTTAGACAATTGAAATAAAGAAAATTCCGACAAAGCCAAATCTTCGGAGAGACCTTAGGTTTACCACAAGGAATAAAGTGTCAAAAGTCCCCATCAGTCCCATGTGAGCTTAGGGACTTATTCGGGGCCCAAGGTCAAAATTTTAGGTTTTTTGGATTTTTCTCGAAAACGGTAAGTTTTATCGAAAAAGTACCTCAGAGCAAGGTTGTAGACCTTAAAATTCTCTATAAAAATGGTCCCTATGATTTTTTCTCTAAGACCCACTATTTTCCAGATATTGCGCTTGTAAGAATCATGTTCTACATAGTATGCACACATATGCCGCGTATTAGTCCGGTAATTTTAGACAATTGAAATAAAGAAAATTCCGACAAAGCCAAATCTTCGGAGAGACCTTAGGTTTACCACAAGGAATAAAGTGTCAAAAGTCCCCATCAGTCCCATGTGAGCTTAGGGACTTATTCGGCGCCCAAGGTCAAAATTTTGGGTTTTTTAGATTTTTCTCGAAAACGGTAAGTTTTATCGAAAAAGTACCTCAAAGCAATGTTGTTGATCTTAAAATTCTCTATAAAAATGGTCCCTATGATTTTTTCTCTAAGACCCATTATTTCCCAGATATTGCGCTTGTAAGTATCATGTTCTACATAGTATGCACATACATGCCACGTATTAGTCCGGTAATTTTAGACAATTGAAATAAAGAAAATTCCGACAGAGCCAAAACTTCGGGGAGGCCTTAGGTTTACCACAAGGAATAAAGTGTCAAAAGTCCCCATCAGTTACATGTGAGCTTAGGGACTTATTCGGGGCCCAAGGTCAAAATTTTAGGTTTTTTGGATTTTTCTCGAAAACGGTAAGTTTTATCGAAAAAGTACCTCAGAGCAAAGTTGTAGATCTTAAAATTCTCTATAAAAATGGTCTCTATGATTTTTTCTCTAAGACCCACTATTTCCCAGATATTGCGCTTGTAAGAATCATGTTCTACATAGTATGCACACATATGCCACAATTTTAGACAATTGAAATAAAGAAAATTCCGACAAAGCCAAATCTTCGGAGAGACCTTAGGTTTACCACAAGGAATAAAGTGTCAAAAGTCCCCATCAGTCCCATGTGAGCTTAGGGACTTATTCGGGACCCAAGGTCAAAATTTTAGGTTTTTTGGATTTTTCTCGAAAACGGTAAGTTTTATCGAAAAAGTACCTCAAAGCAATGTTGTTGATCTTAAAATTCTCTATAAAAATGGTCCCTATGATTTTTTCTCTAAGACCCATTATTTCCCAGATATTGCGCTTGTAAGTATCATGTTCTACATAGTATGCACATACATGCCACGTATTAGTCCGGTAATTTTAGACAATTGAAATAAAGAAAATTCCGACAGAGCCAAAACTTCGGGGAGGCCTTAGGTTTACCACAAGGAATAAAGTGTCAAAAGTCCCCATCAGTTACATGTGAGCTTAGGGACTTATTCGGGGCCCAAGGTCAAAATTTTAGGTTTTTTGGATTTTTCTCGAAAACGGTAAGTTTTATCGAAAAAGTACCTCAGAGCAAAGTTGTAGATCTTAAAATTCTCTATAAAAATGGTCTCTATGATTTTTTCTCTAAGACCCACTATTTCCCAGATATTGCGCTTGTAAGAATCATGTTCTACATAGTATGCACACATATGCCACAATTTTAGACAATTGAAATAAAGAAAATTCCGACAAAGCCAAATCTTCGGAGAGACCTTAGGTTTACCACAAGGAATAAAGTGTCAAAAGTCCCCATCAGTCCCATGTGAGCTTAGGGACTTATTCGGGACCCAAGGTCAAAATTTTAGGTTTTTTGGATTTTTCTCGAAAACGGTAAGTTTTATCAAAAAGTACCTCAGAGCAAAGTTGTAGATCTTAAAATTCTCTATAAAAATGGTATCTATGTTTTTTCTCTAAGACCCACTATTTCCCAGATATTGCGCTTGTAAGAATCATGTTCTACATAGTATGCACACATATGCCACAATTTTAGACAATTGAAATAAAGAAAATTCCGACAAAGCCAAATCTTCGGAGAGACCTTAGGTTTACCACAAGGAATAAAGTGTCAAAAGTCCCCATCAGTCCCATGTGAGCTTAGGGACTTATTCAGCGCCCAAGGTCAAAATTTTGGGTTTTTTAGATTTTTCTCGAAAACGGTAAGTTTTATCGAAAAAGTACCTCAAAGCAATGTTGTTGATCTTAAAATTATCTATAAAAATGGTCCCTATGATTTTTTCTCTAAGACCCATTATTTCCCAGATATTGCGCTTGTAAGTATCATGTTCTACATAGTATGCACATATATGCCACGTATTAGTCCGGTAATTTTAGACAATTGAAATAAAGAAAATTCCGACAGAGCCAAAACTTCGGGGAGGCCTTAGGTTTACCACAAGGAATAAAGTGTCAAAAGTCCCCATCAGTTACAAGTGAGCTTAGGGACTTATTCGGGGCCCAAGGTCAAAATTTTAGGTTTTTTGGATTTTTCTCGAAAACGGTAAGTTTTATCGAAAAAGTACCTTAGAGCAAAGTTGTAGATCTTAAAATTCTCTATAAAAATGGTCTCTATGATTTTTTCTCTAAGACCCACTATTTCCCAGATATTGCGCTTGTAAGAATCATGTTCTACATAGTATGCACACATATGCCACAATTTTAGACAATTGAAATAAAGAAAATTCCGACAAAGCCAAATCTTCGGAGAGACCTTAGGTTTACCACAAGGAATAAAGTGTCAAAAGTCCCCATCAGTCCCATGTGAGCTTAGGGACTTATTCGGGACCCAAGGTCAAAATTTTAG
This sequence comes from Phosphuga atrata, assembly GCA_944588485.1. NCBI lineage: Eukaryota > Metazoa > Arthropoda > Insecta > Coleoptera > Silphidae > Phosphuga > Phosphuga atrata. The sequence continues at coordinate 21,965,888 of OX155902.1, read as the reverse complement.
GTTTTTTGGATTTTTCTCGAAAACGGTAAGTTTTATCGAAAAAGTACCTCAGAGCAAAGTTGTAGATCTTAAAATTCTCTATAAAAATGGTATCTATGTTTTTTCTCTAAGACCCACTATTTCCCAGATATTGCGCTTGTAAGAATCATGTTCTACATAGTATGCACACATATGCCACAATTTTAGACAATTGAAATAAAGAAAATTCCGACAAAGCCAAATCTTCGGAGAGACCTTAGGTTTACCACAAGGAATAAAGTGTCAAAAGTCCCCATCAGTCCCATGTGAGCTTAGGGACTTATTCGGGACCCAAGGTCAAAATTTTAGGTTTTTTGGATTTTTCTCGAAAACGGTAAGTTTTATCGAAAAAGTACCTCAGAGCAATGTTGTAGACCTTAAAATTCTCTATAAAAATGGTCCCTATGATTTTTTCTCTAAGACCCACTATTTTCCAGATATTGCGCTTGTAAGAATCATGTTCTACATAGTATGCACACATATGCCGCGTATTAGTCCGGTAATTTTAGACAATTGAAATAAAGAAAATTCCGACAAAGCCAAATCTTCGGAGAGACCTTAGGTTTACCACAAGGAATAAAGTGTCAAAAGTCCCCATCAGTCCCATGTGAGCTTAGGGACTTATTCGGCGCCCAAGGTCAAAATTTTGGGTTTTTTAGATTTTTCTCGAAAACGGTAAGTTTTATCGAAAAAGTACCTCAAAGCAATGTTGTTGATCTTAAAATTCTCTATAAAAATGGTCCCTATGATTTTTTCTCTAAGACCCATTATTTCCCAGATATTGCGCTTGTAAGTATCATGTTCTACATAGTATGCACATATATGCCACGTATTAGTCCGGTAATTTTAGACAATTGAAATAAAGAAAATTCCGACAGAGCCAAAACTTCGGGGAGGCCTTAGGTTTACCACAAGGAATAAAGTGTCAAAAGTCCCCATCAGTTACATGTGAGCTTAGGGACTTATTCGGGGCCCAAGGTCAAAATTTTAGGTTTTTTGGATTTTTCTCGAAAACGGTAAGTTTTATCGAAAAAGTACCTCAGAGCAAAGTTGTAGATCTTAAAATTCTCTATAAAAATGGTCTCTATGATTTTTTCTCTAAAACCCACTATTTCCCAGATATTGCGCTTGTAAGAATCATGTTCTACATAGTATGCACACATATGCCACAATTTTAGACAATTGAAATAAAGAAAATTCCGACAAAGCCAAATCTTCGGAGAGACCTTAGGTTTACCACAAGGAATAAAGTGTCAAAAGTCCCCATCAGTCCCATGTGAGCTTAGGGACTTATTCGGGACCCAAGGTCAAAATTTTAGGTTTTTTGGATTTTTCTCGAAAACGGTAAGTTTTATCGAAAAAGTACCTCAAAGCAAAGTTGTAGATCTTAAAATTCTCTATAAAAATGGTATCTATGTTTTTTCTCTAAGACCCACTATTTCCCAGATATTGCGCTTGTAAGAATCATGTTCTACATAGTATGCACACATATGCCACAATTTTAGACAATTGAAATAAAGAAAATTCCGACAAAGCCAAATCTTCGGAGAGACCTTAGGTTTACCACAAGGAATAAAGTATCAAAAGTCCCCATCAGTCCCATGTGAGCTTAGGGACTTATTCGGCGCCCAAGGTCAAAATTTTGGGTTTTTTAGATTTTTCTCGAAAACGGTAAGTTTTATCGAAAAAGTACCTCAAAGCAATGTTGTTGATCTTAAAATTCTCTATAAAAATGGTCTCTATGATTTTTTCTCTAAGACCCACTATTTCCCAGATATTGCGCTTGTAAGAATCATGTTCTACATAGTATGCACACATATGCCACAATTTTAGACAATTGAAATAAAGAAAATTCCGACAAAGCCAAATCTTCGGAGAGACCTTAGGTTTACCACAAGGAATAAAGTGTCAAAAGTCCCCATCAGTCCCATGTGAGCTTAGGGACTTATTCGGGACCCAAGGTCAAAATTTTAGGTTTTTTGGATTTTTCTCGAAAACGGTAAGTTTTATCGAAAAAGTACTTCAAAGCAAAGTTGTAGATCTTAAAATTCTCTATAAAAATGGTATCTATGTTTTTTCTCTAAGACCCACTATTTCCCAGATATTGCGCTTGTAAGAATCATGTTCTACATAGTATGCACACATATGCCACAATTTTAGACAATTGAAATAAAGAAAATTCCGACAAAGCCAAATCTTCGGAGAGACCTTAGGTTTACCACAAGGAATAAAGTGTCAAAAGTCCCCATCAGTCCCATGTGAGCTTAGGGACTTATTCGGGACCCAAGGTCAAAATTTTAGGTTTTTTGGATTTTTCTCGAAAACGGTAAGTTTTATCGAAAAAGTACCTCTGAGAAATGTTGTAGACCTTAAAATTCTCTATAAAAATGGTCCCGTTGATTTTTTCTCTAAGACCCACTATTTTCCAGATATTGCGCTTGTAAGAATCATGTTCTACATAGTATGCACACATATGCCGCGTATTAGTCCGGTAATTTTAGACAATTGAAATAAAGAAAATTCCGACAAAGCCAAATCTTCGGAGAGACCTTAGGTTTACCACAAGGAATAAAGTGTCAAAAGTCCCCATCAGTCCCATGTGAGCTTAGGGACTTATTCGGCGCCCAAGGTCAAAATTTTGGGTTTTTTAGATTTTTCTCGAAAACGGTAAGTTTTATCGAAAAAGTACCTCAAAGCAATGTTGTTGATCTTAAAATTCTCTATAAAAATGGTGCCTATGATTTTTTTTCTAAGACCCATTATTTCCCAGATATTGCGCTTGTAAGTATCATGTTCTACATAGTATGCACATATATGCCACATATTAGTCCGGTAATTTTAGACAATTGAAATAAAGAAAATTCCGACAGAGCCAAAACTTCGGGGAGGCCTTAGGTTTACCACAAGGAATAAAGTGTCAAAAGTCCCCATCAGTTACAAGTGAGCTTAGGGACTTATTCGGGGCCCAAGGTCAAAATTTTAGGTTTTTTGGATTTTTCTCGAAAACGGTAAGTTTTATCGAAAAAGTACCTCAGAGCAAAGTTGTAGATCTTAAAATTCTCTATAAAAATGGTCTCTATGATTTTTTCTCTAAGACCCACTATTTCCCAGATATTGCGCTTGTAAGAATCATGTTCTACATAGTATGCACACATATGCCACAATTTTAGACAATTGAAATAAAGAAAATTCCGACAAAGCCAAATCTTCGGAGAGACCTTAGGTTTACCACAAGGAATAAAGTGTCAAAAGTCCCCATCAGTCCCATGTGAGCTTAGGGACTTATTCGGGACCCAAGGTCAAAATTTTAGGTTTTTTGGATTTTTCTCGAAAACGGTAAGTTTTATCGAAAAAGTACCTCAAAGCAAAGTTGTAGATCTTAAAATTCTCTATAAAAATGGTATCTATGTTTTTTCTCTAAGACCCACTATTTCCCAGATATTGCGCTTGTAAGAATCATGTTCTACATAGTATGCACACATATGCCACAATTTTAGACAATTGAAATAAAGAAAATTCCGACAAAGCCAAATCTTCGGAGAGACCTTAGGTTTACCACAAGGAATAAAGTGTCAAAAGTCCCCATCAGTCCCATGTGAGCTTAGGGACTTATTCGGGACCCAAGGTCAAAATTTTAGGTTTTTTGGATTTTTCTCGAAAACGGTAAGTTTTATCGAAAAAGTACCTCAGAGCAAAGTTGTAGATCTTAAAATTCTCTATAAAAATGGTCTCTATGATTTTTTCTCTAAGACCCACTATTTCCCAGATATTGCGCTTGTAAGAATCATGTTCTACATAGTATGCACACATATGCCACAATTTTAGACAATTGACATAAAGAAAATTCCGACAAAGCCAAATCTTCGGAGAGACCTTAGGTTTACCACAAGGAATAAAGTGTCAAAAGTCCCCATCAGTCCCATGTGAGCTTAGGGACTTATTCGGGACCCAAGGTCAAAATTTTAGGTTTTTTGGATTTTTCTCGAAAACGGTAAGTTTTATCGAAAAAGTACCTCAGAGCAATGTTGTAGACCTTAAAATTCTCTATAAAAATGGTCCCTATGATTTTTTCTCTAAGACCCACTATTTTCCAGATATTGCGCTTGTAAGAATCATGTTTTACATAGTATGCACACATATGCCGCGTATTAGTCCGGTAATTTTAGACAATTGAAATAAAGAAAATTCCGACAAAGCCAAATCTTCGGAGAGACCTTAGGTTTACCACAAGGAATAAAGTGTCAAAAGTCCCCATCAGTCCCATGTGAGCTTAGGGACTTATTCGGCGCCCAAGGTCAAAATTTTGGGTTTTTTAGATTTTTCTCGAAAACGGTAAGTTTTATCGAAAAAGTACCTCAAAGCAATGTTGTTGATCTTAAAATTCTCTATAAAAATGGTCCCTATGATTTTTTCTCTAAGACCCATTATTTCCCAGATATTGCGCTTGTAAGTATCATGTTCTACATAGTATGCACATATATGCCACGTATTAGTCCGGTAATTTTAGACAATTGAAATAAAGAAAATTCCGACAGAGCCAAAACTTCGGGGAGGCCTTAGGTTTACCACAAGGAATAAAGTGTCAAAAGTCCCCATCAGTTACATGTGAGCTTAGGGACTTATTCGGGGCCCAAGGTCAAAATTTTAGGTTTTTTGGATTTTTCTCGAAAACGGTAAGTTTTATCGAAAAAGTACCTCAGAGCAAAGTTGTAGATCTTAAAATTCTCTATAAAAATGGTCTCTATGATTTTTTCTCTAAGACCCACTATTTCCCAGATATTGCGCTTGTAAGAATCATGTTCTACATAGTATGCAAACATATGCCACAATTTTAGACAATTGAAATAAAGAAAATTCCGACAAAGCCAAATCTTCGGAGAGACCTTAGGTTTACCACAAGGAATAAAGTGTCAAAAGTCCCCATCAGTCCCATGTGAGCTTAGGGACTTATTCGGGACCCAAGGTCAAAATTTTAGGTTTTTTGGATTTTTCTCGAAAACGGTAAGTTTTATCGAAAAAGTACCTCAGAGCAAAGTTGTAGATCTTAAAATTCTCTATAAAAATGGTCTCTATGATTTTTTCTCTAAGACCCACTATTTCCCAGATATTGCGCTTGTAAGAATCATGTTCTACATAGTATGCAAACATATGCCACAATTTTAGACAATTGAAATAAAGAAAATTCCGACAAAGCCAAATCTTCGGAGAGACCTTAGGTTTACCACAAGGAATAAAGTGTCAAAAGTCCCCATCAGTCCCATGTGAGCTTAGGGACTTATTCGGGACCCAAGGTCAAAATTTTAGGTTTTTTGGATTTTTCTCGAAAACGGTAAGTTTTATCGAAAAAGTACCTCAGAGCAAAGTTGTAGACCTTAAAATTCTCTATAAAAATGGTCCCTATGATTTTTTCTCTAAGACCCACTATTTTCCAGATATTGCGCTTGTAAGAATCATGTTCTACATAGTATGCACACATATGCCGCGTATTAGTCCGGTAATTTTAGACAATTGAAATAAAGAAAATTCCGACAAAGCCAAATCTTCGGAGAGACCTTAGGTTTACCACAAGGAATAAAGTGTCAAAAGTCCCCATCAGTCCCATGTGAGCTTAGGGACTTATTCGGCGCCCAAGGTCAAAATTTTGGGTTTTTTAGATTTTTCTCGAAAACGGTAAGTTTTATCGAAAAAGTACCTCATAGCAATGTTGTTGATCTTAAAATTCTCTATAAAAATAGTGCCTATGATTTTTTTTCTAAGACCCATTATTTCCCAGATATTGCGCTTGTAAGTATCATGTTCTACATAGTATGCACATATATGCCACGTATTAGTCCGGTAATTTTAGACAATTGAAATAAAGAAAATTCCGACAGAGCCAAAACTTCGGGGAGGCCTTAGGTTTACCACAAGGAATAAAGTGTCAAAAGTCCCCATCAGTTACAAGTGAGCTTAGGGACTTATTCGGGGCCCAAGGTCAAAATTTTAGGTTTTTTGGATTTTTCTCGAAAACGGTAAGTTTTATCGAAAAAGTACTTCAGAGCAAAGTTGTAGATCTTAAAATTCTCTATAAAAATGGTCTCTATGATTTTTTCTCTAAGACCCACTATTTCCCAGATATTGCGCTTGTAAGAATCATGTTCTACATAGTATGCACACATATGCCACAATTTTAGACAATTGAAATAAAGAAAATTCCGACAAAGCCAAATCTTCGGAGAGACCTTAGGTTTACCACAAGGAATAAAGTGTCAAAAGTCCCCATCAGTCCCATGTGAGCTTAGGGACTTATTCGGGACCCAAGGTCAAAATTTTAGGTTTTTTGGATTTTTCTCGAAAACGGTAAGTTTTATCGAAAAAGTACCTCAAAGCAAAGTTGTAGATCTTAAAATTCTCTATAAAAATTTTATCTATGTTTTTTCTCTAAGACCCACTATTTCCCAGATATTGCGCTTGTAAGAATCATGTTCTACATAGTATGCACACATATGCCACAATTTTAGACAATTGAAATAAAGAAAATTCCGACAAAGCCAAATCTTCGGAGAGACCTTAGGTTTACCACAAGGAATAAAGTGTCAAAAGTCCCCATCAGTCCCATGTGAGCTTAGGGACTTATTCGGGACCCAAGGTCAAAATTTTAGGTTTTTTGGATTTTTCTCGAAAACGGTAAGTTTTATCGAAAAAGTACCTCTGAGAAATGTTGTAGACCTTAAAATTCTCTATAAAAATGGTCCCGTTGATTTTTTCTCTAAGACCCACTATTTTCCAGATATTGCGCTTGTAAGAATCATGTTCTACATAGTATGCACACATATGCCGCGTATTAGTCCGGTAATTTTAGACAATTGAAATAAAGAAAATTCCGACAAAGCCAAATCTTCGGAGAGACCTTAGGTTTACCACAAGGAATAAAGTGTCAAAAGTCCCCATCAGTCCCATGTGAGCTTAGGGACTTATTCGGCGCCCAAGGTCAAAATTTTGGGTTTTTTAGATTTTTCTCGAAAACGGTAAGTTTTATCGAAAAAGTACCTCAAAGCAATGTTGTTGATCTTAAAATTCTCTATAAAAATGGTGCCTATGATTTTTTTTCTAAGACCCATTATTTCCCAGATATTGCGCTTTTAAGTATCATGTTCTACATAGTATGCACATATATGCCACGTATTAGTCCGGTAATTTTAGACAATTGAAATAAAGAAAATTCCGACAGAGCCAAAACTTCGGGGAGGCCTTAGGTTTACCACAAGGAATAAAGTGTCAAAAGTCCCCATCAGTTACAAGTGAGCTTAGGGACTTATTCGGGGCCCAAGGTCAAAATTTTAGGTTTTTTGGATTTTTCTCGAAAACGGTAAGTTTTATCGAAAAAGTACCTCAGAGCAAAGTTGTAGATCTTAAAATTCTCTATAAAAATGGTCTCTATGATTTTTTCTCTAAGACCCACTATTTCCCAGATATTGCGCTTGTAAGAATCATGTTCTACATAGTATGCACACATATGCCACAATTTTAGACAATTGAAATAAAGAAAATTCCGACAAAGCCAAATCTTCGGAGAGACCTTAGGTTTACCACAAGGAATAAAGTGTCAAAAGTCCCCATCAGTCCCATGTGAGCTTAGGGACTTATTCGGGACCCAAGGTCAAAATTTTAGGTTTTTTGGATTTTTCTCGAAAACGGTAAGTTTTATCGAAAAAGTACCTCAAAGCAAAGTTGTAGATCTTAAAATTCTCTATAAAAATGGTATCTATGTTTTTTCTCTAAGACCCACTATTTCCCAGATATTGCGCTTGTAAGAATCATGTTCTACATAGTATGCACACATATGCCACAATTTTAGACAATTGAAATAAAGAAAATTCCGACAAAGCCAAATCTTCGGAGAGACCTTAGGTTTACCACAAGGAATAAAGTGTCAAAAGTCCCCATCAGTCCCATGTGAGCTTAGGGACTTATTCGGGACCCAAGGTCAAAATTTTAGGTTTTTTGGATTTTTCTCGAAAACGGTAAGTTTTATCGAAAAAGTACCTCTGAGGAATGTTGTAGACGTTAAAATTCTCTATAAAAATGGTCCCGTTGATTTTTTCTCTAAGACCCACTATTTTCCAGATATTGCGCTTGTAAGAATCATGTTCTACATAGTATGCACACATATGCCGCGTATTAGTCCGGTAATTTTAGACAATTGAAATAAAGAAAATTCCGACAAAGCCAAATCTTCGGAGAGACCTTAGGTTTACCACAAGGAATAAAGTGTCAAAAGTCCCCATCAGTCCCATGTGAGCTTAGGGACTTATTCGGCGCCCAAGGTCAAAATTTTGGGTTTTTTAGATTTTTCTCGAAAACGGTAAGTTTTATCGAAAAAGTACCTCAAAGCATTGTTGTTGATCTTAAAATTCTCTATAAAAATGGTCCCTATGATTTTTTCTCTAAGACCCATTATTTCCCAGATATTGCGCTTGTAAGTATCATGTTCTACATAGTATGCACATACATGCCACGTATTAGTCCGGTAATTTTAGACAATTGAAATAAAGAAAATTCCGACAGAGCCAAAACTTCGGGGAGGCCTTAGGTTTACCACAAGGAATAAAGTGTCAAAAGTCCCCATCAGTTACATGTGAGCTTAGGGACTTATTCGGGGCCCAAGGTCAAAATTTTAGGTTTTTTGGATTTTTCTCGAAAACGGTAAGTTTTATCGAAAAAGTACCTCAGAGCAAAGTTGTAGATCTTAAAATTCTCTATAAAAATGGTCTCTATGATTTTTTCTCTAAGACCCACTATTTCCCAGATATTGCGCTTGTAAGAATCATGTTCTACATAGTATGCACACATATGCCACAATTTTAGACAATTGAAATAAAGAAAATTCCGACAAAGCCAAATCTTCGGAGAGACCTTAGGTTTACCACAAGGAATAAAGTGTCAAAAGTCCCCATCAGTCCCATGTGAGCTTAGGGACTTATTCGGGACTCAAGGTCAAAATTTTAGGTTTTTTGGATTTTTCTCGAAAACGGTAAGTTTTATCGAAAAAGTACCTCAAAGCAATGTTGTTGATCTTAAAATTCTCTATAAAAATGGTCCCTATGATTTTTTCTCTAAGACCCATTATTTCCCAGATATTGCGCTTGTAAGTATCATGTTCTACATAGTATGCACATACATGCCACGTATTAGTCCGGTAATTTTAGACAATTGAAATAAAGAAAATTCCGACAGAGCCAAAACTTCGGGGAGGCCTTAGGTTTACCACAAGGAATAAAGTGTCAAAAGTCCCCATCAGTTACATGTGAGCTTAGGGACTTATTCGGCGCCCAAGGTCAAAATTTTAGGTTTTTTGGATTTTTCTCGAAAACGGTAAGTTTTATCGAAAAAGTACCTCAGAGCAAAGTTGTAGATCTTAAAATTCTCTATAAAAATGGTCTCTATGATTTTTTCTCTAAGACCCACTATTTCCCAGATATTGCGCTTGTAAGAATCATGTTCTACATAGTATGCACACATATGCCACAATTTTAGACAATTGAAATAAAGAAAATTCCGACAAAGCCAAATCTTCGGAGAGACCTTAGGTTTACCACAAGGAATAAAGTGTCAAAAGTCCCCATCAGTCCCATGTGAGCTTAGGGACTTATTCGGGACCCAAGGTCAAAATTTTAGGTTTTTTGGATTTTTCTCGAAAACGGTAAGTTTTATCGAAAAAGTACCTCTGAGCAATGTTGTAGACCTTAAAATTCTCTATAAAAATGGTCCCGTTGATTTTTTCTCTAAGACCCACTATTTTCCAGATATTGCGCTTGTAAGAATCATGTTCTACATAGTATGCACACATATGCCGCGTATTAGTCCGGTAATTTTAGACAATTGAAATAAAGAAAATTCCGACAAAGCCAAATCTTCGGAGAGACCTTAGGTTTACCACAAGGAATAAAGTGTCAAAAGTCCCCATCAGTCCCATGTGAGCTTAGGGACTTATTCGGCGCCCAAGGTCAAAATTTTGGGTTTTTTAGATTTTTCTCGAAAACGGTAAGTTTTATCGAAAAACTACTTCAAAGCAATGTTGTTGATCTTAAAATTCTCTATAAAAATGGTCCCTATGATTTTTTCTCTAAGACCCATTATTTCCCAGATATTGCGCTTGTAAGTATCATGTTCTACATAGTATGCACATACATGCCACGTATTAGTCCGGTAATTTTAGACAATTGAAATAAAGAAAATTCCGACAGAGCCAAAACTTCGGGGAGGCCTTAGGTTTACCACAAGGAATAAAGTGTCAAAAGTCCCCATCAGTTACATGTGAGCTTAGGGACTTATTCGGGGCCCAAGGTCAAAATTTTAGGTTTTTTGGATTTTTCTCGAAAACGGTAAGTTTTATCGAAAAAGTACCTCAGAGCAAAGTTGTAGATCTTAAAATTCTCTATAAAAATGGTCTCTATGATTTTTTCTCTAAGACCCACTATTTCCCAGATATTGCGCTTGTAAGAATCATGTTCTACATAGTATGCACACATATGCCACAATTTTAGACAATTGAAATAAAGAAAATTCCGACAAAGCCAAATCTTCGGAGAGACCTTAGGTTTACCACAAGGAATAAAGTGTCAAAAGTCCCCATCAGTCCCATGTGAGCTTAGGGACTTATTCGGGACCCAAGGTCAAAATTTTAGGTTTTTTGGATTTTTCTCGAAAACGGTAAGTTTTATCGAAAAAGTACCTCAAAGCAATGTTGTTGATCTTAAAATTCTCTATAAAAATGGTCCCTATGATTTTTTCTCTAAGACCCATTATTTCCCAGATATTGCGCTTGTAAGAATCATGTTCTACATAGTATGCACACATATGCCACAATTTTAGACAATTGAAATAAAGAAAATTCCGACAAAGCCAAATCTTCGGAGAGACCTTAGGTTTACCACAAGGAATAAAGTGTCAAAAGTCCCCATCAGTCCCATGTGAGCTTAGGGACTTATTCGGCGCCCAAGGTCAAAATTTTGGGTTTTTTAGATTTTTCTCGAAAACGGTAAGTTTTATCGAAAAAGTACCTCAAAGCAATGTTGTTGATCTTAAAATTCTCTATAAAAATGGTCCCTATGATTTTTTCTCTAAGACCCATTATTTCCCAGATATTGCGCTTGTAAGTATCATGTTCTACATAGTATGCACATATATGCCACGTATTAGTCCGGTAATTTTAGACAATTGAAATAAAGAAAATTCCGACAGAGCCAAAACTTCGGGGAGGCCTTAGGTTTACCACAAGGAATAAAGTGTCAAAAGTCCCCATCAGTTACAAGTGAGCTTGGGGACTTATTCGGGGCCCAAGGTCAAAATTTTAGGTTTTTTGGATTTTTCTCGAAAACGGTAAGTTTTATCGAAAAAGTACCTTAGAGCAAAGTTGTAGATCTTAAAATTCTCTATAAAAATGGTCTCTATGATTTTTTCTCTAAGACCCACTATTTCCCAGATATTGCGCTTGTAAGAATCATGTTCTACATAGTATGCACACATATGCCACAATTTTAGACAATTGAAATAAAGAAAATTCCGACAAAGCCAAATCTTCGGAGAGACCTTAGGTTTACCACAAGGAATAAAGTGTCAAAAGTCCCCATCAGTCCCATGTGAGCTTAGGGACTTATTCGGGACCCAAGGTCAAAATTTTAGGTTTTTTGGATTTTTCTCGAAAACGGTAAGTTTTATCGAAAAAGTACCTCTGAGAAATGTTGTAGACCTTAAAATTCTCTATAAAAATGGTCCCGTTGATTTTTTCTCTAAGACCCACTATTTTCCAGATATTGCGCTTGTAAGAATCATGTTCTACATAGTATGCACACATATGCCGCGTATTAGTCCGGTAATTTTAGACAATTGAAATAAAGAAAATTCCGACAAAGCCAAATCTTCGGAGAGACCTTAGGTTTACCACAAGGAATAAAGTGTCAAAAGTCCCCATCAGTCCCATGTGAGCTTAGGGACTTATTCGGCGCCCAAGGTCAAAATTTTGGGTTTTTTAGATTTTTCTCGAAAACGGTAAGTTTTATCGAAAAAGTACCTCAAAGCAATGTTGTTGATCTTAAAATTCTCTATAAAAATGGTGCCTATGATTTTTTTTCTAAGACCCATTATTTCCCAGATATTGCGCTTGTAAGTATCATGTTCTACATAGTATGCACATATATGCCACATATTAGTCCGGTAATTTTAGACAATTGAAATAAAGAAAATTCCGACAGAGCCAAAACTTCGGGGAGGCCTTAGGTTTACCACAAGGAATAAAGTGTCAAAAGTCCCCATCAGTTACAAGTGAGCTTAGGGACTTATTCGGGGCCCAAGGTCAAAATTTTAGGTTTTTTGGATTTTTCTCGAAAACGGTAAGTTTTATCGAAAAAGTACCTCAGAGCAAAGTTGTAGATCTTAAAATTCTCTATAAAAATGGTCTCTATGATTTTTTCTCTAAGACCCACTATTTCCCAGATATTGCGCTTGTAAGAATCATGTTCTACATAGTATGCACACATATGCCACAATTTTAGACAATTGAAATAAAGAAAATTCCGACAAAGCCAAATCTTCGGAGAGACCTTAGGTTTACCACAAGGAATAAAGTGTCAAAAGTCCCCATCAGTCCCATGTGAGCTTAGGGACTTATTCGGGACCCAAGGTCAAAATTTTAGGTTTTTTGGATTTTTCTCGAAAACGGTAAGTTTTATCGAAAAAGTACCTCAAAGCAAAGTTGTAGATCTTAAAATTCTCTATAAAAATGGTATCTATGTTTTTTCTCTAAGACCCACTATTTCCCAGATATTGCGCTTGTAAGAATCATGTTCTACATAGTATGCACACATATGCCACAATTTTAGACAATTGAAATAAAGAAAATTCCGACAAAGCCAAATCTTCGGAGAGACCTTAGGTTTACCACAAGGAATAAAGTGTCAAAAGTCCCCATCAGTCCCATGTGAGCTTAGGGACTTATTCGGGACCCAAGGTCAAAATTTTAGGTTTTTTGGATTTTTCTCGAAAACGGTAAGTTTTATCGAAAAAGTACCTCAGAGCAAAGTTGTAGATCTTAAAATTCTCTATAAAAATGGTCTCTATGATTTTTTCTCTAAGACCCACTATTTCCCAGATATTGCGCTTGTAAGAATCATGTTCTACATAGTATGCACACATATGCCACAATTTTAGACAATTGACATAAAGAAAATTCCGACAAAGCCAAATCTTCGGAGAGACCTTAGGTTTACCACAAGGAATAAAGTGTCAAAAGTCCCCATCAGTCCCATGTGAGCTTAGGGACTTATTCGGGACCCAAGGTCAAAATTTTAGGTTTTTTGGATTTTTCTCGAAAACGGTAAGTTTTATCGAAAAAGTACCTCTGAGCAATGTTGTAGACCTTAAAATTCTCTATAAAAATGGTCCCTATGATTTTTTCTCTAAGACCCACTATTTTCCAGATATTGCGCTTGTAAGAATCATGTTCTACATAGTATGCACACATATGCCGCGTATTAGTCCGGTAATTTTAGACAATTGAAATAAAGAAAATTCCGACAAAGCCAAATCTTCGGAGAGACCTTAGGTTTACCACAAGGAATAAAGTGTCAAAAGTCCCCATCAGTCCCATGTGAGCTTAGGGACTTATTCGGCGCCCAAGGTCAAAATTTTGGGTTTTTTAGATTTTTCTCGAAAACGGTAAGTTTTATCGAAAAAGTACCTCAAAGCAATGTTGTTGATCTTAAAATTCTCTATAAAAATGGTCCCTATGATTTTTTCTCTAAGACCCATTATTTCCCAGATATTGCGCTTGTAAGTATCATGTTCTACATAGTATGCACATATATGCCACGTATTAGTCCGGTAATTTTAGACAATTGAAATAAAGAAAATTCCGACAGAGCCAAAACTTCGGGGAGGCCTTAGGTTTACCACAAGGAATAAAGTGTCAAAAGTCCCCATCAGTTACATGTGAGCTTAGGGACTTATTCGGGGCCCAAGGTCAAAATTTTAGGTTTTTTGGATTTTTCTCGAAAACGGTAAGTTTTATCGAAAAAGTACCTCAGAGCAAAGTTGTAGATCTTAAAATTCTCTATAAAAATGGTCTCTATGATTTTTTCTCTAAGACCCACTATTTCCCAGATATTGCGCTTGTAAGAATCATGTTCTACATAGTATGCAAACATATGCCACAATTTTAGACAATTGAAATAAAGAAAATTCCGACAAAGCCAAATCTTCGGAGAGACCTTAGGTTTACCACAAGGAATAAAGTGTCAAAAGTCCCCATCAGTCCCATGTGAGCTTAGGGACTTATTCGGGACCCAAGGTCAAAATTTTAGGTTTTTTGGATTTTTCTCGAAAACGGTAAGTTTTATCGAAAAAGTACCTCTGAGCAATGTTGTAGACCTTAAAATTCTCTATAAAAATGGTCCCTATGATTTTTTCTCTAAGACCCACTATTTTCCAGATATTGCGCTTGTAAGAATCATGTTCTACATAGTATGCACACATATGCCGCGTATTAGTCCGGTAATTTTAGACAATTGAAATAAAGAAAATTCCGACAAAGCCAAATCTTCGGAGAGACCTTAGGTTTACCACAAGGAATAAAGTGTCAAAAGTCCCCATCAGTCCCATGTGAGCTTAGGGACTTATTCGGCGCCCAAGGTCAAAATTTTGGGTTTTTTAGATTTTTCTCGAAAACGGTAAGTTTTATCGAAAAAGTACCTCATAGCAATGTTGTTGATCTTAAAATTCTCTATAAAAATAGTGCCTATGATTTTTTTTCTAAGACCCATTATTTCCCAGATATTGCGCTTGTAAGTATCATGTTCTACATAGTATGCACATATATGCCACGTATTAGTCCGGTAATTTTAGACAATTGAAATAAAGAAAATTCCGACAGAGCCAAAACTTCGGGGAGGCCTTAGGTTTACCACAAGGAATAAAGTGTCAAAAGTCCCCATCAGTTACAAGTGAGCTTAGGGACTTATTCGGGGCCCAAGGTCAAAATTTTAGGTTTTTTGGATTTTTCTCGAAAACGGTAAGTTTTATCGAAAAAGTACTTCAGAGCAAAGTTGTAGATCTTAAAATTCTCTATAAAAATGGTCTCTATGATTTTTTCTCTAAGACCCACTATTTCCCAGATATTGCGCTTGTAAGAATCATGTTCTACATAGTATGCACACATATGCCACAATTTTAGACAATTGAAATAAAGAAAATTCCGACAAAGCCAAATCTTCGGAGAGACCTTAGGTTTACCACAAGGAATAAAGTGTCAAAAGTCCCCATCAGTCCCATGTGAGCTTAGGGACTTATTCGGGACCCAAGGTCAAAATTTTAGGTTTTTTGGATTTTTCTCGAAAACGGTAAGTTTTATCGAAAAAGTACCTCAAAGCAAAGTTGTAGATCTTAAAATTCTCTATAAAAATTTTATCTATGTTTTTTCTCTAAGACCCACTATTTCCCAGATATTGCGCTTGTAAGAATCATGTTCTACATAGTATGCACACATATGCCACAATTTTAGACAATTGAAATAAAGAAAATTCCGACAAAGCCAAATCTTCGGAGAGACCTTAGGTTTACCACAAGGAATAAAGTGTCAAAAGTCCCCATCAGTCCCATGTGAGCTTAGGGACTTATTCGGGACCCAAGGTCAAAATTTTAGGTTTTTTGGATTTTTCTCGAAAACGGTAAGTTTTATCGAAAAAGTACCTCTGAGAAATGTTGTAGACCTTAAAATTCTCTATAAAAATGGTCCCGTTGATTTTTTCTCTAAGACCCACTATTTTCCAGATATTGCGCTTGTAAGAATCATGTTCTACATAGTATGCACACATATGCCGCGTATTAGTCCGGTAATTTTAGACAATTGAAATAAAGAAAATTCCGACAAAGCCAAATCTTCGGAGAGACCTTAGGTTTACCACAAGGAATAAAGTGTCAAAAGTCCCCATCAGTCCCATGTGAGCTTAGGGACTTATTCGGCGCCCAAGGTCAAAATTTTGGGTTTTTTAGATTTTTCTCGAAAACGGTAAGTTTTATCGAAAAAGTACCTCAAAGCAATGTTGTTGATCTTAAAATTCTCTATAAAAATGGTGCCTATGATTTTTTTTCTAAGACCCATTATTTCCCAGATATTGCGCTTTTAAGTATCATGTTCTACATAGTATGCACATATATGCCACGTATTAGTCCGGTAATTTTAGACAATTGAAATAAAGAAAATTCCGACAGAGCCAAAACTTCGGGGAGGCCTTAGGTTTACCACAAGGAATAAAGTGTCAAAAGTCCCCATCAGTTACAAGTGAGCTTAGGGACTTATTCGGGGCCCAAGGTCAAAATTTTAGGTTTTTTGGATTTTTCTCGAAAACGGTAAGTTTTATCGAAAAAGTACCTCAGAGCAAAGTTGTAGATCTTAAAATTCTCTATAAAAATGGTCTCTATGATTTTTTTCTCTAAGACCCACTATTTCCCAGATATTGCGCTTGTAAGAATCATGTTCTACATAGTATGCACACATATGCCACAATTTTAGACAATTGAAATAAAGAAAATTCCGACAAAGCCAAATCTTCGGAGAGACCTTAGGTTTACCACAAGGAATAAAGTGTCAAAAGTCCCCATCAGTCCCATGTGAGCTTAGGGACTTATTCGGGACCCAAGGTCAAAATTTTAGGTTTTTTGGATTTTTCTCGAAAACGGTAAGTTTTATCGAAAAAGTACCTCAAAGCAAAGTTGTAGATCTTAAAATTCTCTATAAAAATGGTATCTATGTTTTTTCTCTAAGACCCACTATTTCCCAGATATTGCGCTTGTAAGAATCATGTTCTACATAGTATGCACACATATGCCACAATTTTAGACAATTGAAATAAAGAAAATTCCGACAAAGCCAAATCTTCGGAGAGACCTTAGGTTTACCACAAGGAATAAAGTGTCAAAAGTCCCCATCAGTCCCATGTGAGCTTAGGGACTTATTCGGGACCCAAGGTCAAAATTTTAGGTTTTTTGGATTTTTCTCGAAAACGGTAAGTTTTATCGAAAAAGTACCTCTGAGGAATGTTGTAGACGTTAAAATTCTCTATAAAAATGGTCCCGTTGATTTTTTCTCTAAGACCCACTATTTTCCAGATATTGCGCTTGTAAGAATCATGTTCTACATAGTATGCACACATATGCCGCGTATTAGTCCGGTAATTTTAGACAATTGAAATAAAGAAAAATTCCGACAAAGCCAAATCTTCGGAGAGACCTTAGGTTTACCACAAGGAATAAAGTGTCAAAAGTCCCCATCAGTCCCATGTGAGCTTAGGGACTTATTCGGCGCCCAAGGTCAAAATTTTGGGTTTTTTAGATTTTTCTCGAAAACGGTAAGTTTTATCGAAAAAGTACCTCAAAGCATTGTTGTTGATCTTAAAATTCTCTATAAAAATGGTCCCTATGATTTTTTCTCTAAGACCCATTATTTCCCAGATATTGCGCTTGTAAGTATCATGTTCTACATAGTATGCACATACATGCCACGTATTAGTCCGGTAATTTTAGACAATTGAAATAAAGAAAATTCCGACAGAGCCAAAACTTCGGGGAGGCCTTAGGTTTACCACAAGGAATAAAGTGTCAAAAGTCCCCATCAGTTACATGTGAGCTTAGGGACTTATTCGGGGCCCAAGGTCAAAATTTTAGGTTTTTTGGATTTTTCTCGAAAACGGTAAGTTTTATCGAAAAAGTACCTCAGAGCAAAGTTGTAGATCTTAAAATTCTCTATAAAAATGGTCTCTATGATTTTTTCTCTAAGACCCACTATTTCCCAGATATTGCGCTTGTAAGAATCATGTTCTACATAGTATGCACACATATGCCACAATTTTAGACAATTGAAATAAAGAAAATTCCGACAAAGCCAAATCTTCGGAGAGACCTTAGGTTTACCACAAGGAATAAAGTGTCAAAAGTCCCCATCAGTCCCATGTGAGCTTAGGGACTTATTCGGGACTCAAGGTCAAAATTTTAGGTTTTTTGGATTTTTCTCGAAAACGGTAAGTTTTATCGAAAAAGTACCTCAAAGCAATGTTGTTGATCTTAAAATTCTCTATAAAAATGGTCCCTATGATTTTTTCTCTAAGACCCATTATTTCCCAGATATTGCGCTTGTAAGTATCATGTTCTACATAGTATGCACATATATGCCACGTATTAGTCCGGTAATTTTAGACAATTGAAATAAAGAAAATTCCGACAGAGCCAAAACTTCGGGGAGGCCTTAGGTTTACCACAAGGAATAAAGTGTCAAAAGTCCCCATCAGTTACAAGTGAGCTTAGGGACTTATTCGGGGCCCAAGGTCAAAATTTTAGGTTTTTTGGATTTTTCTCGAAAACGGTAAGTTTTATCGAAAAAGTACCTTAGAGCAAAGTTGTAGATCTTAAAATTCTCTATAAAAATGGTCTCTATGATTTTTTTCTCTAAGACCCACTATTTCCCAGATATTGCGCTTGTAAGAATCATGTTCTACATAGTATGCACACATATGCCACAATTTTAGACAATTGAAATAAAGAAAATTCCGACAAAGCCAAATCTTCGGAGAGACCTTAGGTTTACCACAAGGAATAAAGTGTCAAAAGTCCCCATCAGTCCCATGTGAGCTTAGGGACTTATTCGGGACCCAAGGTCAAAATTTTAGGTTTTTTGGATTTTTCTCGAAAACGGTAAGTTTTATCGAAAAAGTACCTCTGAGCAATGTTGTAGACCTTAAAATTCTCTATAAAAATGGTCCCGTTGATTTTTTCTCTAAGACCCACTATTTTCCAGATATTGCGCTTGTAAGAATCATGTTCTACATAGTATGCACACATATGCCGCGTATTAGTCCGGTAATTTTAGACAATTGAAATAAAGAAAATTCCGACAAAGCCAAATCTTCGGAGAGACCTTAGGTTTACCACAAGGAATAAAGTGTCAAAAGTCCCCATCAGTCCCATGTGAGCTTAGGGACTTATTCGGCGCCCAAGGTCAAAATTTTTGGGTTTTTTAGATTTTTCTCGAAAACGGTAAGTTTTATCGAAAAAGTACCTCAAAGCAATGTTGTTGATCTTAAAATTCTCTATAAAAATGGTCCCTATGATTTTTTCTCTAAGACCCATTATTTCCCAGATATTGCGCTTGTAAGTATCATGTTCTACATAGTATGCACATATATGCCACGTATTAGTCCGGTAATTTTAGACAATTGAAATAAAGAAAATTCCGACAGAGCCAAAACTTCGGGGAGGCCTTAGGTTTACCACAAGGAATAAAGTGTCAAAAGTCCCCATCAGTTACAAGTGAGCTTAGGGACTTATTCGGGGCCCAAGGTCAAAATTTTAGGTTTTTTGGATTTTTCTCGAAAACGGTAAGTTTTATCGAAAAAGTACCTCAGAGCAAAGTTGTAGATCTTAAAATTCTCTATAAAAATGGTCTCTATGATTTTTTCTCTAAGACCCACTATTTCCCAGATATTGCGCTTGTAAGAATCATGTTCTACATAGTATGCACACATATGCCACAATTTTAGACAATTGAAATAAAGAAAATTCCGACAAAGCCAAATCTTCGGAGAGACCTTAGGTTTACCACAAGGAATAAAGTGTCAAAAGTCCCCATCAGTCCCATGTGAGCTTAGGGACTTATTCGGGACCCAAGGTCAAAATTTTAGGTTTTTTGGATTTTTCTCGAAAACGGTAAGTTTTATCGAAAAAGTACCTCAAATCAATGTTGTTGATCTTAAAATTCTCTATAAAAATGGTCCCTATGATTTTTTCTCTAAGACCCATTATTTCCCAGATATTGCGCTTGTAAGTATCATGTTCTACATAGTATGCACATACATGCCGCGTATTAGTCCGGTAATTTTAGACAATTGAAATAAAGAAAATTCCGACAAAGCCAAATCTTCGGAGAGACCTTAGGTTTACCACAAGGAATAAAGTGTCAAAAGTCCCCATCAGTCCCATGTGAGCTTAGGGACTTATTCGGCGCCCAAGGTCAAAATTTTGGGTTTTTTAGATTTTTCTCGAAAACAGTAAGTTTTATCGAAAAAGTACCTCAAAGCAATGTTGTTGATCTTAAAATTCTCTATAAAAATGGTGCCTATGATTTTTTTTCTAAGACCCATTATTTCCCAGATATTGCGCTTGTAAGTATCATGTTCTACATAGTATGCACATATATGCCACGTATTAGTCCGGTAATTTTAGACAATTGAAATAAAGAAAATTCCGACAGAGCCAAAACTTCGGGGAGGCCTTAGGTTTACCACAAGGAATAAAGTGTCAAAAGTCCCCATCAGTTACAAGTGAGCTTAGGGACTTATTCGGGGCCCAAGGTCAAAATTTTAGGTTTTTTGGATTTTTCTCGAAAACGGTAAGTTTTATCGAAAAAGTACCTCAGAGCAAAGTTGTAGATCTTAAAATTCTCTATAAAAATGGTTTCTATGATTTTTTCTCTAAGACCCACTATTTCCCAGATATTGCGCTTGTAAGAATCATGTTCTACATAGTATGCACACATATGCCACAATTTTAGACAATTGAAATAAAGAAAATTCCGACAAAGCCAAATCTTCGGAGAGACCTTAGGTTTACCACAAGGAATAAAGTGTCAAAAGTCCCCATCAGTCCCATGTGAGCTTAGGGACTTATTCGGGACCCAAGGTCAAAATTTTAGGTTTTTTGGATTTTTCTCGAAAACGGTAAGTTTTATCGAAAAAGTACCTCTGAGCAATGTTGTAGACCTTAAAATTCTCTATAAAAATGGTTCCTATGATTTTTTTCTCTAAGACCCACTATTTTCCAGATATTGCGCTTGTAAGAATCATGTTCTACATAGTATGCACACATATGCCGCGTATTAGTCCGGTAATTTTAGACAATTGAAATAAAGAAAATTCCGACAAAGCCAAATCTTCGGAGAGACCTTAGGTTTACCACAAGGAATAAAGTGTCAAAAGTCCCCATCAGTCCCATGTGAGCTTAGGGACTTATTCGGCGCCCAAGGTCAAAATTTTGGGTTTTTTAGATTTTTCTCGAAAACGGTAAGTTTTATCGAAAAAGTACCTCAAAGCAATGTTGTTGATCTTAAAATTCTCTATAAAAATGGTCCCTATGATTTTTTTCTCTAAGACCCATTATTTCCCAGATATTGCGCTTGTAAGTATCATGTTCTACATAGTATGCACATATATGCCACGTATTAGTCCGGTAATTTTAGACAATTGAAATAAAGAAAATTCCGACAGAGCCAAAACTTCGGGGAGGCCTTAGGTTTACCACAAGGAATAAAGTGTCAAAAGTCCCCATCAGTTACAAGTGAGCTTAGGGACTTATTCGGGGCCCAAGGTCAAAATTTTAGGTTTTTTGGATTTTTCTCGAAAACGGTAAGTTTTATCGAAAAAGTACCTCAGAGCAAAGTTGTAGATCTTAAAATTCTCTATAAAAATGGTTTCTATGATTTTTTCTCTAAGACCCACTATTTCCCAGATATTGCGCTTGTAAGAATCATGTTCTACATAGTATGCACACATATGCCACAATTTTAGACAATTGAAATAAAGAAAATTCCGACAAAGCCAAATCTTCGGAGAGACCTTAGGTTTACCACAAGGAATAAAGTGTCAAAAGTCCCCATCAGTCCCATGTGAGCTTAGGGACTTATTCGGGACCCAAGGTCAAAATTTTAGGTTTTTTGGATTTTTTCTCGAAAACGGTAAGTTTTATCGAAAAAGTACCTCTGAGCAATGTTGTAGACCTTAAAATTCTCTATAAAAATGGTTCCTATGATTTTTTCTCTAAGACCCACTATTTTCCAGATATTGCGCTTGTAAGAATCATGTTCTACATAGTATGCACACATATGCCGCGTATTAGTCCGGTAATTTTAGACAATTGAAATAAAGAAAATTCCGACAAAGCCAAATCTTCGGAGAGACCTTAGGTTTACCACAAGGAATAAAGTGTCAAAAGTCCCCATCAGTCCCATGTGAGCTTAGGGACTTATTCGGCGCCCAAGGTCAAAATTTTGGGTTTTTTAGATTTTTCTCGAAAACGGTAAGTTTTATCGAAAAAGTACCTCAAAGCAATGTTGTTGATCTTAAAATTCTCTATAAAAATGGTCCCTATGATTTTTTCTCTAAGACCCATTATTTCCCAGATATTGCGCTTGTAAGTATCATGTTTCTACATAGTATGCACATATATGCCACGTATTAGTCCGGTAATTTTAGACAATTGAAATAAAGAAAATTCCGACAGAGCCAAAACTTCGGGGAGGCCTTAGGTTTTACCACAAGGAATAAAGTGTCAAAAGTCCCCATCAGTTACATGTGAGCTTAGGGACTTATTCGGGGCCCAAGGTCAAAATTTTAGGTTTTTTGGATTTTTCTCGAAAACGGTAAGTTTTATCGAAAAAGTACCTCAGAGCAAAGTTGTAGATCTTAAAATTCTCTATAAAAATGGTATCTATGTTTTTTCTCTAAGACCCACTATTTCCCAGATATTGCGCTTGTAAGAATCAAAGAAAATTCCGACAAAGCCAAATCTTCGGAGAGACCTTAGGTTTACCACAAGGAATAAAGTGTCAAAAGTCCCCATCAGTCCCATGTGAGCTTAGGGACTTATTCGGCGCCCAAGGTCAAAATTTTGGGTTTTTTAGATTTTTCTCGAAAACGGTAAGTTTTATCGAAAAAGTACCTCAAAGCAATGTTGTTGATCTTAAAATTCTCTATAAAAATGGTGCCTATGATTTTTTTTCTAAGACCCATTATTTCCCAGATATTGCGCTTGTAAGTATCATGTTCTACATAGTATGCACATATATGCCACGTATTAGTCCGGTAATTTTAGACAATTGAAATAAAGAAAATTCCGACAGAGCCAAAACTTCGGGGAGGCCTTAGGTTTACCACAAGGAATAAAGTGTCAAAAGTCCCCATCAGTTACAAGTGAGCTTAGGGACTTATTCGGGGCCCAAGGTCAAAATTTTAGGTTTTTTGGATTTTTCTCGAAAACGGTAAGTTTTATCGAAAAAGTACCTCAGAGCAAAGTTGTAGATCTTAAAATTCTCTATAAAAATGGTTTCTATGATTTTTTCTCTAAGACCCACTATTTCCCAGATATTGCGCTTGTAAGAATCATGTTCTACATAGTATGCACACATATGCCACAATTTTAGACAATTGAAATAAAGAAAATTCCGACAAAGCCAAATCTTCGGAGAGACCTTAGGTTTACCACAAGGAATAAAGTGTCAAAAGTCCCCATCAGTCCCATGTGAGCTTAGGGACTTATTCGGGACCCAAGGTCAAAATTTTAGGTTTTTTGGATTTTTCTCGAAAACGGTAAGTTTTATCGAAAAAGTACCTCAAATCAATGTTGTTGATCTTAAAATTCTCTATAAAAATGGTCCCTATGATTTTTTCTCTAAGACCCATTATTTCCCAGATATTGCGCTTGTAAGTATCATGTTCTACATAGTATGCACATATATGCCACGTATTAGTCCGGTAATTTTAGACAATTGAAATAAAGAAAATTCCGACAGAGCCAAAACTTCGGGGAGGCCTTAGGTTTACCACAAGGAATAAAGTGTCAAAAGTCCCCATCAGTTACATGTGAGCTTAGGGACTTATTCGGGGCCCAAGGTCAAAATTTTAGGTTTTTTGGATTTTTCTCGAAAACGGTAAGTTTTATCGAAAAAGTACCTCAGAGCAAAGTTGTAGATCTTAAAATTCTCTATAAAAATGGTCTCTCTGATTTTTTCTCTAAGACCCACTATTTCCCAGATATTGCGCTTGTAAGAATCATGTTCTACATAGTATGCACACATATGCCACAATTTTAGACAATTGAAATAAAGAAAATTCCGACAAAGCCAAATCTTCGGAGAGACCTTAGGTTTACCACAAGGAATAAAGTGTCAAAAGTCCCCATCAGTCCCATGTGAGCTTAGGGACTTATTCGGGACCCAAGGTCAAAATTTTAGGTTTTTTGGATTTTTCTCGAAAACGGTAAGTTTTATCGAAAAAGTACCTCAGAGCAAAGTTGTAGATCTTAAAATTCTCTATAAAAATGGTATCTATGTTTTTTCTCTAAGACCCACTATTTCCCAGATATTGCGCTTGTAAGAATCATGTTCTACATAGTATGCACACATATGCCACAATTTTAGACAATTGAAATAAAGAAAATTCCGACAAAGCCAAATCTTCGGAGAGACCTTAGGTTTACCACAAGGAATAAAGTGTCAAAAGTCCCCATCAGTCCCATGTGAGCTTAGGGACTTATTCGGCGCCCAAGGTCAAAATTTTGGGTTTTTTAGATTTTTCTCGAAAACGGTAAGTTTTATCGAAAAAGTACCTCAAAGCAATGTTGTTGATCTTAAAATTCTCTATAAAAATGGTCCCTATGATTTTTTCTCTAAGACCCATTATTTCCCAGATATTGCGCTTGTAAGTATCATGTTCTACATAGTATGCACATATATGCCACGTATTAGTCCGGTAATTTTAGACAATTGAAATAAAGAAAATTCCGACAGAGCCAAAACTTCGGGGAGGCCTTAGGTTTACCACAAGGAATAAAGTGTCAAAAGTCCCCATCAGTTACAAGTGAGCTTAGGGACTTATTCGGGGCCCAAGGTCAAAATTTTAGGTTTTTTGGATTTTTCTCGAAAACGGTAAGTTTTATCGAAAAAGTACCTCAGAGCAAAGTTGTAGATCTTAAAATTCTCTATAAAAATGGTCTCTATGATTTTTTCTCTAAGACCCACTATTTCCCAGATATTGCGCTTGTAAGAATCATGTTCTACATAGTATGCACACATATGCCACAATTTTAGACAATTGAAATAAAGAAAATTCCGACAAAGCCAAATCTTCGGAGAGACCTTAGGTTTACCACAAGGAATAAAGTGTCAAAAGTCCCCATCAGTCCCATGTGAGCTTAGGGACTTATTCGGGACCCAAGGTCAAAATTTTAGGTTTTTTGGATTTTTCTCGAAAACGGTAAGTTTTATCGAAAAAGTACCTCAGAGCAAAGTTGTAGATCTTAAAATTCTCTATAAAAATGGTATCTATGTTTTTTCTCTAAGACCCACTATTTCCCAGATATTGCGCTTGTAAGAATCATGTTCTACATAGTATGCACACATATGCCACAATTTTAGACAATTGAAATAAAGAAAATTCCGACAAAGCCAAATCTTCGGAGAGACCTTAGGTTTACCACAAGGAATAAAGTGTCAAAAGTCCCCATCAGTCCCATGTGAGCTTAGGGACTTATTCGGGACCCAAGGTCAAAATTTTAGGTTTTTTGGATTTTTCTCGAAAACGGTAAGTTTTATCGAAAAAGTACCTCTGAGCAATGTTGTAGACCTTAAAATTCTCTATAAAAATGGTCCCGTTGATTTTTTCTCTAAGACCCACTATTTTCCAGATATTGCGCTTGTAAGAATCATGTTCTACATAGTATGCACACATATGCCGCGTATTAGTCCGGTAATTTTAGACAATTGAAATAAAGAAAATTCCGACAAAGCCAAATCTTCGGAGAGACCTTAGGTTTACCACAAGGAATAAAGTGTCAAAAGTCCCCATCAGTCCCATGTGAGCTTAGGGACTAATTCGGCGCCCAAGGTCAAAATTTTGGGTTTTTTAGATTTTTCTCGAAAACGGTAAGTTTTATCGAAAAAGTACCTCAAAGCAATGTTGTTGATCTTAAAATTCTCTATAAAAATGGTCCCTATGATTTTTTCTCTAAGACCCATTATTTCCCAGATATTGCGCTTGTAAGTATCATGTTCTACATAGTATGCACATATATGCCACGTATTAGTCCGGTAATTTTAGACAATTGAAATAAAGAAAATTCCGACAGAGCCAAAACTTCGGGGAGGCCTTAGGTTTACCACAAGGAATAAAGTGTCAAAAGTCCCCATCAGTTACATGTGAGCTTAGGGACTTATTCGGGGCCCAAGGTCAAAATTTTAGGTTTTTTGGATTTTTCTCGAAAACGGTAAGTTTTATCGAAAAAGTACCTCAGAGCAAAGTTGTAGATCTTAAAATTCTCTATAAAAATGGTATCTATGTTTTTTCTCTAAGACCAACTATTTCCCAGATATTGCGCTTGTAAGAATCAAAGAAAATTCCGACAAAGCCAAATCTTCGGAGAGACCTTAGGTTTACCACAAGGAATAAAGTGTCAAAAGTCCCCATCAGTCCCATGTGAGCTTAGGGACTTATTCGGCGCCCAAGGTCAAAATTTTGGGTTTTTTAGATTTTTCTCGAAAACGGTAAGTTTTATCGAAAAAGTACCTCAAAGCAATGTTGTTGATCTTAAAATTCTCTATAAAAATGGTGCCTATGATTTTTTTTCTAAGACCCATTATTTCCCAGATATTGCGCTTGTAAGTATCATGTTCTACATAGTATGCACATATATGCCACGTATTAGTCCGGTAATTTTAGACAATTGAAATAAAGAAAATTCCGACAGAGCCAAAACTTCGGGGAGGCCTTAGGTTTACCACAAGGAATAAAGTGTCAAAAGTCCCCATCAGTTACAAGTGAGCTTAGGGACTTATTCGGGGCCCAAGGTCAAAATTTTAGGTTTTTTGGATTTTTCTCGAAAACGGTAAGTTTTATCGAAAAAGTACCTCAGAGCAAAGTTGTAGATCTTAAAATTCTCTATAAAAATGGTCTCTATGATTTTTTCTCTAAGACCCACTATTTCCCAGATATTGCGCTTGTAAGAATCATGTTCTACATAGTATGCACACATATGCCACAATTTTAGACAATTGAAATAAAGAAAATTCCGACAAAGCCAAATCTTCGGAGAGACCTTAGGTTTACCACAAGGAATAAAGTGTCAAAAGTCCCCATCAGTCCCATGTGAGCTTAGGGACTTATTCGGGACCCAAGGTCAAAATTTTAGGTTTTTTGGATTTTTCTCGAAAACGGTAAGTTTTATCGAAAAAGTACCTCTGAGCAATGTTGTAGACCTTAAAATTCTCTATAAAAATGGTCCCGTTGATTTTTTCTCTAAGACCCACTATTTTCCAGATATTGCGCTTGTAAGAATCATGTTCTACATAGTATGCACACATATGCCGCGTATTAGTCCGGTAATTTTAGACAATTGAAATAAAGAAAATTCCGACAAAGCCAAATCTTCGGAGAGACCTTAGGTTTACCACAAGGAATAAAGTGTCAAAAGTCCCCATCAGTCCCATGTGAGCTTAGGGACTTATTCGGCGCCCAAGGTCAAAATTTTGGGTTTTTTAGATTTTTCTCGAAAACGGTAAGTTTTATCGAAAAAGTACCTCAAAGCAATGTTGTTGATCTTAAAATTCTCTATAAAAATGGTGCCTATGATTTTTTTTCTAAGACCCATTATTTCCCAGATATTGCGCTTGTAAGTATCATGTTCTACATAGTATGCACACATATGCCACGTATTAGTCCGGTAATTTTAGACAATTGAAATAAAGAAAATTCCGACAGAGCCAAAACTTCGGGGAGGCCTTAGGTTTACCACAAGGAATAAAGTGTCAAAAGTCCCCATCAGTTACAAGTGAGCTTAGGGACTTATTCGGGGCCCAAGGTCAAAATTTTAGGTTTTTTGGATTTTTCTCGAAAACGGTAAGTTTTATCGAAAAAGTACCTCAGAGCAAAGTTGTAGATCTTAAAATTCTCTATAAAAATGGTTTCTATGATTTTTTCTCTAAGACCCACTATTTCCCAGATATTGCGCTTGTAAGAATCATGTTCTACATAGTATGCACACATATGCCACAATTTTAAACAATTGAAATAAAGAAAATTCCGACAAAGCCAAATCTTCGGAGAGACCTTAGGTTTACCACAAGGAATAAAGTGTCAAAAGTCCCCATCAGTCCCATGTGAGCTT
Source organism: Phosphuga atrata (assembly GCA_944588485.1). NCBI lineage: Eukaryota > Metazoa > Arthropoda > Insecta > Coleoptera > Silphidae > Phosphuga > Phosphuga atrata. The sequence continues at coordinate 21,937,916 of OX155902.1, read as the reverse complement.
AGGGACTTATTCGGGACCCAAGGTCAAAATTTTAGGTTTTTTGGATTTTTCTCGAAAACGGTAAGTTTTATCGAAAAAGTACCTCAAATCAATGTTGTTGATCTTAAAATTCTCTATAAAAATGGTCCCTATGATTTTTTCTCTAAGACCCATTATTTCCCAGATATTGCGCTTGTAAGTATCATGTTCTACATAGTATGCACATACATGCCACGTATTAGTCCGGTAATTTTAGACAATTGAAATAAAGAAAATTCCGACAGAGCCAAAACTTCGGGGAGGCCTTAGGTTTACCACAAGGAATAAAGTGTCAAAAGTCCCCATCAGTTACATGTGAGCTTAGGGACTTATTCGGGGCCCAAGGTCAAAATTTTAGGTTTTTTGGATTTTTCTCGAAAACGGTAAGTTTTATCGAAAAAGTACCTCAGAGCAAAGTTGTAGATCTTAAAATTCTCTATAAAAATGGTCTCTATGATTTTTTCTCTAAGACCCACTATTTCCCAGATATTGCGCTTGTAAGAATCATGTTCTACATAGTATGCACACATATGCCACAATTTTAGACAATTGAAATAAAGAAAATTCCGACAAAGCCAAATCTTCGGAGAGACCTTAGGTTTACCACAAGGAATAAAGTGTCAAAAGTCCCCATCAGTCCCATGTGAGCTTAGGGACTTATTCGGGACCCAAGGTCAAAATTTTAGGTTTTTTGGATTTTTCTCGAAAACGGTAAGTTTTATCGAAAAAGTACCTCTGAGCAATGTTGTAGACCTTAAAATTCTCTATAAAAATGGTCCCGTTGATTTTTTCTCTAAGACCCACTATTTTCCAGATATTGCGCTTGTAAGAATCATGTTCTACATAGTATGCACACATATGCCGCGTATTAGTCCGGTAATTTTAGACAATTGAAATAAAGAAAATTCCGACAAAGCCAAATCTTCGGAGAGACCTTAGGTTTACCACAAGGAATAAAGTGTCAAAAGTCCCCATCAGTCCCATGTGAGCTTAGGGACTTATTCGGCGCCCAAGGTCAAAATTTTGGGTTTTTTAGATTTTTCTCGAAAACGGTAAGTTTTATCGAAAAAGTACCTCAAAGCAATGTTGTTGATCTTAAAATTCTCTATAAAAATGGTGCCTATGATTTTTTTTCTAAGACCCATTATTTCCCAGATATTGCGCTTGTAAGTATCATGTTCTACATAGTATGCACATATATGCCACGTATTAGTCCGGTAATTTTAGACAATTGAAATAAAGAAAATTCCGACAGAGCCAAAACTTCGGGGAGGCCTTAGGTTTACCACAAGGAATAAAGTGTCAAAAGTCCCCATCAGTTACAAGTGAGCTTAGGGACTTATTCGGGGCCCAAGGTCAAAATTTTAGGTTTTTTGGATTTTTCTCGAAAACGGTAAGTTTTATCGAAAAAGTACCTCAGAGCAAAGTTGTAGATCTTAAAATTCTCTATAAAAATGGTTTCTATGATTTTTTCTCTAAGACCCACTATTTCCCAGATATTGCGCTTGTAAGAATCATGTTCTACATAGTATGCACACATATGCCACAATTTTAAACAATTGAAATAAAGAAAATTCCGACAAAGCCAAATCTTCGGAGAGACCTTAGGTTTACCACAAGGAATAAAGTGTCAAAAGTCCCCATCAGTCCCATGTGAGCTTAGGGACTTATTCGGGACCCAAGGTCAAAATTTTAGGTTTTTTGGATTTTTCTCGAAAACGGTAAGTTTTATCGAAAAAGTACCTCAAATCAATGTTGTTGATCTTAAAATTCTCTATAAAAATGGTCCCTATGATTTTTTCTCTAAGACCCATTATTTCCCAGATATTGCGCTTGTAAGTATCATGTTCTACATAGTATGCACATACATGCCACGTATTAGTCCGGTAATTTTAGACAATTGAAATAAAGAAAATTCCGACAGAGCCAAAACTTCGGGGAGGCCTTAGGTTTACCACAAGGAATAAAGTGTCAAAAGTCCCCATCAGTTACATGTGAGCTTAGGGACTTATTCGGGGCCCAAGGTCAAAATTTTAGGTTTTTTGGATTTTTCTCGAAAACGGTAAGTTTTATCGAAAAAGTACCTCAGAGCAAAGTTGTAGATCTTAAAATTCTCTATAAAAATGGTCTCTATGATTTTTTCTCTAAGACCCACTATTTCCCAGATATTGCGCTTGTAAGAATCATGTTCTACATAGTATGCACACATATGCCACAATTTTAGACAATTGAAATAAAGAAAATTCCGACAAAGCCAAATCTTCGGAGAGACCTTAGGTTTACCACAAGGAATAAAGTGTCAAAAGTCCCCATCAGTCCCATGTGAGCTTAGGGACTTATTCGGGACCCAAGGTCAAAATTTTAGGTTTTTTGGATTTTTCTCGAAAACGGTAAGTTTTATCGAAAAAGTACCTCAAAGCAAAGTTGTAGATCTTAAAATTCTCTATAAAAATGGTATCTATGTTTTTTCTCTAAGACCCACTATTTCCCAGATATTGCGCTTGTAAGAATCATGTTCTACATAGTATGCACACATATGCCACAATTTTAGACAATTGAAATAAAGAAAATTCCGACAGAGCCAAAACTTCGGGGAGGCCTTAGGTTTACCACAAGGAATAAAGTGTCAAAAGTCCCCATCAGTTACAAGTGAGCTTAGGGACTTATTCGGCGCCCAAGGTCAAAATTTTGGGTTTTTTAGATTTTTCTCGAAAACGGTAAGTTTTATCGAAAAAGTACCTCAAAGCAATGTTGTTGATCTTAAAATTCTCTATAAAAATGGTCCCTATGATTTTTTCTCTAAGACCCATTATTTCCCAGATATTGCGCTTGTAAGTATCATGTTCTACATAGTATGCACATATATGCCACGTATTAGTCCGGTAATTTTAGACAATTGAAATAAAGAAAATTCCGACAGAGCCAAAACTTCGGGGAGGCCTTAGGTTTACCACAAGGAATAAAGTGTCAAAAGTCCCCATCAGTTACAAGTGAGCTTAGGGACTTATTCGGGGCCCAAGGTCAAAATTTTAGGTTTTTTGGATTTTTCTCGAAAACGGTAAGTTTTATCGAAAAAGTACCTCAGAGCAAAGTTGTAGATCTTAAAATTCTCTATAAAAATGGTCTCTATGATTTTTTCTCTAAGACCCACTATTTCCCAGATATTGCGCTTGTAAGAATCATGTTCTACATAGTATGCACACATATGCCACAATTTTAGACAATTGAAATAAAGAAAATTCCGACAAAGCCAAATCTTCGGAGAGACCTTAGGTTTACCACAAGGAATAAAGTGTCAAAAGTCCCCATCAGTCCCATGTGAGCTTAGGGACTTATTCGGGATCCAAGGTCAAAATTTTAGGTTTTTTGGATTTTTCTCGAAAACGGTAAGTTTTATCGAAAAAGTACCTCAGAGCAAAGTTGTAGATCTTAAAATTCTCTATAAAAATGGTATCTATGTTTTTTCTCTAAGACCCACTATTTCCCAGATATTGCGCTTGTAAGAATCATGTTCTACATAGTATGCACACATATGCCACAATTTTAGACAATTGAAATAAAGAAAATTCCGACAAAGCCAAATCTTCGGAGAGACCTTAGGTTTACCACAAGGAAAAAAGTGTCAAAAGTCCCCATCAGTCCCATGTGAGCTTAGGGACTTATTCGGGACCCAAGGTCAAAATTTTAGGTTTTTTGGATTTTTCTCGAAAACGGTAAGTTTTATCGAAAAAGTACCTCAGAGCAATGTTGTAGACCTTAAAATTCTCTATAAAAATGGTCCCTATGATTTTTTCTCTAAGACCCACTATTTTCCAGATATTGCGCTTGTAAGAATCATGTTCTACATAGTATGCACACATATGCCGCGTATTAGTCCGGTAATTTTAGACAATTGAAATAAAGAAAATTCCGACAAAGCCAAATCTTCGGAGAGACCTTAGGTTTACCACAAGGAATAAAGTGTCAAAAGTCCCCATCAGTCCCATGTGAGCTTAGGGACTTATTCGGCGCCCAAGGTCAAAATTTTGGGTTTTTTAGATTTTTCTCGAAAACGGTAAGTTTTATCGAAAAACTACTTCAAAGCAATGTTGTTGATCTTAAAATTCTCTATAAAAATGGTCCCTATGATTTTTTCTCTAAGACCCATTATTTCCCAGATATTGCGCTTGTAAGTATCATGTTCTACATAGTATGCACATACATGCCACGTATTAGTCCGGTAATTTTAGACAATTGAAATAAAGAAAATTCCGACAGAGCCAAAACTTCGGGGAGGCCTTAGGTTTACCACAAGGAATAAAGTGTCAAAAGTCCCCATCAGTTACATGTGAGCTTAGGGACTTATTCGGGGCCCAAGGTCAAAATTTTAGGTTTTTTGGATTTTTCTCGAAAACGGTAAGTTTTATCGAAAAAGTACCTCAGAGCAAAGTTGTAGATCTTAAAATTCTCTATAAAAATGGTCACTATGATTTTTTCTCTAAGACCCACTATTTCCCAGATATTGCGCTTGTAAGAATCATGTTCTACATAGTATGCACACATATGCCACAATTTTAGACAATTGAAATAAAGAAAATTCCGACAAAGCCAAATCTTCGGAGAGACCTTAGGTTTACCACAAGGAATAAAGTGTCAAAAGTCCCCATCAGTCCCATGTGAGCTTAGGGACTTATTCGGGACCCAAGGTCAAAATTTTAGGTTTTTTGGATTTTTCTCGAAAACGGTAAGTTTTATCGAAAAAGTACCTCAAAGCAATGTTGTTGATCTTAAAATTCTCTATAAAAATGGTCCCTATGATTTTTTCTCTAAGACCCATTATTTCCCAGATATTGCGCTTGTAAGAATCATGTTCTACATAGTATGCACACATATGCCACAATTTTAGACAATTGAAATAAAGAAAATTCCGACAAAGCCAAATCTTCGGAGAGACCTTAGGTTTACCACAAGGAATAAAGTGTCAAAAGTCCCCATCAGTCCCATGTGAGCTTAGGGACTTATTCGGCGCCCAAGGTCAAAATTTTTGGTTTTTTAGATTTTTCTCGAAAACGGTAAGTTTTATCGAAAAAGTACCTCAAAGCAATGTTGTTGATCTTAAAATTCTCTATAAAAATGGTCCCTATGATTTTTTCTCTAAGACCCATTATTTCCCAGATATTGCGCTTGTAAGTATCATGTTCTACATAGTATGCACATATATGCCACGTATTAGTCCGGTAATTTTAGACAATTGAAATAAAGAAAATTCCGACAGAGCCAAAACTTCGGGGAGGCCTTAGGTTTACCACAAGGAATAAAGTGTCAAAAGTCCCCATCAGTTACAAGTGAGCTTAGGGACTTATTCGGGGCCCAAGGTCAAAATTTTAGGTTTTTTGGATTTTTCTCGAAAACGGTAAGTTTTATCGAAAAAGTACCTTAGAGCAAAGTTGTAGATCTTAAAATTCTCTATAAAAATGGTCTCTATGATTTTTTCTCTAAGACCCACTATTTCCCAGATATTGCGCTTGTAAGAATCATGTTCTACATAGTATGCACACATATGCCACAATTTTAGACAATTGAAATAAAGAAAATTCCGACAAAGCCAAATCTTCGGAGAGACCTTAGGTTTACCACAAGGAATAAAGTGTCAAAAGTCCCCATCAGTCCCATGTGAGCTTAGGGACTTATTCGGGACCCAAGGTCAAAATTTTAGGTTTTTTGGATTTTTCTCGAAAACGGTAAGTTTTATCGAAAAAGTACCTCTGAGCAATGTTGTAGACCTTAAAATTCTCTATAAAAATGGTCCCGTTGATTTTTTCTCTAAGACCCACTATTTCCCAGATATTGCGCTTGTAAGAATCATGTTCTACATAGTATGCACACATATGCCACAATTTTAGACAATTGAAATAAAGAAAATTCCGACAGAGCCAAAACTTCGGGGAGGCCTTAGGTTTACCACAAGGAATAAAGTGTCAAAAGTCCCCATCAGTCCCATGTGAGCTTAGGGACTTATTCGGCGCCCAAGGTCAAAATTTTGGGTTTTTTAGATTTTTCTCGAAAACGGTAAGTTTTATCGAAAAAGTACCTCAAAGCAATGTTGTTGATCTTAAAATTCTCTATAAAAATGGTCCCTATGATTTTTTCTCTAAGACCCATTATTTCCCAGATATTGCGCTTGTAAGTATCATGTTCTACATAGTATGCACATATATGCCACGTATTAGTCCGGTAATTTTAGACAATTGAAATAAAGAAAATTCCGACAGAGCCAAAACTTCGGGGAGGCCTTAGGTTTACCACAAGGAATAAAGTGTCAAAAGTCCCCATCAGTTACAAGTGAGCTTAGGGACTTATTCGGGGCCCAAGGTCAAAATTTTAGGTTTTTTGGATTTTTCTCGAAAACGGTAAGTTTTATCGAAAAAGTACCTCAGAGCAAAGTTGTAGATCTTAAAATTCTCTATAAAAATGGTTTCTATGATTTTTTCTCTAAGACCCACTATTTCCCAGATATTGCGCTTGTAAGAATCATGTTCTACATAGTATGCACACATATGCCACAATTTTAAACAATTGAAATAAAGAAAATTCCGACAAAGCCAAATCTTCGGAGAGACCTTAGGTTTACCACAAGGAATAAAGTGTCAAAAGTCCCCATCAGTCCCATGTGAGCTTAGGGACTTATTCGGGACCCAAGGTCAAAATTTTAGGTTTTTTGGATTTTTCTCGAAAACGGTAAGTTTTATCGAAAAAGTACCTCAAATCAATGTTGTTGATCTTAAAATTCTCTATAAAAATGGTCCCTATGATTTTTTCTCTAAGACCCATTATTTCCCAGATATTGCGCTTGTAAGTATCATGTTCTACATAGTATGCACATACATGCCACGTATTAGTCCGGTAATTTTAGACAATTGAAATAAAGAAAATTCCGACAGAGCCAAAACTTCGGGGAGGCCTTAGGTTTACCACAAGGAATAAAGTGTCAAAAGTCCCCATCAGTTACATGTGAGCTTAGGGACTTATTCGGGGCCCAAGGTCAAAATTTTAGGTTTTTTGGATTTTTCTCGAAAACGGTAAGTTTTATCGAAAAAGTACCTCAGAGCAAAGTTGTAGATCTTAAAATTCTCTATAAAAATGGTCTCTATGATTTTTTCTCTAAGACCCACTATTTCCCAGATATTGCGCTTGTAAGAATCATGTTCTACATAGTATGCACACATATGCCACAATTTTAGACAATTGAAATAAAGAAAATTCCGACAAAGCCAAATCTTCGGAGAGACCTTAGGTTTACCACAAGGAATAAAGTGTCAAAAGTCCCCATCAGTCCCATGTGAGCTTAGGGACTTATTCGGGACCCAAGGTCAAAATTTTAGGTTTTTTGGATTTTTCTCGAAAACGGTAAGTTTTATCGAAAAAGTACCTCAGAGCAAAGTTGTAGATCTTAAAATTCTCTATAAAAATGGTATCTATGTTTTTTCTCTAAGACCCACTATTTCCCAGATATTGCGCTTGTAAGAATCATGTTCTACATAGTATGCACACATATGCCACAATTTTAGACAATTGAAATAAAGAAAATTCCGACAGAGCCAAAACTTCGGGGAGACCTTAGGTTTACCACAAGGAATAAAGTGTCAAAAGTCCCCATCAGTCCCATGTGAGCTTAGGGACTTATTCGGCGCCCAAGGTCAAAATTTTGGGTTTTTTAGATTTTTCTCGAAAACGGTAAGTTTTATCGAAAAAGTACCTCAAAGCAATGTTGTTGATCTTAAAATTCTCTATAAAAATGGTCCCTATGATTTTTTCTCTAAGACCCATTATTTCCCAGATATTGCGCTTGTAAGTATCATGTTCTACATAGTATGCACATATATGCCACGTATTAGTCCGGTAATTTTAGACAATTGAAATAAAGAAAATTCCGACAGAGCCAAAACTTCGGGGAGGCCTTAGGTTTACCACAAGGAATAAAGTGTCAAAAGTCCCCATCAGTTACAAGTGAGCTTAGGGACTTATTCGGGGCCCAAGGTCAAAATTTTAGGTTTTTTGGATTTTTCTCGAAAACGGTAAGTTTTATCGAAAAAGTACCTCAGAGCAAAGTTGTAGATCTTAAAATTCTCTATAAAAATGGTCTCTATGATTTTTTCTCTAAGACCCACTATTTCCCAGATATTGCGCTTGTAAGAATCATGTTCTACATAGTATGCACACATATGCCACAATTTTAGACAATTGAAATAAAGAAAATTCCGACAAAGCCAAATCTTCGGAGAGACCTTAGGTTTACCACAAGGAATAAAGTGTCAAAAGTCCCCATCAGTCCCATGTGAGCTTAGGGACTTATTCGGGACCCAAGGTCAAAATTTTAGGTTTTTTGGATTTTTCTCGAAAACGGTAAGTTTTATCGAAAAAGTACCTCAGAGCAAAGTTGTAGATCTTAAAATTCTCTATAAAAATGGTATCTATGTTTTTTCTCTAAGACCCACTATTTCCCAGATATTGCGCTTGTAAGAATCATGTTCTACATAGTATGCACACATATGCCACAATTTTAGACAATTGAAATAAAGAAAATTCCGACAAAGCCAAATCTTCGGAGAGACCTTAGGTTTACCACAAGGAAAAAAGTGTCAAAAGTCCCCATCAGTCCCATGTGAGCTTAGGGACTTATTCGGGACCCAAGGTCAAAATTTTAGGTTTTTTGGATTTTTCTCGAAAACGGTAAGTTTTATCGAAAAAGTACCTCAGAGCTAGGTTGTAGACCTTAAAATTCTCTATAAAAATGGTCCCTATGATTTTTTCTCTAAGACCCACTATTTTCCAGATATTGCGCTTGTAAGAATCATGTTCTACATAGTATGCACACATATGCCGCGTATTAGTCCGGTAATTTTAGACAATTAAAATAAAGAAAATTCCGACAAAGCCAAATCTTCGGAGAGACCTTAGGTTTACCACAAGGAATAAAGTGTCAAAAGTCCCCATCAGTCCCATGTGAGCTTAGGGACTTATTCGGCGCCCAAGGTCAAAATTTTGGGTTTTTTAGATTTTTCTCGAAAACGGTAAGTTTTATCGAAAAACTACTTCAAAGCAATGTTGTTGATCTTAAAATTCTCTATAAAAATGGTCCCTATGATTTTTTCTCTAAGACCCATTATTTCCCAGATATTGCGCTTGTAAGTATCATGTTCTACATAGTATGCACATACATGCCACGTATTAGTCCGGTAATTTTAGACAATTGAAATAAAGAAAATTCCGACAGAGCCAAAACTTCGGGGAGGCCTTAGGTTTACCACAAGGAATAAAGTGTCAAAAGTCCCCATCAGTTACATGTGAGCTTAGGGACTTATTCGGGGCCCAAGGTCAAAATTTTAGGTTTTTTGGATTTTTCTCGAAAACGGTAAGTTTTATCGAAAAAGTACCTCAGAGCAAAGTTGTAGATCTTAAAATTCTCTATAAAAATGGTCACTATGATTTTTTCTCTAAGACCCACTATTTCCCAGATATTGCGCTTGTAAGAATCATGTTCTACATAGTATGCACACATATGCCACAATTTTAGACAATTGAAATAAAGAAAATTCCGACAAAGCCAAATCTTCGGAGAGACCTTTAGGTTTACCACAAGGAATAAAGTGTCAAAAGTCCCCATCAGTCCCATGTGAGCTTAGGGACTTATTCGGGACCCAAGGTCAAAATTTTAGGTTTTTTGGATTTTTCTCGAAAACGGTAAGTTTTATCGAAAAAGTACCTCAAAGCAATGTTGTTGATCTTAAAATTCTCTATAAAAATGGTCCCTATGATTTTTTCTCTAAGACCCATTATTTCCCAGATATTGCGCTTGTAAGAATCATGTTCTACATAGTATGCACACATATGCCACAATTTTAGACAATTGAAATAAAGAAAATTCCGACAAAGCCAAATCTTCGGAGAGACCTTAGGTTTACCACAAGGAATAAAGTGTCAAAAGTCCCCATCAGTCCCATGTGAGCTTAGGGACTTATTCGGCGCCAAGGTCAAAATTTTTGGTTTTTTAGATTTTTCTCGAAAACGGTAAGTTTTATCGAAAAAGTACCTCAAAGCAATGTTGTTGATCTTAAAATTCTCTATAAAAATGGTCCCTATGATTTTTTCTCTAAGACCCATTATTTCCCAGATATTGCGCTTGTAAGTATCATGTTCTACATAGTATGCACATATATGCCACGTATTAGTCCGGTAATTTTAGACAATTGAAATAAAGAAAAATCCGACAGAGCCAAAACTTCGGGGAGGCCTTAGGTTTACCACAAGGAATAAAGTGTCAAAAGTCCCCATCAGTTACAAGTGAGCTTAGGGACTTATTCGGGGCCCAAGGTCAAAATTTTAGGTTTTTTGGATTTTTCTCGAAAACGGTAAGTTTTATCGAAAAAGTACCTTAGAGCAAAGTTGTAGATCTTAAAATTCTCTATAAAAATGGTCTCTATGATTTTTTCTCTAAGACCCACTATTTCCCAGATATTGCGCTTGTAAGAATCATGTTCTACATAGTATGCACACATATGCCACAATTTTAGACAATTGAAATAAAGAAAATTCCGACAAAGCCAAATCTTCGGAGAGACCTTAGGTTTACCACAAGGAATAAAGTGTCAAAAGTCCCCATCAGTCCCATGTGAGCTTAGGGACTTATTCGGGACCCAAGGTCAAAATTTTAGGTTTTTTGGATTTTTCTCGAAAACGGTAAGTTTTATCGAAAAAGTACCTCTGAGCAATGTTGTAGACCTTAAAATTCTCTATAAAAATGGTCCCGTTGATTTTTTCTCTAAGACCCACTATTTCCCAGATATTGCGCTTGTAAGAATCATGTTCTACATAGTATGCACACATATGCCACAATTTTAGACAATTGAAATAAAGAAAATTCCGACAGAGCCAAAACTTCGGGGAGGCCTTAGGTTTACCACAAGGAATAAAGTGTCAAAAGTCCCCATCAGTCCCATGTGAGCTTAGGGACTTATTCGGCGCCCAAGGTCAAAATTTTGGGTTTTTTAGATTTTTCTCGAAAACGGTAAGTTTTATCGAAAAAGTACCTCAAAGCAATGTTGTTGATCTTAAAATTCTCTATAAAAATGGTCCCTATGATTTTTTCTCTAAGACCCATTATTTCCCAGATATTGCGCTTGTAAGTATCATGTTCTACATAGTATGCACATATATGCCACGTATTAGTCCGGTAATTTTAGACAATTGAAATAAAGAAAATTCCGACAGAGCCAAAACTTCGGGGAGGCCTTAGGTTTACCACAAGGAATAAAGTGTCAAAAGTCCCCATCAGTTACAAGTGAGCTTAGGGACTTATTCGGGGCCCAAGGTCAAAATTTTAGGTTTTTTGGATTTTTCTCGAAAACGGTAAGTTTTATCGAAAAAGTACCTCAGAGCAAAGTTGTAGATCTTAAAATTCTCTATAAAAATGGTCTCTATGATTTTTTCTCTAAGACCCACTATTTCCCAGATATTGCGCTTGTAAGAATCATGTTCTACATAGTATGCACACATATGCCACAATTTTAGACAATTGAAATAAAGAAAATTCCGACAAAGCCAAATCTTCGGAGAGACCTTAGGTTTACCACAAGGAATAAAGTGTCAAAAGTCCCCATCAGTCCCATGTGAGCTTAGGGACTTATTCGGGACCCAAGGTCAAAATTTTAGGTTTTTTGGATTTTTCTCGAAAACGGTAAGTTTTATCGAAAAAGTACCTCAGAGCAAAGTTGTAGATCTTAAAATTCTCTATAAAAATGGTATCTATGTTTTTTCTCTAAGACCCACTATTTCCCAGATATTGCGCTTGTAAGAATCATGTTCTACATAGTATGCACACATATGCCACAATTTTAGACAATTGAAATAAAGAAAATTCCGACAAAGCCAAATCTTCGGAGAGACCTTAGGTTTACCACAAGGAAAAAAGTGTCAAAAGTCCCCATCAGTCCCATGTGAGCTTAGGGACTTATTCGGGACCCAAGGTCAAAATTTTAGGTTTTTTGGATTTTTCTCGAAAACGGTAAGTTTTATCGAAAAAGTACCTCTGAGCAATGTTGTAGACCTTAAAATTCTCTATAAAAATGGTCCCTATGATTTTTTCTCTAAGACCCACTATTTTCCAGATATTGCGCTTGTAAGAATCATGTTCTACATAGTATGCACACATATGCCGCGTATTAGTCCGGTAATTTTAGACAATTGAAATAAAGAAAATTCCGACAAAGCCAAATCTTCGGAGAGACCTTAGGTTTACCACAAGGAATAAAGTGTCAAAAGTCCCCATCAGTCCCATGTGAGCTTAGGGACTTATTCGGCGCCCAAGGTCAAAATTTTGGGTTTTTTAGATTTTTCTCGAAAACGGTAAGTTTTATCGAAAAACTACTTCAAAGCAATGTTGTTGATCTTAAAATTCTCTATAAAAATGGTCCCTATGATTTTTTCTCTAAGACCCATTATTTCCCAGATATTGCGCTTGTAAGTATCATGTTCTACATAGTATGCACATACATGCCACGTATTAGTCCGGTAATTTTAGACAATTGAAATAAAGAAAATTCCGACAGAGCCAAAACTTCGGGGAGGCCTTAGGTTTACCACAAGGAATAAAGTGTCAAAAGTCCCCATCAGTTACATGTGAGCTTAGGGACTTATTCGGGGCCCAAGGTCAAAATTTTAGGTTTTTTGGATTTTTCTCGAAAACGGTAAGTTTTATCGAAAAAGTACCTCAGAGCAAAGTTGTAGATCTTAAAATTCTCTATAAAAATGGTCTCTATGATTTTTTCTCTAAGACCCACTATTTCCCAGATATTGCGCTTGTAAGAATCATGTTCTACATAGTATGCACACATATGCCACAATTTTAGACAATTGAAATAAAGAAAATTCCGACAAAGCCAAATCTTCGGAGAGACCTTAGGTTTACCACAAGGAATAAAGTGTCAAAAGTCCCCATCAGTCCCATGTGAGCTTAGGGACTTATTCGGGACCCAAGGTCAAAATTTTAGGTTTTTTGGATTTTTCTCGAAAACGGTAAGTTTTATCGAAAAAGTACCTCAAAGCAATGTTGTTGATCTTAAAATTCTCTATAAAAATGGTCCCTATGATTTTTTCTCTAAGACCCATTATTTCCCAGATATTGCGCTTGTAAGAATCATGTTCTACATAGTATGCACACATATGCCACAATTTTAGACAATTGAAATAAAGAAAATTCCGACAAAGCCAAATCTTCGGAGAGACCTTAGGTTTACCACAAGGAATAAAGTGTCAAAAGTCCCCATCAGTCCCATGTGAGCTTAGGGACTTATTCGGCGCCCAAGGTCAAAATTTTTGGTTTTTTAGATTTTTCTCGAAAACGGTAAGTTTTATCGAAAAAGTACCTCAAAGCAATGTTGTTGATCTTAAAATTCTCTATAAAAATGGTCCCTATGATTTTTTCTCTAAGACCCATTATTTCCCAGATATTGCGCTTGTAAGTATCATGTTCTACATAGTATGCACATATATGCCACGTATTAGTCCGGTAATTTTAGACAATTGAAATAAAGAAAATTCCGACAGAGCCAAAACTTCGGGGAGGCCTTAGGTTTACCACAAGGAATAAAGTGTCAAAAGTCCCCATCAGTTACAAGTGAGCTTAGGGACTTATTCGGGGCCCAAGGTCAAAATTTTAGGTTTTTTGGATTTTTCTCGAAAACGGTAAGTTTTATCGAAAAAGTACCTTAGAGCAAAGTTGTAGATCTTAAAATTCTCTATAAAAATGGTCTCTATGATTTTTTCTCTAAGACCCACTATTTCCCAGATATTGCGCTTGTAAGAATCATGTTCTACATAGTATGCACACATATGCCACAATTTTAGACAATTGAAATAAAGAAAATTCCGACAAAGCCAAATCTTCGGAGAGACCTTAGGTTTACCACAAGGAATAAAGTGTCAAAAGTCCCCATCAGTCCCATGTGAGCTTAGGGACTTATTCGGGACCCAAGGTCAAAATTTTAGGTTTTTTGGATTTTTCTCGAAAACGGTAAGTTTTATCGAAAAAGTACCTCTGAGCAATGTTGTAGACCTTAAAATTCTCTATAAAAATGGTCCCGTTGATTTTTTCTCTAAGACCCACTATTTTCCAGATATTGCGCTTGTAAGAATCATGTTCTACATAGTATGCACACATATGCCGCGTATTAGTCCGGTAATTTTAGACAATTGAAATAAAGAAAATTCCGACAAAGCCAAATCTTCGGAGAGACCTTAGGTTTACCACAAGGAATAAAGTGTCAAAAGTCCCCATCAGTCCCATGTGAGCTTAGGGACTTATTCGGCGCCCAAGGTCAAAATTTTGGGTTTTTTAGATTTTTCTCGAAAACGGTAAGTTTTATCGAAAAAGTACCTCAAAGCAATGTTGTTGATCTTAAAATTCTCTATAAAAATGGTCCCTATGATTTTTTCTCTAAGACCCATTATTTCCCAGATATTGCGCTTGTAAGTATCATGTTCTACATAGTATGCACATATATGCCACGTATTAGTCCGGTAATTTTAGACAATTGAAATAAAGAAAATTCCGACAGAGCCAAAACTTCGGGGAGGCCTTAGGTTTACCACAAGGAATAAAGTGTCAAAAGTCCCCATCAGTTACAAGTGAGCTTAGGGACTTATTCGGGGCCCAAGGTCAAAATTTTAGGTTTTTTGGATTTTTCTCGAAAACGGTAAGTTTTATCGAAAAAGTACCTCAGAGCAAAGTTGTAGATCTTAAAATTCTCTATAAAAATGGTTTCTATGATTTTTTCTCTAAGACCCACTATTTCCCAGATATTGCGCTTGTAAGAATCATGTTCTACATAGTATGCACACATATGCCACAATTTTAAACAATTGAAATAAAGAAAATTCCGACAAAGCCAAATCTTCGGAGAGACCTTAGGTTTACCACAAGGAATAAAGTGTCAAAAGTCCCCATCAGTCCCATGTGAGCTTAGGGACTTATTCGGGACCCAAGGTCAAAATTTTAGGTTTTTTGGATTTTTCTCGAAAACGGTAAGTTTTATCGAAAAAGTACCTCAAATCAATGTTGTTGATCTTAAAATTCTCTATAAAAATGGTCCCTATGATTTTTTCTCTAAGACCCATTATTTCCCAGATATTGCGCTTGTAAGTATCATGTTCTACATAGTATGCACATACATGCCACGTATTAGTCCGGTAATTTTAGACAATTGAAATAAAGAAAATTCCGACAGAGCCAAAACTTCGGGGAGGCCTTAGGTTTACCACAAGGAATAAAGTGTCAAAAGTCCCCATCAGTTACATGTGAGCTTAGGGACTTATTCGGGGCCCAAGGTCAAAATTTTAGGTTTTTTGGATTTTTCTCGAAAACGGTAAGTTTTATCGAAAAAGTACCTCAGAGCAAAGTTGTAGATCTTAAAATTCTCTATAAAAATGGTCTCTATGATTTTTTCTCTAAGACCCACTATTTCCCAGATATTGCGCTTGTAAGAATCATGTTCTACATAGTATGCACACATATGCCACAATTTTAGACAATTGAAATAAAGAAAATTCCGACAAAGCCAAATCTTCGGAGAGACCTTAGGTTTACCACAAGGAATAAAGTGTCAAAAGTCCCCATCAGTCCCATGTGAGCTTAGGGACTTATTCGGGACCCAAGGTCAAAATTTTAGGTTTTTTGGATTTTTCTCGAAAACGGTAAGTTTTATCGAAAAAGTACCTCAGAGCAAAGTTGTAGATCTTAAAATTCTCTATAAAAATGGTATCTATGTTTTTTCTCTAAGACCCACTATTTCCCAGATATTGCGCTTGTAAGAATCATGTTCTACATAGTATGCACACATATGCCACAATTTTAGACAATTGAAATAAAGAAAATTCCGACAGAGCCAAAACTTCGGGGAGGCCTTAGGTTTACCACAAGGAATAAAGTGTCAAAAGTCCCCATCAGTCCCATGTGAGCTTAGGGACTTATTCGGCGCCCAAGGTCAAAATTTTGGGTTTTTTAGATTTTTCTCGAAAACGGTAAGTTTTATCGAAAAAGTACCTCAAAGCAATGTTGTTGATCTTAAAATTCTCTATAAAAATGGTCCCTATGATTTTTTCTCTAAGACCCATTATTTCCCAGATATTGCGCTTGTAAGTATCATGTTCTACATAGTATGCACATATATGCCACGTATTAGTCCGGTAATTTTAGACAATTGAAATAAAGAAAATTCCGACAGAGCCAAAACTTCGGGGAGGCCTTAGGTTTACCACAAGGAATAAAGTGTCAAAAGTCCCCATCAGTTACAAGTGAGCTTAGGGACTTATTCGGGGCCCAAGGTCAAAATTTTAGGTTTTTTGGATTTTTCTCGAAAACGGTAAGTTTTATCGAAAAAGTACCTCAGAGCAAAGTTGTAGATCTTAAAATTCTCTATAAAAATGGTCTCTATGATTTTTTCTCTAAGACCCACTATTTCCCAGATATTGCGCTTGTAAGAATCATGTTCTACATAGTATGCACACATATGCCACAATTTTAGACAATTGAAATAAAGAAAATTCCGACAAAGCCAAATCTTCGGAGAGACCTTAGGTTTACCACAAGGAATAAAGTGTCAAAAGTCCCCATCAGTCCCATGTGAGCTTAGGGACTTATTCGGGACCCAAGGTCAAAATTTTAGGTTTTTTGGATTTTTCTCGAAAACGGTAAGTTTTATCGAAAAAGTACCTCAGAGCAAAGTTGTAGATCTTAAAATTCTCTATAAAAATGGTATCTATGTTTTTTCTCTAAGACCCACTATTTCCCAGATATTGCGCTTGTAAGAATCATGTTCTACATAGTATGCACACATATGCCACAATTTTAGACAATTGAAATAAAGAAAATTCCGACAAAGCCAAATCTTCGGAGAGACCTTAGGTTTACCACAAGGAATAAAGTGTCAAAAGTCCCCATCAGTCCCATGTGAGCTTAGGGACTTATTCGGGACCCAAGGTCAAAATTTTAGGTTTTTTGGATTTTTCTCGAAAACGGTAAGTTTTATCGAAAAAGTACCTCTGAGCAATGTTGTAGACCTTAAAATTCTCTATAAAAATGGTCCCTATGATTTTTTCTCTAAGACCCACTATTTTCCAGATATTGCGCTTGTAAGAATCATGTTCTACATAGTATGCACACATATGCCGCGTATTAGTCCGGTAATTTTAGACAATTGAAATAAAGAAAATTCCGACAAAGCCAAATCTTCGGAGAGACCTTAGGTTTACCACAAGGAATAAAGTGTCAAAAGTCCCCATCAGTCCCATGTGAGCTTAGGGACTTATTCGGCGCCCAAGGTCAAAATTTTGGGTTTTTTAGATTTTTCTCGAAAACGGTAAGTTTTATCGAAAAACTACTTCAAAGCAATGTTGTTGATCTTAAAATTCTCTATAAAAATGGTCCCTATGATTTTTTCTCTAAGACCCATTATTTCCCAGATATTGCGCTTGTAAGTATCATGTTCTACATAGTATGCACATACATGCCACGTATTAGTCCGGTAATTTTAGACAATTGAAATAAAGAAAATTCCGACAGAGCCAAAACTTCGGGGAGGCCTTAGGTTTACCACAAGGAATAAAGTGTCAAAAGTCCCCATCAGTTACATGTGAGCTTAGGGACTTATTCGGGGCCCAAGGTCAAAATTTTAGGTTTTTTGGATTTTTCTCGAAAACGGTAAGTTTTATCGAAAAAGTACCTCAGAGCAAAGTTGTAGATCTTAAAATTCTCTATAAAAATGGTTTCTATGATTTTTTCTCTAAGACCCACTATTTCCCAGATATTGCGCTTGTAAGAATCATGTTCTACATAGTATGCACACATATGCCACAATTTTAGACAATTGAAATAAAGAAAATTCCGACAAAGCCAAATCTTCGGAGAGACCTTAGGTTTACCACAAGGAATAAAGTGTCAAAAGTCCCCATCAGTCCCATGTGAGCTTAGGGACTTATTCGGGACCCAAGGTCAAAATTTTAGGTTTTTTGGATTTTTCTCGAAAACGGTAAGTTTTATCGAAAAAGTACCTCAAAGCAATGTTGTTGATCTTAAAATTCTCTATAAAAATGGTCCCTATGATTTTTTCTCTAAGACCCATTATTTCCCAGATATTGCGCTTGTAAGAATCATGTTCTACATAGTATGCACACATATGCCACAATTTTAGACAATTGAAATAAAGAAAATTCCGACAAAGCCAAATCTTCGGAGAGACCTTAGGTTTACCACAAGGAATAAAGTGTCAAAAGTCCCCATCAGTCCCATGTGAGCTTAGGGACTTATTCGGCGCCCAAGGTCAAAATTTTTGGTTTTTTAGATTTTTCTCGAAAACGGTAAGTTTTATCGAAAAAGTACCTCAAAGCAATGTTGTTGATCTTAAAATTCTCTATAAAAATGGTCCCTATGATTTTTTCTCTAAGACCCATTATTTCCCAGATATTGCGCTTGTAAGTATCATGTTCTACATAGTATGCACATATATGCCACGTATTAGTCCGGTAATTTTAGACAATTGAAATAAAGAAAATTCCGACAGAGCCAAAACTTCGGGGAGGCCTTAGGTTTACCACAAGGAATAAAGTGTCAAAAGTCCCCATCAGTTATAAGTGAGCTTAGGGACTTATTCGGGGCCCAAGGTCAAAATTTTAGGTTTTTTGGATTTTTCTCGAAAACGGTAAGTTTTATCGAAAAAGTACCTTAGAGCAAAGTTGTAGATCTTAAAATTCTCTATAAAAATGGTCTCTATGATTTTTTCTCTAAGACCCACTATTTCCCAGATATTGCGCTTGTAAGAATCATGTTCTACATAGTATGCACACATATGCCACAATTTTAGACAATTGAAATAAAGAAAATTCCGACAAAGCCAAATCTTCGGAGAGACCTTAGGTTTACCACAAGGAATAAAGTGTCAAAAGTCCCCATCAGTCCCATGTGAGCTTAGGGACTTATTCGGGACCCAAGGTCAAAATTTTAGGTTTTTTGGATTTTTCTCGAAAACGGTAAGTTTTATCGAAAAAGTACCTCTGAGCAATGTTGTAGACCTTAAAATTCTCTATAAAAATGGTCCCGTTGATTTTTTCTCTAAGACCCACTATTTTCCAGATATTGCGCTTGTAAGAATCATGTTCTACATAGTATGCACACATATGCCGCGTATTAGTCCGGTAATTTTAGACAATTGAAATAAAGAAAATTCCGACAAAGCCAAATCTTCGGAGAGACCTTAGGTTTACCACAAGGAATAAAGTGTCAAAAGTCCCCATCAGTCCCATGTGAGCTTAGGGACTTATTCGGCGCCCAAGGTCAAAATTTTGGGTTTTTTAGATTTTTCTCGAAAACGGTAAGTTTTATCGAAAAAGTACCTCAAAGCAATGTTGTTGATCTTAAAATTCTCTATAAAAATGGTCCCTATGATTTTTTCTCTAAGACCCATTATTTCCCAGATATTGCGCTTGTAAGTATCATGTTCTACATAGTATGCACATATATGCCACGTATTAGTCCGGTAATTTTAGACAATTGAAATAAAGAAAATTCCGACAGAGCCAAAACTTCGGGGAGGCCTTAGGTTTACCACAAGGAATAAAGTGTCAAAAGTCCCCATCAGTTACAAGTGAGCTTAGGGACTTATTCGGGGCCCAAGGTCAAAATTTTAGGTTTTTTGGATTTTTCTCGAAAACGGTAAGTTTTATCGAAAAAGTACCTTAGAGCAAAGTTGTAGATCTTAAAATTCTCTATAAAAATGGTCTCTATGATTTTTTCTCTAAGACCCACTATTTCCCAGATATTGCGCTTGTAAGAATCATGTTCTACATAGTATGCACACATATGCCACAATTTTAGACAATTGAAATAAAGAAAATTCCGACAAAGCCAAATCTTCGGAGAGACCTTAGGTTTACCACAAGGAATAAAGTGTCAAAAGTCCCCATCAGTCCCATGTGAGCTTAGGGACTTATTCGGGACCCAAGGTCAAAATTTTAGGTTTTTTGGATTTTTCTCGAAAACGGTAAGTTTTATCGAAAAAGTACCTCTGAGCAATGTTGTAGACCTTAAAATTCTCTATAAAAATGGTCCCGTTGATTTTTTCTCTAAGACCCACTATTTTCCAGATATTGCGCTTGTAAGAATCATGTTCTACATAGTATGCACACATATGCCGCGTATTAGTCCGGTAATTTTAGACAATTGAAATAAAGAAAATTCCGACAAAGCCAAATCTTCGGAGAGACCTTAGGTTTACCACAAGGAATAAAGTGTCAAAAGTCCCCATCAGTCCCATGTGAGCTTAGGGACTTATTCGGCGCCCAAGGTCAAAATTTTGGGTTTTTTAGATTTTTCTCGAAAACGGTAAGTTTTATCGAAAAAGTACCTCAAAGCAATGTTGTTGATCTTAAAATTCTCTATAAAAATGGTCCCTATGATTTTTTCTCTAAGACCCATTATTTCCCAGATATTGCGCTTGTAAGTATCATGTTCTACATAGTATGCACATATATGCCACGTATTAGTCCGGTAATTTTAGACAATTGAAATAAAGAAAATTCCGACAGAGCCAAAACTTCGGGGAGGCCTTAGGTTTACCACAAGGAATAAAGTGTCAAAAGTCCCCATCAGTTACAAGTGAGCTTAGGGACTTATTCGGGGCCCAAGGTCAAAATTTTAGGTTTTTTGGATTTTTCTCGAAAACGGTAAGTTTTATCGAAAAAGTACCTCAGAGCAAAGTTGTAGATCTTAAAATTCTCTATAAAAATGGTTTCTATGATTTTTTCTCTAAGACCCACTATTTCCCAGATATTGCGCTTGTAAGAATCATGTTCTACATAGTATGCACACATATGCCACAATTTTAAACAATTGAAATAAAGAAAATTCCGACAAAGCCAAATCTTCGGAGAGACCTTAGGTTTACCACAAGGAATAAAGTGTCAAAAGTCCCCATCAGTCCCATGTGAGCTTAGGGACTTATTCGGGACCCAAGGTCAAAATTTTAGGTTTTTTGGATTTTTCTCGAAAACGGTAAGTTTTATCGAAAAAGTACCTCAAATCAATGTTGTTGATCTTAAAATTCTCTAT
The DNA here is from genome assembly GCA_944588485.1 of Phosphuga atrata. Classification (NCBI taxonomy): domain Eukaryota; kingdom Metazoa; phylum Arthropoda; class Insecta; order Coleoptera; family Silphidae; genus Phosphuga; species Phosphuga atrata. The sequence goes on along the minus strand of OX155902.1, from coordinate 21,916,765 downwards.
AAAAATGGTCCCTATGATTTTTTCTCTAAGACCCATTATTTCCCAGATATTGCGCTTGTAAGTATCATGTTCTACATAGTATGCACATACATGCCACGTATTAGTCCGGTAATTTTAGACAATTGAAATAAAGAAAATTCCGACAGAGCCAAAACTTCGGGGAGGCCTTAGGTTTACCACAAGGAATAAAGTGTCAAAAGTCCCCATCAGTTACATGTGAGCTTAGGGACTTATTCGGGGCCCAAGGTCAAAACTTTAGGTTTTTTGGATTTTTCTCGAAAACGGTAAGTTTTATCGAAAAAGTACCTCAGAGCAAAGTTGTAGATCTTAAAATTCTCTATAAAAATGGTCTCTATGATTTTTTCTCTAAGACCCACTATTTCCCAGATATTGCGCTTGTAAGAATCATGTTCTACATAGTATGCACACATATGCCACAATTTTAGACAATTGAAATAAAGAAAATTCCGACAAAGCCAAATCTTCGGAGAGACCTTAGGTTTACCACAAGGAATAAAGTGTCAAAAGTCCCCATCAGTCCCATGTGAGCTTAGGGACTTATTCGGGACCCAAGGTCAAAATTTTAGGTTTTTTGGATTTTTCTCGAAAACGGTAAGTTTTATCGAAAAAGTACCTCAGAGCAAAGTTGTAGACCTTAAAATTCTCTATAAAAATGGTATCTATGTTTTTTCTCTAAGACCCACTATTTCCCAGATATTGCGCTTGTAAGAATCATGTTCTACATAGTATGCACACATATGCCACAATTTTAGACAATTGAAATAAAGAAAATTCCGACAGAGCCAAAACTTCGGGGAGACCTTAGGTTTACCACAAGGAATAAAGTGTCAAAAGTCCCCATCAGTCCCATGTGAGCTTAGGGACTTATTCGGCGCCCAAGGTCAAAATTTTGGGTTTTTTAGATTTTTCTCGAAAACGGTAAGTTTTATCGAAAAAGTACCTCAAAGCAATGTTGTTGATCTTAAAATTCTCTATAAAAATGGTCCCTATGATTTTTTCTCTAAGACCCATTATTTCCCAGATATTGCGCTTGTAAGTATCATGTTCTACATAGTATGCACATATATGCCACGTATTAGTCCGGTAATTTTAGACAATTGAAATAAAGAAAATTCCGACAGAGCCAAAACTTCGGGGAGGCCTTAGGTTTACCACAAGGAATAAAGTGTCAAAAGTCCCCATCAGTTACAAGTGAGCTTAGGGACTTATTCGGGGCCCAAGGTCAAAATTTTAGGTTTTTTGGATTTTTCTCGAAAACGGTAAGTTTTATCGAAAAAGTACCTCAGAGCAAAGTTGTAGATCTTAAAATTCTCTATAAAAATGGTCTCTATGATTTTTTCTCTAAGACCCACTATTTCCCAGATATTGCGCTTGTAAGAATCATGTTCTACATAGTATGCACACATATGCCACAATTTTAGACAATTGAAATAAAGAAAATTCCGACAAAGCCAAATCTTCGGAGAGACCTTAGGTTTACCACAAGGAATAAAGTGTCAAAAGTCCCCATCAGTCCCATGTGAGCTTAGGGACTTATTCGGGACCCAAGGTCAAAATTTTAGGTTTTTTGGATTTTTCTCGAAAACGGTAAGTTTTATCGAAAAAGTACCTCAGAGCAAAGTTGTAGATCTTAAAATTCTCTATAAAAATGGTATCTATGTTTTTTCTCTAAGACC